>JAJGOT010000327.1:40000-430000 GCA_022457155.1 Cladopsammia gracilis
CTTGGTCATTTTGCTTCGTTCGTTCTCAATAAAGGCTTCAATATCATGTTTCTGCGATTTTTGGTAAGTTCACAGCCATTTTTCATCTTTAGTAGCTGCCTGATGAGCATCATTAAGCTTGAAGGTAGTTCAGAGTCCACTTTCTCAATGAAACGAGTTAGGTGTTGTACTTCGTTAACGAATTTGGCTCGCTGCTCGTTGAACTGGAAAAATGGCCGCCACGAAACGAAGTAGCCTTGGGACTCGACTCTGGATGAATTTCTCGACCCACCACGGCATATTTTGGAAGTTGCGACCACTGAAGAACACAACAAGCGCGAAATTTCGGTGGTAGGTCGGAGTGGCTGTGGACTTAGTATAAATATGAAATGTGCGGGGGAAGGAATAATTCTGGCTATTTCCCAGCATGCAGTGCGGTAGTGATGTTGAAAATCGAGGCAAGGCCAGGATGCATTAGAACGAGAGGCTGCAGCTCGGCCCAAGCAACGTATAAGAGCAAACAAAATCACTTCTAAGGTAGGACTAGGACTGAATTTTGCTGTGAATGTTGACTTTTGGGTTTGCAACAATGATTTCAATAAAAAAAACTGAAGGCAAAAACATGATTTTTGTTGCTTTTCTATGACGTTAAAAACGGTCATTTTTGTTCTTGTCGAAATTCAAACGCTAATATTTTGCAAAAATCGCTGACTTTTTTGTGTTTATTGGGTATCTCAATTGAAAGAACTTTCTAGTCAATGCTCACAACTGATAGTTAAGGCAATGTTTGCACGATTGAGGAAATTGCAATTTTTTTAAAAGCAGTGGGTCTTGTAGTGCCATTTGGCACTCTTGGGGCTTAAAGGGTTAAGGGTAACCAGGTAGTGAAGGGGGAGCCCTGACAATGCGTTTACCCCAAATCGCATGTTGCAAACTAGGGAAGTGCTGTAATTCGCAAGTCTGGCCTCTGCATTTTTACACTGTTTCCTCGACAACTTCAGATCCATAGCTTCGTAGGCGCTGCCCATTTTGAAAACTGAGGCAGTGCAAAATGGATGTGCGTCCAACTTTTGTGTTAAATCACGGAGTGCCCCGGTGATTGAGACTAAAAGCAACATGTGCAGGGTGATAAGTTACACGACCTTAAGCAGGTTACTCTCACAGTGAAGCCCTTCGCAAATAAGCAGGGAGAGTCTGCAACGATTTACCGACACACAAACCATAAGCAAGATCTGCAAAAACCAATGTAAACCAATCAGCAATGAGTCGCAAGGCATCGGTGTACCAAAGAGGTCGGCCCTGCTTCTTTGCTCATTCATTGAAACATTATTTTGTTTGTGTGCACTTTTTCGGTGGCAAGGCAATACATCTGCAAAAATTTGCACAGCAAACATTTAGCAAAGATCAGCAAGCGAAAAGAGCTCAATATGTGGCTCATGTGCCTCTTCCATGAGACTCGATACGGACATGGGCCCAAACCTCCAAATGCTTGAAATCCTTGAAACCCTTTGGTAACATTGCAATCAGTTTGCGACAATTCGCTAAGCCCAAATTTATCAGTGAGGATCTGGCGGCACTCCAACGGGTTGTGAATGCATGCATCCCATGATGAATTCAATGTGGCTGAGGACCCAAAATGCGAGTCCTGCTGAACAAGACGGTGTGTGAAGCTGGCATCCAACCAGGTCTCAAAAACAAGATGACATAGCTGAACTGAGGGCATTATGCTTGCTTTCATCCTTTTTTGGAGGCTGCAAATGGGTGAAAAACCTATGGCAGCGAAGCAACGAGTCACCCACAACTCACAAAAACTGCAAGCACTGCTGAGTGAAAGGCCAGACAAGGCTGGTCGCAGGCAGGTCTCGAAGACAACCTACCTGAACTGACGGCAGTATGCTGGTTTTTATCCTCTTTTGCAAAGGCTACGAATCAGGGAAAAATCCCATGGTAGCAATGCAATGAGTCAGCCACGAGTTGCAAAGCCCAAAATTGACCCTCAAAAATCCATAACAAGCAACTGAGTAGCGAACGAACTTGAAATGGGGCCTGTGAACCGTTTCTATGAACTTGGTACAACTTGGTATTCTGGCAAGCTGCCAGACTGTGCTTTGTTTCCCTGCCAATGACAGTTAGCAGCCTACGTCATTGCGAAATGCCCGAAAGGTTAAAGCTGACCAAGCAAGAACGAACCTGCCAAAGTTCATACACACCTACATACATAATTTATTTGGTGACGCAGGTCAGTTACCGGCATTATGCTTTTGTGAGGGTTTCTAGCCAACCTCCTTTGCAAAGGGGACACATGACTGAACATCCCTTGGTAGCAAAGCAGTGAGTCCACCGTGTAAACAATTAGCAGATTCGATATTGAACGCAATCCCCAATCATTCCATTAAATATTACGAACTCAGAAACCTGTTTGCTGCTTGAAATGAAAATTCGATCTTATAGCAGATCTCGTTGCCTAGCACGTGACCAAAATCTGCCGTGAAACTAGAGAAATCTTCTTTCTCGGAGCGATTGCAGAATACCAGGCCCATTCATTTCGTGGGTCTTAGTTTTCGATAACTAAGACCCACGAAAATGAAGACCTAAGACCAAAATCTAAGACCTAAAACTAAAACCTAAAACTAAGACCCCCTATAATTTACCTTTTTTACCAGGGTCTTAGTTTTCGTTTTTTCGAAAACTAAGACCTAAAACTAAGACCCCCTTTAAAGGCCGTGTTTTTTCTTTTTCCAAAGCCAATTTAGTGTTATAAAAAAGGACAGGCTTAACACGACTCCCACTCGTCGCAAAAAGTATTTTTAAAGGCTAAAGTTTACAAAACAGCAACTATGTTGCAGATTATCTGCTGGATGCCAAATCAAACGCTATTACAAAGCAACGGAGGTTGAGTAGACACACTACTCAACTACAGAACTAACTTAGGTGCTTAAAATTATTGCAAGAATTCATGATTTCACTGCAGTGGAATTATAGACTACGGCTTTTTGAGAGTCGGATCTAAGACGCCCATATCCGTGATGCCGGAAACACTTTCTCTCAAGTCTTGCACACCGCAGACTTTAGACATTTAATCACGGCCTGAGAAATTTAACGATCCTAGCACTTTCAAAGCGAAAACAAACTTTAGCCGATAAGTATTTATCTTGCAACAAAAGTGAGCCAAAGAAACCACAATGTATGCCAATAGAGCTATAGCACCGAATAACGGCATAAAGAAATAAAATAATTCTAACGGCTCTGGACAGCATGAATCCTCCTATCAATATGAGAGATAATCCGCCGAGATCAAAAGGTTTATATCATCGAAGAGAACAAGTCCTTAACTGTGACCTAAAGGCGCGATCCTCTCTGAAGTCTTACTGGGAAAGCTTTACACTTTAGGCTTTAAAAATACTTTTTGCGACGAGTGGGAGTCGTGTTTAGCCTGTCCTTTTTTATAACATTTTCTGTTTATTGTGCGATCATTTGACATGAATATCGCTTCTTTTGAGCAGTGTTTTCCTCGACTGTGGCCGCTTCCATTTCAAGTGAACTGAAAAAACGGCCTTTAAAGAAATAAAAAGGGGTCTTAGTTTTAGGTCTTAGTTTTCGAAAAAACGAAAACTAAGACCCTGGTAAGCAGTGTCAAAACGACTTTTGCCATAGACTTCGCATCTGGTTTTTGTTTATTGTCTTATAGTAAATAACGGATTGAAATAATAAAATTGGCTTTGGAAAAAAAAAAAACGGCCTTTAAAGAAATAAAAGGCCTTGGTCAAAATGACTTTAGTGACTTTTGCCATAGACTTCGCGTAGACCCGCGTGATATGGTTTTAGATTGTTGTCTTATACTGAATAACGGATTGAAATAACAAAATTGGCTTTGAAAAAGAAAAAACGGCCTTTAAAGGGGGTCTTAGTTTTAGGTCTTAGTTTTCGAAAAAACAAAAACTAAGACCCTGGTAAAAAAGTAAATTATAGGGGGTCTTAGTTTTAGGTCTTAGATTTTGGTCTTAGGTCTTAGGTCTTCGTTTTCGTGGGTCTTAGTTTTCGATACAACGCCCGTTGTTGCTCGCTTCCCCAAAGGTTTCGGACTAGTCTCATTCGCGACGGCAACGAATCAGTGAAACGAACAAATGAGCTGCGAACGAGCTCGAAGTGCGGCCATCCAGACTCGCAAAGCAAACGTGGATCTGCACAGATCAGCAAGCAAGCAACGGAATGGCGAACAAGCTCGAAGTGCGACCCAAGCGTCCCTTCGATAGCATGAGTCATTCGTGACTCGCAAAGCAAACGTTGATCCGCAAAGATTAGCAAGCAAGTACACGAGCGGCGAACGAGCTCAAAGTGCGACCCAAGAGCCCCTTCGATAGACCCTCGATAGCATGAGACATTCGTAACTCGCAAACCAAACGTTGATCCGCAAAGATCAGCAGCAAGTAAACGAGCGGCGAACGAGCTCGAAGTGCGCGCAAGCACCCTTCGATAGCATGATTCATTTGTGATTCGCAAAACCCAACGTTGATCCGCAACGATCAGCAAGCAAGACTCTGCGATGATTCGCTTAACAGCAAGGCAATGGTTCTAACAGGAGCAAGGATCCGCAAAGATCGCTAAGACTCGTCAAGGATCCGCAAAGATCGCAAACGCTTGTACAGTCGAACCCCTATTAAGCGGTCACCCTCGGGGAACTGGCAAGTGGCCGCTTAATAGGGGTTCGTCAGAAATTAGCATAATGCGTGGTATAAACGTTCCTTTATTTGAATACAACACAGTTGGAGGACTGGTAAACGTAACATAGCCTGTGTTCGGACTGTAAATCCAAGTTCGTAATTTCAGTCTAATGGACAGTTATCGACGTTCAAAATTGACACGCTCTTAACTTTATTTATATGCTGATTACCATATGTTGTTGACACAAATCAAAATATAGTACATTACTTGACAACAAAATCACGCCAAGATTCGTTACCTTCTATTTCGGACTCTCATCTGTCATCAGGTTATTCGAAAAGATGCCAGCTACGTGTATTAAAATTTTAGTGGCCGCTTAATAGGGGTAAAAACAATAGAAAAACCCTCATCGGGACGGCCAAAAGGTGGCCGCGGTCGCTTAATAGGGGTGGTCGCTTAATAAGGGTTTTATTTACAGTATTATACTGACAATAAATTCGGGACTTTGATAGCTGGCGGCTTAACAGGGGGTGGCCGCTTAATAGGTAGCCGCTTAGTAGGGGTTCGACTGTATGTGATCCGCAAAGGCCAGCAAACGCAGCGCAAGACATGTACTGTCACGAAGCAAACCGCTGACTGCATAGACTCGAGTTTAACTTTGCCTAAATTGCATTTAGCCACATGAAAACTCAATGGAAAGGCAGGATGTCATTTTCGCATGGCTCCAATCACGTACAGTAAAGGTGCCTTAATTTTAGTGCGACCGGAGGCCTAGATTTTGAACAGAAAACAATTGAATGGGATCCCAATGGTCGCTTCATATTCTCAGAAGCTCTAGTTCAGGGCTCTCTCTTCTAATGTTTGTCGATCTATATGCACCGACCAAAATTCACGAACAGGAAACCTTTTGTAAAAGGATTGAAACGAAGTTGGAAAGCTTCGATTTTGTTTCTGATAGGAAATCATTATTGTAGGTGATTTAAATGTTTATTTTAACGAAAAATTGGATTGTCTAGGTAGTCACCCCAAAATTAAAGAGAAAAGTGTTAATAAGATTAAAGACGTTATGTCAGCCAATGACTGATCGATGTTTGGAGAATCCGTCACCAAGACAAACAGAGGTTTACGTGGAGGGTTAAACCCGGAGGAACCTTTTTGACATGGTCTGACCTTCAGGCCAGAGGCTAACAATAAAATAACTTTCTATTGTGGTGCGGATTAATAGATGCTTTACCTCTAAAATGGAAGCAAATTCTGAGAACTCTGCAAAGTCATTGAATATGTATGTTCTGCCGAGGTGGTGTCATTAATGACATTCCTCCCGTGCAGTTGTTGTTTGCGGGGCTCATCGGCTCGTTTTATTGGTTACTGGGCCATAGAAAAGGAAAAGGACGCTTTCATAATTTCACTGAGATCCTTGAGCAAGAAATCCGAAATGCTGAGTCGTGGCTTATTGCTGTTATCAACCCCGGCTGAAACATCCTTCCTTCAAGACCTTTTTATGGCGGAACAAGGACTTCCACTCCAACTTGAGGGAGACGCCGTTCAACGTGCCGTGGCGGAGGTCGAACGCCAAAATGATGCTATTATTCCTGCGGCCGCGCAGCCCGCTGTTGAAGTAAGTTATTTTGCTCGCTAACGTCCTGAATTAGCGGTCGGATATTGTTGTTCTATAGCGAAATGAGGTCGTTTTGGCTATTGCGTTCGTTTTCTTTTCCTTTATATGTCTGTAAATTGGATCCCAGTCCCGAATGTACTTTACGCTAGGGTTGAAGTCAGATGGACCCGTCGCGGGGTCATTGAAATTTTTTATTTTAAGGCCAGAGACCTTTTAAACATTGGAGTGACAGTGAACCCCTGAGCGTGGTTCCTGACGTTAGAAATATGAATGTTGTTGGTCCTTGGTCGACAAATGAGCGTCGTCACACATGTGATGAATATAATTGTTGTTGTTGGTCTGGATTAACACCATTTTGAATATGAGAGTCATATGGACCCGTGAGCGTGGTCGCAGGTGTTATGAATGTGATTGTTGTTGGTCCGTGATTGAGACCATTTTGAATATAAGAATGATATGGACCCGTGAGCGTGGTCGTTTTGTTTTTGAGTATGACAGTAATATGGACCCGTGAGCGTGGTCGCAGGTGTTATGAATATGATGTTGGTCCGTGATCGAGACCATTTTGAATATGAGAGTGACAAGGACCCGTGAGCGTGGTCACAGATGTAAAATATGTTCGCTGATTGTCCGTGATCGAAACCATTTTGAGTATGACAGTAATATGGACCCGTGAGCGTGGTCGCAGATGTTAGGAATAGGATTGTTGTTAGTCCGCGATCGAGACTATTTTGAATATGAGAGTGATATGGACCCGTGACCGTGGTCGCTGATGTAAAAATATGATTGTTGTTTGTCCGTAATCTAGACCATTTTTGTATAGAACAGTCAGTGATATGGACCCGCGAGCTTGGTCACAGATGTTATGAAGATGATTGTTGTTGTCCGTGATCGAGACCAATTTGAATATAAGAGTGATATAGACCCGTGAGCGTGGTCGCAGATGTTTTTAAATGTCCGTTGTTGATCCCTGATCGAGACCTTTGTTAATTTTTGAGTGACATGGACCTGTGAGCGTGGTCACTGACGTTATAGATATTACGGTTGTTGTCAGTGGCCCGTGATCGGGACCTTTTTTCTCTTTGGAGAATGATAAGGACCAAAAGAAAAATATTGGGTAGGGTCGCCGAGGTGGAAAAAATCTTTCAATCGGGCGGTTCCGCGCGCAGCCCCGTTCCTGTACCGTAGTCGTAGAGCCAATAGCTCGGCTAGTATTCAGTGTTTCTTTTGTCTTGAAATTTGGCCGCTTCCAGTGGAGTTGCCGTGCTCGTTTGCAGGATTGGCAACAGCCCGTTTCAAAACGTGGTCGCTTCCAGTGGGGACCTCATAATTTATGATCTCAAATTTCATGGCTTTTCTATCCGAGTTAGCTGATGGCCTACTGGCGCCTATGGCGGCTGTTTTTTGTATGATTTCAGGACGTCTGATAAATTACTGTCATCGACTGATTTCTGTGTCCTAGGCCTCTTTTACTTTATTGTTCCAGATAAGGGTGAGTAACTCATGGGCTAGCCCTTTCTCTGGCTGCCTGTGGACGTGCCGTTATCGGGCGTGGGCAGTTACTCTCTCCTGATCGGGGACCCCATTCACCCAATGCTTTGTTTTTTTTTGGAGGGGGGGGGGGGGGGAATCTTTTGGTTGCCTCCTTTTAGAACTATTTTTTTTTCTCTAAGGGTGTTTGTTTTTCTCTTTCGTTTTGCCGTTTCTGCAGACTCAAACAGTAAGGCGAAGACATATGTCAAGCGGTCAGAGTTTTGATATTCCGTCTTGGGGTATTCGGATAAAGACTTTGATAGAGAGTGATTTAGATCCCTTCCCTCCAGTTCTAGCGGGCATTGGGTTAATGTGGATGGGGTTCCTGATCAGGGGAAAGTTAAAGGCAGTTGCCAAAACATTTATGATGTGTTGTCTATCCAGGACGCGCCCTGCTTATCCAGGTTCACGATTCCAACATCCCGACCACTCCACAGCGGGTGGCATACATGCATGATAGCGTATCATCCTGGCGAGAAACTTTTCTTGATCACCCCAACTGTCAAACTATTGTTCACTGGTTACTGGGAATAACATAATGTTCGCGATCATGCGTCATGCAAGAATTTGCCTCTTTCGTCTCCGGAGATTGGTACGATAAACGAGCGCATGCGCATTACAGCCCCTGGCGATGCAAGCTGCTGTAGGTTAGACACGTATATGGAGCAGTTTCACTTACGTTTCTCTGGGTGCACTTCACAAATCAGGGATTTAGCAGCGGTGCGGCCATTTCAATGGCGCTTGCAGATGTTAGTCTTGACAATATAATGGATCGTGTAGGCTAGAAATCTAGTAGGACACCCTTCCTCTACATAAAGCTAAAACAGGCCCTTAATCCGGCTGGTTTTGCGGCAAAGCTGGCGAATCTAGATATAGACCTAGGCAAGGATTATACATCTGTCAATGGGCTGAAAGGTTTTGTTACGGCTTTTCCAGAATAGATATTGAGACTTCCGATCATGTTGCTCGTAGATAATCTTTCAAGACATTGTGTGTGTATAAGATAAGGTTTGAGAAGGGTGTAAAAATATTGGAGGCGCGCTTTGTTAGGAATCGTCATTATATTCTTTGGGGGGGAGCTTTGAAGGGAGGAGTTGCCTTTCCATTCCTCATTAATGACAATAACCGAGGCAGAATAATACACTATCTGATATACGAGAAACGCCAACTGCACAGATCAGATTTAATGAAATGTTTTCTGGATGTGAACTTGATTGGAACAAAATTTACAGCCTGCCTTTCCAAGTTGCGTTTGATACTTACACAAGAGATTTTCAGTACATTAAGCTTTTATATAGAATAATATTTACAAAATTATGTAAGTTTGGCTTAGCCGATTCACCTTTGTGCACGTTCTGTGGCAAGGAAGAAGAAACCCCTGAACACTTATTTATTTTGTAGGGTTGTCATCAGATTTCAAAGTAGACGTCTGATTGAGGATAAGTAGGCGGCTGAATGATATTGTGCGCGCACAGCGCGCATAACATGTCCCAAAGTGTTTTTGGCAAGAAATCTTTTGCTAGTTGGAGCATCGTAACATTCACACCGCTATTGACTTGACCAATCAAACCAATATTATGTTTGGCTTGTTAGATATTAATGAAAATTTTATGTCTCTTAATCACGTTATTCTTATAGCTTAACAAACTATTTTTTTCCCGTTAAAAGAATATCGCTCCAAATTTCAATATATTTCTTGCAAACCTTAACAAAATTGTTAAAATAGAAGAATTCCTAGCTAAACAAAAAAAACAAAATGAACCTACACCTTGAAAAATGGAAACTTTTCGTATAACTACTTCAGTAAGAATTTTAGTATTTGTATAGTAATAATTTCACTCTGTCATAACTATAACTTTCTATTTTCTTTTCTTTTTTTATTTATTTTCATGTTAAACTCCTTACCACGTCGGAGTTGAAAGTAGTAATGATTTTATTTTATTTTATTCTGCACACTCTCCACACTAATGTACACTCTGCACACTTATGCACACTGCACACTTATGTACACTCTGCACACTTATGTACACTTATATGTACACTCTGCACACTTATGTACACTTATATGTACACTCTGGACACTTATGTACACTCTGTACACCTATGTACACTCTGCACACTTATGTACACTCTGCACACTTATGTACACTGCACATTTATGTACGCTCTTCACACTTATGTACACTCTGCACACTTATGTACACTCTGCACACTTATGTACACTCTGTACACTTATGTACACTCTGCACACTTATGTACACTCTGTACACTTATGTACATTCTGCACACTTATGTACACTCTGCATACTTATGTACACTGCACATTTATGTACACTCTGCACACTTATGCACACTCTGTACACTTATGTACACTCTGCACACTTATGTACACTCTGCACACTTATGTACACTTATGTACAGTCTGCACACTTATGTACACTTATGTACAGTCTGCACACTTATGTACACTCTTCACACTTATGTACACTCTGCACACTTATGTACACTCTTCACACTTATGTACACTTATGCACACTCTGCACACTTATGTACACTCTGCACACTTATGTACTCTCTGAACACTTATGTACTCTCTGTATACTTATGAACACTTATGTATGAGAAGTTCCTCTCTCAGGGATAGTCAAGTGGGTGAGAACATGAGCGGGCGCAACCTCCCCTCCCCGCGAGGGGCTGGACACTTGCTAGCATGATCGCCTGCTTGGGTTGAGAGTTTTTTCCTGAAAGAACTACCTGTTCTGTTTTTCTATTTTTTGGGAGCTCATTTAATAAGCTTTTAGGCAGACATATCCACCATATATATATATATATATATATATATATATATATATATATATATATATATATATATATATATATATATATATATATATAACCGTAGAACTTGTGAGGGGTCTCGCAAACAATGCAAATCCTTAACCAACGTAAAATGCTTGCTGGAGGATCACTAAAGCGATCGTGGACACTTGAAATAATCGTAAATAAAACCGAAAATGTGAGGGTCAAGAGTCCAACTCCAATGTTGCTTTGCTGGTTTATTCGCTCGACGTTTCGACCATAACGGTCTTCATCAGGAGCATCTAAGGTATATATATATATATATATATATATATATATATATATATATATATATATATATATATATATATATATATATAATAGCTGAATTTTTGAAAAGGTGTTCAACGAAAATTACAGTAATTTCACTACAACTAGCCCAAAAAAGGGTTTTTATGACCCCAATCAGCCCGAAAATCACAGAAAATCACAGAGAAGAAAAGAAAATCAGAGAATAAAATCACAGAGAAGAGAGGGAAAAAGGGAAAGGGAGCGTGGGCTAGAGAAAAAAAGACTGTGATTTTCGGGATGATTGGGTTCATAAAAACCCTTGTTTGGGCTAGTTTTAGTGAAATTGCTGCAATTTTCGTACATAATTGTATATATATATATATATATATATATATATATATATATATATATATATATATATACATATATATATATATATATATAATATCCTTTCTAAACTAGCTGAGGAATTCTCTTTCTATAGCCTGAGTCGTGCAAGCTGTCAGATTATATTGAAATTATTAATTTTGTTATATATAGATGACAGTTTGAAGGAAAGTTCAACTGAAGCAAATGATGCACAAACAACAGGTAAAAAATTCATTTTTAATTATGAAGTGAACTGGTCCTTTATTGGTATACTCATGTTTGTTTGCTTTCTTTATTGGAGGTCGAACTCGGGCAACTTAAGGTGCTGGTATCCTCAAACATGGAACATTTTGCATTAAGTTCAAGAAAAATTCTTTTAATGCCAAGTTATTACACTCATCAAGTGAAATTATTTAACATGCATTATCGAGTATATGGTCTCCATGGCAACAATGCCACGCCATAAACTCTGTTTTATACCCCAATCACCAGCTGCTATAACTCTGCATTTATACAACATTTGGGTCTGCAAATTTCAGAGTTTCCTTGAGCACACACAGATCTGTGCTATGAACATAACACTATGACAAATCTAGTGACATCAATTTCCTTTTGTTTTACAAGGTGCAAAGTGACAAAAACATTTCTTGCCACACCAAGTCAAATTCCAACATTTAAGAAAAATATACTTTCACCCTTATAGAAAAGAATTACATAAATTGTATACAGAGTCTAAAATTAAAGTATCACACTGTACATATTTTGCACATTTTTTCCCAGGTAAACCAACCAATGAAATGTTGAGTTTTGACAGCGAGTTACCAACACACTAATGCACACTTTGCACACTTATACACACTCTGCACACTTATGCACACTCTGCACAATTATCCATACTCTGCACACTCTGCACACTTATGTACACTCTGCACACTTATGTACACTCTGCACACTTATGTACACTGCACACGCTGTACACTTTGCACACTTATGTACACTCTGCACACTTATGTACACTGCACACGCTGTACACTTTGCACACTTATGTACACTCTGCACACTTATGTACACTGCACACGCTGTACACTCTGCACACTTATGTACACTCTGCACACTTATGTACACTGCACACGCTGTACACTTTGCACATTTATGTACACTCTGCACACTTATGTACACTCTGCACACTTATGTACACTACACTTAAGTATGCTCTGCACACTTTTGTACACTCTGCACACTTATGTACACTCTGCACACTCTTTCTCCAGGAATACTTTATTCGATTTTCCAAGATTAGCAATCTCATTAAAAAGTGATAAAGCATCTTTAATTCTGCACGTATTCCAAGCCGATGTTTTCCTGTGTTGGTAACCATGCTTTGAAGCTCACGAAAATTTCAGTACTAAAGTATAATTAACGTTATCTATTTTTTCTCGATATAAAGTTTACAAGCAAGTTCGGCGAAACTCCTATTTTCCGTAAACCGACATAGACTATGGGTAGTTCCTCATTTATCTCAGGGATAGTCAAGTGGGCGATAACGTGAACGGGCAAAAAACGACACTTGCTAGCGTGATTGCCTGCTTAGGTTGAGAGTTTTTTTCTGAAAGAAATAGGGGACTACCTGAAATCTATTACTATTAATAGTAATTTACATGTTCTCATAAAACCTTAATGGATTGCAGTTAAGTTTTTAACTTAAATTAATGGCCCATTGACATATTTTGAAAATGTCTTAATATATTTCTAGACTTTATGTAAAAGTTGTAAGCGAGAGCAAAAAATCATTTATGCATGATATTTGCCTTGTATCATTGACTATTAATAGTAATTTACATGTTTTCATAAAACATTAGGGGATTGCAGTTAAGTTTTTAACTTAAATTAATGGTCCGGATTGACATATTTTGAAAATGTCTTATATTTCTAGACATTATGTAAAAGTTGTAAGCGAGAGCAAAAAATCATTTACGCATGATATTTTGATATAAACTACAAGTGTTCCCGCGTTCTCAGATTTGTCCATAGCCAAAAATAAAGTGATGGTAAAGTGATTGGTGAACCAGTGTTGATCGAGTACCTCATAAATAAAACGTTTTCCCTCTTGTTGTCTTTCCTGATTTTGCTATTAAATCAAACAAAATACAGCTGTTCTAGTCCTGTTGCCCGAATTCACAATAATCATGTTCTTATAATTTTATACATTGTCTAAGGTTACCCGTCAGGCTAATCTGACATAGAATAAATTAATTTGCATTCTACTAGTTATTGTACTCCATAGCCTGATTGGAGGACAATTACTAGTAGAATACAAATCAATGACTTATTTGACGTTGATAACGTAGGGATTAAGGCTGATCTGACACAGAATAAATTAATTTGCATTCTACTAGTTATTATACTCCATAGCGTGATTGGAGGACCATAACTAGTAGTAAGAATACAAATCAATGACTTATTTTTCGTTGATAACGTAGGGATTATGTGCCCAAAGAATTAAAAAAAGGAAAGATGATTAATTACTTACAATTGCATTTCACTTTCAGGTGATTTTGATCCAATTAAGAGCATCAACCAAATTCGCCAACTGTACAAAAAGCGTGAAGGATGGCTCGCGCCCTTCCCTTGGTGCGAAGAGTTTCACTTTCATCTTAATGATATTTTTACAAGGCTCGTCATGGTCAGCAAAGAGAAAAAAGCGAGAGGAACGGGAACAAGGAACATTGTCGACATGTCTGCTATCTTCCAACCACACGAAGAATGCCCAGAGCCCAGAAAAGTGTTAATTGAAGGAAAGCCTGGTATGGGTAAGACAACTTACTGCAATAAGGTTGCTTACGACTGGGCCACAGAGAGAAGCAAAGCAGAAGATTGTTCTCCCGATTTCAAACTGGTGCTGTCCCTGAAATGTCGCGATATCGGTATCGAATCTGACTTTTGGGGAGCCATTGATGATCAGCTTCTTCCTCGAGAAATTCAAGAAGACGAGAGAGAGAAATTCTTCGAGTTCATTCGCCAAAACCAATCCAACGTTCTACTGGTATTTGACGGATTGGACGAGTTACCTACATGTAAACTGCCGGAGTTTTCAGAAATCATACAAGGTAGATGGCTTCCCGAATGTCACTTGGTGGTTACAGCGCGACACGAGGCTGGAATACCGGTGAGAAAAGTCTGTGATACTCTGCTGGAGATTGAAGGATTTACTAAAGAAGATGCCAAAGAATTCATAGCAAAGTATTTTAAAACTCAAGAAAATTTGGCGAAAAAGCTCATGGACCAGCTGGAGAATGACGAAAATCTACAAGAGATGGTGGCAAATCCGTTAAACACTGCACTTCTTTGCCTTCTGTGTGAAGACTTTCAGGGCATTCCACAGCGTAGAACTCAACTGTACATGGAAATAGTACAGTGTGTCCTAAGAAGATACAGAAAAAAGAACGGATTACCAGAAAACATCGAGGATCTGACTGAAGTCTACAAAGATCCACTAAAACACCTGGGCTCTATTGCGTTGGAAGGTCTGCTTGAAGACAACATGTACTTTGCGGACAAACAGCTGGGAAGTCATACACACGATTTACCCGGTTTCGGATTTCTGTCAGTTCAGCCTGGAAGCAGCAAACGAAGACCATGTGTGAGTTACGGCTTCTTGCACAAGAGCTTCCAGGAACTGTTTGCCGCGTTTTATATTTGTTGCCAGCTTGTAAGCGAAGAAATCAGTCCTGAAATATTAGTTGCCGACAGAAGCTATTTCCGTGAGTTGGCACAGGTGCTTTTGTTCACATGCGGAATGCTGGCAGTGCAATCCGAAGAAAAGGCAGTGGCCCTTTTCAAAAGTATTACGAATGAAGTTAACAAGGATGAACTAACAAACGATTATTTCTCTTTTGCTCTTGAGTGCATTAAAGAATGTAAAAAAAAAGAAAGTGATTTTCACGTGGAATTGGCACGTGCCTTTGGCTCATGTCTGAAAGTTCATGCTGTTGATTTGTCTGAAAATAACCTTGGTACTGCTGACGCTGAAGTGCTTGCTGACATGTTGAAAGCAAACACAACTCTGACAAAGTTGGATTTGTCTAATAATAACCTTGGTACTGCTGGCGCTGAAGTGCTTGCTGACATGTTGAAAACAAACACAACTCTGACAGAGTTGTATTTGTCTTACATTAACCTTGGTACTGCTGACGTTGAAGTGCTTGCTGAAGTCTTGAAAACAAACACAAACCTGACAAAGTTGGATTTGTCTGAAAATGACCTTGGCACTGCTGACGCTGAAGTGCTTGCTGACATGTTGAAAGCAAACACAACTCTGACAAAGTTGTATTTGTCTAGTAATAACCTTGGTACTGCTGGCGCTGAAGTGCTTGCTGACATGTTGAAAACAAACACAACTCTGACAAAGTTGGATTTCTCTGACAATAACCTTGGTACTGCTGGTGCTGAAGTGCTTGCTGACATGTTGAAAACAAACACAACTCTGACAAAGTTGGATTTGTCTCACAATAACCTTGGTACTGCTGGTGCTGAAGTGCTTGCTGACATGTTGAAAACAAACACAACTCTGACAAAGTTGGATTTGTCTGTCAATAACCTTGGTACTGCTGGTGCTGAAGTGCTTGCTGACATGTTGAAAACAAACACAACTCTGACACAGTTGAATTTGTCTCACAATAACCTTGGTACTGCTGGTGCTGAAGTGCTTGCTGACATGTTGAAAACAAACACAACTCTGACACAGTTGAATTTGTCTCACAATAACCTTGGTACTACTGGCGCTGCTTTGGTTGCTGATTCACTTAATGTAAATAGCACTCTCACTGAATTGTGTTTGTATGTTAATGACGTCAGTGAGGCTGTTGTTAAGAAACTCGAAGAAGCACATGGCAACCGTGTCAATATCTAGTAAGTTGAAGCCCTCTCAGTTTTCTTAATGTCTAATTTTCCCTGCACTTTTTGACCAGAGCGACGCTGAAATTTTTCATTTTAAAATACGCGAGTGGCAACGAATTTAACCAAGCGGTTTAATCATTTAGCTTTGTTGTTTTCAAAGCTACCAAAAAGCCAGTTTATAAACTTTTTTCGTTTTATACGCAACATTCTCACACGATTAAATTCGACTCTTTTAGCTTTATGTTGCAAGAAAATGAAAACTTTTTCCGTAAAAGCAAAAGAAATTTGTTAAGTTTTAAAACCGTTAATTCTACTGCCCGCAATGTTGTTTTATTCAAATCAAAAAAATTGTTGAATGAAATAGGCGATTTTTTTTCCCTTTCTAATATAGGCCGTTCGCTTCAGTGTTTAACGTTTTCCGTGTGATGTATGTATATTATAAAAATTACTGTTTTAAAAGTTCTAAATATACAGAACTTGCGTTGTATGCAAGTATTTAGACTTTCTAGGTGAAAAGGCCATATTTTTACACATGGCAATAATTAAGGAGATCAAATAAATACGAGAAAAGGTTAAATTAAAATAAGAAAGCTTCATATTTGTCAGAATTGGCGGTAGCACCGCTCAATTCATAACTGATATTATGCCATTATTTGTCAGAACTGGTCGGCCAGACCGCTCAATTCGTAAATATTTTGCCATTATTGCTTATAACTGGTCGACCAGACTGGTCAATTCGTAAATATTATCCATTCTTTTGATGGACAAATAGGGACAGGTCATCAAAAAGCCGCATTCTGGTTACAAACTGACTGATCTGGCGGCCAGACTGGTCTATTGGTAAATATTATGCATTCTTTTGATGAACTAGTAGGAACAGGTCTTCAATAAGCCGCATTCTAGTTACAAACTGACTGATCTGGTGACCAAACTGGTCTATTGGTAAATATTATGCATTCTTTTGATGTACTAGTAGGAACAGGTCTTCATGTAAGCCGCATTCTAGTTACAAACTGACTCATCTGGAGGCCAGACTGGTCTATTGGTAAATATTATGCATTCTTTTGATGGACTTGTAGGAACAGGTCTTCATGTAAGCCGCATTCTAGTTACCAACTAACTGATCTGGCGGCCAGTTCTGACAGATGGTAAGGCTTTAGTAAGACATTGTTTTTGTATGTCTATGTCCAATATTTGAGAACATGTTTATACAGTTATATGGCTGTTCAATTTTCAGAAAGTAAAAATGGGCTAAGTTCAGCCAAATTTCGTATTTTTATACATATTTGCTATTTTAAAATATGAAAACGACCTGCAATGTCGGAAAAATTCAATCATTGTAGGCTCAGTTGGACTGTAAATTAGCTGTGACCAAATTATTACACTTTATTTTATTCTTAGTTAAATAATTGTAATAATCAGAGGACAGAATAAAGTCGTTCTTAACAAAATCTCAGCCTGGGTACGTTCTTAGCACGTTCTTAGCACGTTCTTAAAATTTTGGCCAATCTCTGCCTCACATTTGAAGGTTCCTACAAAAAATGTATTTCCATTATAAACTGAAGCTAATCAATGATGACCACAGGGACCGTGGTTATTTTACGCCTTTCTTGTGCTCTCCATCATTTGACAGATGCACAGCTAATAGCAAAAAATTATGTGAAATTAGCCTGCGCAGCTGGGGGTTTTGTTGGCGCGCGAGATGCTGAATTGATTCGCGGGCGCCAACAAAACCGCCAGCTACGCAGGTTAATGTGAAATGTGTTTGTGATTTCTGAAGTAATGACTCAGTCAATTCCAAGCCTCAGCATTCCCCATCCTCCGACATTTGACGGGGATTTGTCATTTTCTCTTCGTACAAGTGGGGACAGCCCATATATACAACAACCTCATGATGGGCTTACAAAGGTGTGGAAATGCCCCACTCGTGGATAAAGACCACAATTACTTGGCTATTAAATCTGCTTTTAATTCCGTAGTAGCCTTACATTTTGAGTTGTTGGTTCTCGATAAACTTTGAGTGACGTCTCGTATAAGCATCCCTTCTTTAACGAGATCCGGAAACAAAGTTACCACGAAAGTTTTGAGTGGTCCTCTGCACTTTGTATTTGTGGCATTCAAGCTTCTGTCGCCAAAATTTCAAATAAATTTTGCTATAAGTGAAAACAAGGAGAATTTCACAATATAGAAGAATTTCATAATACAGAAAATCAAACAATGAAAGATTATTACAAAATTGGAAATTTGTATTACATTTTATCACATTTGTTCATCCCGTTAGCCCATAAGAGGGGATGGGTGGGCGGGGGGGGGGGGGGGGGGGATGGGGAGTGGTACTCTCATTGATAAGCTACGGGTATAAGGTGCCGCTGTTAAAGGGACACTGTCCCGGCTGAAATAACGTGTTTCTCATGAACTGTAATCCACTTCAATCCTTGCAATGCTGCACTTTATCTCCAAACTACTGCTTTTGTTTTGCTCTATAGAATCTTTTTATCCAACTAAGTTGTATATTTGGTGGCATTTGGCGATATAACGTGGAAATGGAAGCTCAGCGAAATTTTGCTATTTTAGCGGGACAGTGTCCCTTTAAGGGTATGGTTTTCAAGCAGTTCAATCTGGGATAGGATATAGAAATCAGAGAGTTCTGGTCTAAAATGGGTTTCATTTACCGGGAAGCTGATGAAGATACTGAAAAATAGCGAGTCTGGGATAGGGTAGGGATCTTTTGGTGCCTCTGGTATTGCATAGGGTTGCAAAATGCAGTTGAACGTGGTCTGGTATAAGGTAAGGGTTTCAGAGTTGCAGTGGCAAAGAAGAGAAAATGCATAAAGAATGCATGTCACCCAACATAAACTCCTGTAAGTTAAACGTTAACTTACAGGAGGTAAAAAAATGATAATTCTCTCTTGTAGAACACCAGGCGTGCGTTTCTCGAAACTTCCGAAGACTTTCCGGGCCCGAAAGCAATTTTTTAAATGTAGTTTCTAACGAAAGGCGTTTAACTTTTTAGCCCACAAATCAGTGTAGTAAACGTAACATTTTACTGCTTAGCTTTCAAATTCAACAAAAATCGAATCTTTATTGGTAAACATTCTGCACGTAACACAGCTTTTCGGGTCCGAAAAGTTTTCGGGACTTTCGAGAAACGCACGCCAGCACCCGAAAATATAAAGAGCACCCCCGGTCCCCCTCGCCTGGTCGCGTTATGATCTAAAGTGTTCGCTTTGTAAATAAGATGTGATTCGCTGGCTTTACGTAAATAAAAACTGGGTACCTCTGTCTAAAGGAGTGCCATTTCGATGGGCAAATTAAAGACAGGGTATTAAATTGTTAATTTGTCAGTGTTTTCGTATTTCAAAGGATTATCAAAATGCACTCTGAAAGTGTTGCCAAAGTTGGTCAGAAAATGCAAAGCGTTTTTACTTCGACTGAATCCGGTTTATGAAAAAAAGCACAGTACAGAGTAAGGCTGATTTTACCTAGAACATTTAACGCGACAACGACATGATAGAGCCCAAACTGAAAGCCAAAATGCAACCGTGGACAGCTGTTTCGATCTGGTTTGGTCTCGGCGTTAGCACGGTGTAGCAGCAAAAGCGCGAACACCAATTCTGTACCAAATCACACGTGGTGATGGCTACAGATGAGCTCAAATTCATACGTTTGCCAATTAAACCACGTCACAGCGGCGCGTGATCATGAGTAATAGGCAAAGAATTTGAAATATCATGTCCTTGTCGCGATAAAGAAAGTGAGGATAGACAGAACCATCCCTCAACGAATACATGGCCAATACCTTGTAAAAAAATATAGAAGCAGCATATCGGATCTGAAAAGATCTAAGGTCCTAAAATAAAACAAGTAAATAAGAAGCAAAGGACCGCGAACGAATACTTTTGGTCCATTTTCGAGGATGGCAGGATACATTACCGCTAATGGTCTGCTTCCCACTCTCCTCACTCTCCGGACAATATAACTACGGGGTTGGATCCCATCATGTAGTCATTTGTCAAGGGGGTGGGTGTGGGGATTAGACACAATAATTCAAGTACGATTCAAATGATATCTCAGTTAACAATTATAGCCACCGTATTCTTCTTTGCAGGCGCTTTTTGGTGGGCGGGTGCTGAGTTTTAAAAGTTGTTTCCCTAGGGGGCACCCCCATATCTGGCCTAACGGGGACGCGCGGCCCGACAGCCGAATGTTTTCAGGGGGTTGTCTTGAACGGGGTATTGATTCATCAATTGCTGTCGTAAACGGGTTATCTTACAAAACGGGTAAACGGGTTACATTGCCTAATATCTCAAATAGGATAAGCAAATATATTAGTTGAAAGAAACCTCACCACAAGCCTAGCCAACTTTTAAGCAGTATTTTGTTGGCGCTGACTTTCGTTCACTTCGTCGTTGATGCCAAGTTTAATTACACTACAACAAAGACAGTGGGTATATGTCTTAGACGGGATCTCAAAAATCAGATGCATGCTGTCTTAAACTGGGTATAGGGAAATTAAAAAGTCAGTGTGTCTGAAACAGGGTCAGGGTTTGAGCGATCCGACCGCACATCTCTTACCTAACGTCTGTTGAGTATCACCCCCCGGATAAAGTAAGCACGAGATAAAAACGCAATAAAACTGCTCACACAACATACTTAATTTGACAAACTCGTGTTGGCAAACTTCAAAAAAATTACATGAATAAGTTCTAACTTAGGCCTTAGTGTATGTTGTATATTTAACCATCAATACAGTGGCGTAGCCAGCCTATAGGCCCGTAGGCCCGGGCCTACAAATTTTCAGCCCACTTGTGTTACATTTTTAAGAATTGGAAATGAAAAATCCAAATCCATTCTCTTTTGTCAAATATTAGGATCTCGGTGCTGTCAAGATACACATAAAATCACCAGAAAGGGAAGGATAAAGCATTTTCAAGGGCCAATATCGAAAAATTTTCCGGGGGATATGCCGTCCCGGACCCCCCTAGAAGCGGTCCTGGCCCTTGCGGACCGGATGGCGAGGCCTACAACTCTTCTAAAAGCTGGCTACGCCCCTGATCAATAGACTGAAAGTGAAGTTCATTTGAGTGACGTAAAACCAAACCCAAAGTAATCTCTTTGGCCAATCACAAGAGACGCAGACAATCCAATGAGCCAATCAGAACTCGGAGCAAATACATGTAGCCGCCTCCAAGCGCGGGAAAACGCGTGCGAGTAAAATGGCCCCGTCCACACTATGCCGGATAAATTTAAAAAAAGGCAACTTTTGTTCTTACGCGGTTTGGCCTACTGTCCACACTAATCCGGATAAATTGTTCACCGAAAATGACCGAAAACGGAACTTTTCGAAAACGCTCTTCAAAGTGGATGAATTTGTAAAGGCCGGCTTTGCATATTAGTGTGGACGGAGAACATTTTGAAAACGGAACTTTTCGAAAACGCTCTCTAGTTCACCAATGTGGAAAAATTTGAATACCCGGCTAGGCGCTTTAATGTGGACGAAACACATCATCGTGAAAACGGAACTTTTCGAAAACGCTCTCCAGAGTGAATGAAGTTGAAAACTCCAGCTAGGCCTTTAAGTGTGAACGGAAAACTTTTGTTGCGTTTTCAAAGTAAAAACGTCGTTCTCTAATTTATCCGGCGTAGTGTGGACGAGACCTAAGTCACGATTGGTTTTGGTTTTACTTCTGATTGGTTGAGAAACTGGCGCGAGATTTTTAGCCAATCACAAAGCGTAGCAATTGCAATGCAAAAAAAGGAATTGCAAAATAACTTGACACTCAATTGAAAACCGCTATATTACTTAGTTCTGCTTTCAGGGTTTGTGATGAAACATTCTGTTAAATGCTTTCGCAGCACACAGTTTTTGGTGATGTTTAGGTGTTGGCAATCACCTAATCACCAGTGATGTAAAAATAAAAAGATTTTAAGACGCAGCGTACAAAGAAAGTCCTGACCGATAGCCAAGTTAGCGGATTTTCCTGTCGGGCTACTGGATTCTATTCTTCGCTTGCCCGACGGAAAAGTCAAGTTTTTTGGAGGACATTTTTGTTTGTGGAAAAAGGTAAGAAAATTTCAGTCCCCCCAGTCGTAAAAAATATAGTATTATTCGGGCAAAACTGGTCGACTATTCGGGCACCAAAGACACAGGAATATTACTGAATTATTTTGTGATTCAATGTCTTAAATTAATTGTTTTTATTTCGTAACTCACATTACTCACTTAACTTTCTAACCGAGCTCTATACTACATCGATCATGTTATTGATGTGATAGTTCCATAAGATGCTAACCGCGTGAGCAGACATGGGCCCTATTTACATGGAAAGGGGATGATTCTAGTGCTAGGATCAGTTTACATGCGAAGGGTTGCATTTGGCCCTAGCGCTATTAAAGATCATCCCAGCGCTAGGATCATCCGAGCTCCATGTAAACGGCCTCGGGAGCCCCAAGGTTATCTTCGCTTTTGTTATTGTCGGCCACCGTCTTGCTTTGCAACCGCACCGAACTCAAAGGTACTGGGGCCATCCTGCCGAATTTTTCACGTAAACCAAATGAACAGTTGATCCTGGATGCCGCCGCATTTACGCATGAAACCAAATGAACCTTCTAGGATCATCCTAGCACTAGGATAATCCTCTTTCCATGTAAGTAGGGCCATAGAACGACAAATATTTGCGTTGTGGTCCGCCAAAGGTGGGAATGATATTTTAGACCGCGCAGGGACTAAAACTAAGTATAACATTTGGCGACCATCTTACTTAGGACAGTATGTGTGGTTGGTATCTGGTCGTTCAAAGTATGTCTTCGTCGAAGTCTCGTAAAAGATATCTTATCGGTACCGTGTGAAGTGCGAAGAATGCGAGATGTAGAAGCTCATTCTCGCATCGTTCACAGTGGTAGAAAAGTAAAATTTCAGCGAGTGCTAGAATCATCATCATGACGAATAAACATGACGTCACGAGTTTCATTCGGGCAAATTAAGTTCAGCCCCCCGACAAAATTTTTCCCGTACGCCGATGGCGAGAAAGACCATCGGGCTAGTACATTCTACTTACAACTTTGTCGAAGGGCCAGCTTTGCACCCTGAGAAAGTAAAAATGACTTATTAATACCTCCCTTGCATATGACAAGCTATTAAAGAAGACTCGTATGTCAAGTCTAGCAAACAGGAGAAAACAAGATGACTGCATTACTGCTTACAAAGCGCTACTGAAATACATCAGTGAATTAGTAAATGAAAGAGTCAATCCAAAAAATCTTAGAGGAATTAATAAACTCAGTGTACCGAGAGTTTTCACTACAACCTACGGATTGAACTCCTTTAGATATGATAAACCCTTTGCTTTGGAACAGTTTAACGAACAAAATGCGCTGTGCATCAAACTTCAATACTTTAAACAAATTGGAAAGAGAATTTTTGAAGAATAACTAATTTTTAAATTGTAATTATATATATTTTTGTTTTTCTAGCATTTTACATTTTATTATTTTAATATTTTGATGCCTACCATCTTGTTTTCTGTTTATTTTTTAGAATATTTTAGCTTTTATCACGGTACGTTAGCAGTCCATTAGACGCTAGGACTTAAACAGGTCTACAATCCGTGAACATGATTGAAGCAGAAATAAAGTGTTATGTTATGTATGTTACCACATCAAACCTGACGCGTTAATTATCACTCGCTGATGATGCTATCTGCAATACAGTGGTTGATATGAGTTTTCTGTTTGTAGGAGGGGTGTTTGGCATGTATATGGTAGCATCGATCCTCTGATCTCAAGCTCACAGTCTGCAGAAGGAACAAATCCAGTTTTCTGTTTGGGAAACATTTTAAAATGATACTCAGCTATGCTTCAAATGCATAAGCCGCAAAGATTAAAGAAATGATGCTAGCAGATGTCCTCTTATACTCTGCATATTGGCTCCCCACCGAATGAGCAAACCGACGACCCTTATATAAGATCCGTATCACATACCATTTATGAACATGATTGTTAGAAAATGCTGTCATGGCCTTTGAAAGTGCGCGCAGAACGTTTCTGTGAATGGGAACAAGTACAGCTAAAAGAAATAACCAAACTGTTGTCCTAAGCTACTTTTCATGCAATTTTTACAAAAATCTTGTGTTTCACCTTTACAACGCACTTTCTTGTAAAAATTATGACTGGGTAATGTAAATATTATTGAAAGAGTTCCAACCAGGCCATGCAACACGGATCCCCTGCCCCAACCCGCCCCCACCCCCACCCCCCCAAAAAGATAAATGTATTTTGTAGAAACCTTTGAATGTACAGGTCTACACCATCAACGCGTAAATGAAATGCACTGGTTCGGTTTTGCCTGATCTCCAATGTAGAGATGCTTGAGCCAGAGGTCACAAAAACAAACTGAATGCAAAGCTGGCGCTACGGCGGTGGGCTGATTTAATTCAATGGGCTAATTTTGTTATCTGAAATATTGGTCACTAAATAAATCAGCCCGTTGCCGTAGAGCCAGCCTTGCATCCAGTTTGTTTTATTCTGTAGAGCTATAATCAAGGGTCTCTTACATTTTGTCTTAGGTCACCCCTTATAGTGTTATGAGTCTGTTATAGTGGATATGGGGAAGCCTAGCATGAAAGCGGTGTTTCTTTAAGTCCACTGAGTAAAAGAAAAGGTAGGGAAAATAGTGATTGCAACCCCTCTTCTCCCCTCTTCTCTCCCATTTCCCCCCCCTCCCCCACCCCGTCACCCACCCCTTCCGCCCCCCCCCCCCACCTCGCCAAAAAGTAGTAATAAACATAAAACGATTTGATAAAAAAGCAAGGCTGATAAACGGTACGGAAACGACTATATTTGTAAAATATCCAAATATTTCGAAAGGCACAGCCTTTCTTCTTCGGGGTTTTACAGATAAGACCCTGAAGAAGAAAGGCTGCGCCTTTCGAAATATTTGGATATTTTACAAATATAGTCGTTTCCGTACCGTTTATCAGCCTTGCTTTTTTATCAAATCGTTTCATTATTTTATAGTTGATTAGATCCTTTACCACAGGATCCGGTGCTTCTATTTCGTTACGGTGGTCCGTTGCAAATTACATTTGCTTAATAAACATAATAATATTTCAGTATAAAGTAAGTTGCATGAACTAAATAAAATAATTTAGGCCAAATGTGCGGAAACCTCTTTCTCAGTTTAGGAAGGTTGGGAAAATGGTTATTCTGTGGTTGCCAAAAATTTGGATTTATCTCATAAAGGAGGGGTTCAGGTTGAAGTTATGTGATATTTTATGAACTGTTTGTGGTTTCTAGGAGTATTTTAAAGGAAAAAAAGGGAATTAAGAATATTATGATTAAATATGTAATTATAATCCAGTACATAACATCAAAATATAGTCCGTTATCAACCTGGTGGGCTCTTACGTGCATTTCACTTGGTCTTGGAGTTCAAAAATAATTTGCCATTTTCTATAAACGAAAAAAAGCAAGGCTGATTCGACAGTGAAGGAATACAGTGAAATTTATCCAATACTTCGGTGCTTCTGTTTTGTTACGGTCGTCCTTGCCTTCAAAATTTCATTTTCCATTTTCTATCCCTGCTCCAAAACTCTTCATTTATTCAATGTAACTGTTACGCCCTCGTAAGGATGGCGTCTTAGCTCCACTCTAAGCACATGCGCAAACAAGAATAAGGTAAACACAAGGGGAAAAAACATTTTTCATTTTTAAACCAAATGCCAATAGCCCATTTTACAGTTGTGTGCTTGGTGACCTTACCTTTGAGTGGAAGCGAGGCTGGAGATGACCTTGCTTTGATACAAACCTTTCTGTCTTTCATATTAATAATGCTTTTCTCATGCTAACTAGGTAAATTTACATCAGAAAAGCTCCAAGGTCTGTATCATAACAAGGTCAACTTCAACCTCGCTTCCACGCAAAGGCCAGGACACTAAGAAGACAACTGTAAAATGGTCTATTGCAGCAGCCAGACCCGCTCAGTTTGCCGAGATTTCTGCACTTTGGTTTAAGACAACAAAAATCAACTTCGCGTTTTGTAAATAACAACCGGACTAAGATATTTTCAATTTCCATGAAATCACGTTGACAAGGCCAGTAAAAAAGTTCTTTTCCGAGCAAACTGACCCACCAGTTAACGGACAATGATTTTATATTTTGTAAATAACATAAAAAAGATTTTTTTCAGACCTTGGAGCTTTTCAGATGTAAATTTACCTAGTTAGCATGAGAACAGCATTATTAACATATGAAAGGCAGAAAGGTTTGTATCAAAGCAAGGTCATCTCCAGCCTCGCTTCCACTCAAAGGTAAGGGCGGGAACTGAAAAAAAGAATTGAAACGAGGAAAAATAGGCAATCAAATCGTTATAATTTTAAGCGCCATTTTTAAAAATGAAGGCTTCGCAAAAATTATCGATGCCCAAAATAAAAGAAAAAAAATCGCCTTATCGCAGGTTAAAACTAGCCCTACCCAGGCACTGGTCGGCACTGGTACATACAAACATAGCAACAAGGGGTTTCATATTTTCTTAACATTTTGTTTTATGTATTCTCTAACTAATGAATGCCACAAGTCGGCCATTACAACTTAAAGCTACAGCATACGTTAGGTGGTTGGCCTGGAAAACACGTAACATAGTATATACTAGACTATATGTAGTAATCCGCATACTGCTCACTAATCTCAATTTGGTTGAAGTAGAAGTGCCCGCAAATACTACATCATTCAACCAGCCCCTTGATGTTTCCGTTAACCGCCCTTGCAAACATTTCATGCGAGAAAAGTTCGAAGGGTGGTACGCTGCTGAGGGGAAAAAGAAGTTGGCAGCTGGCTGTCCAACCAGAGACATCAAAGTGGACATGGGGATTCCCTTGATGCGTGAGAAAACCTCGAAATGGCTGCTCGATTTCTTCGTCTACCTGAACGGCAACCCTTCCATCATTCTTAATGGATGGCGTAAATGTGGCATCACGAATGCCCCTGAGAATGGTCTCCCATCAGATGACCCGTTTGCATAGACACTGGACATGTTCATACGGTTTTCATGTACCGCAGCCATAAATGTTTGTTTTTCAGTAGATAGTCTCCTCCAGACTTATAAATTTACACAGAGACCGCAAACACTGTTCATTTTGTTTAAATTGCAAAGAAGAAGGCTGTGCATGTGATAGTGTTTGCAGTCATTTTAATTGAAAGTCAGTAATATAAAGAAATGGAGTAAATTTTCGCGGAATTTTTTTTTCGCGGGAGATTATTTTCGCAAGATTTAGTTTTTGCGAATTGCTGGAAAAATCGCGAAATTCGCGAAAATAAACTCCCGCGAAAACTTCATGCCACACGGTAGCCCAGATCAAACGCACTTTACTAATCCATGATTATTTCTAGTTACCTAGTATCTTGAAAACATCTACCTGTTTGTTTGGAAGGCCGTGACCTTTTGCAATTTTAAATTAAAATGTCGATTTTTGATTGGCTGCTGAATCTGATCTCGCGATTTATACGCCCCTTCTTGCCTATTTTCCCAGTCCTTCACGGTCAATTCGTTTCGGTGACGTAGCCGTCACTCGGACCACGTGATCCGAAACGGATTGACCGCGGCGAAATATAGAGGCTTAGGAACTAGGCAACGCCCCTTCCATGATTCAAGATGCGGCTGAGAGAAATGGCGGCTCTGATACGAAGCCGATCGTGAGAAGTTTACTAAATGGATTCACAAGAAACAGTTATTTAGAAGCTTTCCTTTGACCAGAGAACTCATTTTTCACAGAGAACACAGGTAGCATAAATTAATCGACTTCGCGTGACTGCACGCTCTGTCTAGACTGATTCAATTGAGTACATGATTATTTTATACTGGTATTAAATACGCATATATTTTTTTATCTGGATTGGATGTGTTTCATAACCATTGCCACGTTTGTTTCAGGACTACACACCATCCTTTGGCCCTACTCGCGCAATTCAGACAAAAAGCTGACAAGACTTGGGAAAAGTTTATCATTCTGCGAAGGTAGGCAAGACAAGAAATGAAATAGTGATGCCTAAGCATATTTTAGGTAATGAAATATATTTTCGTCTTTCATAAGTGACGAAAGTTTAAGTTTGTCTTTCCGAAATACTTTCTTGTCTCACAGTAGCATTCATTTGTTTAACCGCTAGTTATTCTCATCTGAGAAATAGCGCTCGAGTAAATCTATGCATTAGTCACTGATCAGTTAGGGATGCACCATTAGGCCCTCTTTACATGGAAAGAGGATGATCCTAGTGCTAGGATGATCCTAAAAGGTTTATTTGGTTTACATGCAAAAATGCGGTACTAGGATGATCCTAGCGCTAGCATCATCCTACCTCTCAGATAGGATGATCCTAGCGCTAGGATCATCCTATTCGCATGTAAACTGAAAGCAGAAAACATGTCGCGCTCGGATGATCCTAGCACTAGGATCATCCTCTTTCCATGTAAATGGGGCCTAAGAAATGTGAAGGGGGGGGGGGGGGGGGGGGGGGTTAGGACTTGCTGGAAAGGCATGTTATTTTTTCACAACCAGCAGGAGTGCAAGATTTTTTTTCAACCTTGAAACCCTTGCACGATTTTTTTTTTCCAAAATGACTATGCCCTCTAGGACCATTTCAACCGCACAAATGTTTTTTGTTGTAGTGTCCCAACAGAACACGTTTAACTATATTTATTTCATAATAATTGAGATTTTCTATTGAAATTTGGCACATGAAAACCCTGTTCAGGGTTCGCAGCCAATCAGAATGGCGAATTGACTTTCTCACACATGAAAAAAGAGTTTCGTCCAGTCACAAATGTTACGTAATGCAATAGGACACCTTACATGTGCAGTGTTAGACATGTTGCCACATTGTATGCTGTAATCTCTCTCGCTTGCTGGATCTCGCTCGCAAAGCCTTGTCGTTCGATTTCTGATACAAACCAACTGGTGCATAAATACCGTACGCCCGCACTGCCCATGAAGTAACCTATATGTTCAAACATCCCATCCAAGTTCAGTGGCAGTTGAAACAGCTATAAAGTTAAACAATTATCACCACAGTCTCTTAATTTAATACTATGGCAGCTATAGACATCAAGGGCATCAGAGTTGTTTCAAATTGAAATCTCAATTCTGTCAGTAGAAATTGTTTATTCAGCCAGTAGAAATTGTTTTTTTATTAAATGAAATGCCTGAAATGCAGTTTGCAGACTGTCCAACCTTTTAGGCATGAAAAATCGGGATAAAGTAGAATTGAGATGGAGTGGCTGAGCGCTGAAGGTGCCAAGCCACTGGCAGGGTCTGGGGGCATGCCCCCCCCCCCCCCAAAGAAAATTTTGAAATCTTGATGCTCTGAAACTCCTTAATTTTCTAGTGTTCTGAGACAACAATTTCTGTCAAAAATAATATATTTTCACAGTCGCATTGGTTATCCATGCAGCATATTTTTTTCTGGTTTCGTTGCAATGCAGGATTTTTTTCTTAAATTTTTGTTTTGTAGGATTTTTTTTTGTTTTTGGACTCCTCCCCCCTTCACATTTCTAATGGTGCATCCCTTATAATCCACATTTCAAACAAGCGATCGATTTAGGTTTTTGAGAAATCTGCATGTGTTTCATCGATTTTTATTGTGTTAAAATGTTTCTAGTTCCTAGGTGTTCAAGATTGATAAGTAAGAGGCGGCCGTTTCTCATCCACGCAAAGGAGTATTATGAAGATGGCGCCAGCAAACTGATATTGAAATCAAAAGGAAGATTTCAAATTTATCGAACACAATGCAAAGATCAGAAAGTAAAACAGGAACATGCTTCCGATATTACCCTGACTGGCTTTTTCAGCATTAAATATCTGGCGGAAATATTGACTTTCTTGACAGTAGCTACATAATACTTTGCTTGTTTAATAAACGGTAGTATTAAATTTTCATGATCTGAACGATGGAGCGCGAGCAAAATCTATGCATTTGAAAAAATTCCAGACAAGAGATCGATTCATGTTTACGAGAAATTTGCATCTGTTAATACATCTATTGCGTTTTCTTTGTTCTGTGTATTCTTTCCAATCTGAGATGTTAATGTAAATGTGCATTTGATAAGCAAGCAAAACATATGGCTTTTACCGCACGCGATGGTAAAATGCAGTTAATGGAACGTGACGCCCCAGGGGTTTTAGCATGAGCAAGCCTTGCTCTGTGAACAGTGTATTTCAATGCATCTATTCATAAATGAATGCCTCCTATTCATAAGGTGTAACATAGCCTAGAAATACATCTAAGCCTTGCTCGCATTGGTGTCTTTATTCTGAAGCTTTATTCATTGTTAGTAATTTAGCACGTTGCGTCTAGTTAGCTTATGGTACAAGTGTACCTATTGGTCAGGCTCCGAGACACTGTCTGGCTATAAAAGCAGCAAATACAATAACTTTGGCTATTATGCTAGCAGTCTTGCACGAACGTGTACATTGTGTACCTTTGTAACATTTTGTTTAATTTCCCACCCTCCCTCCCTTTGGAGAAGGGTTGTTTATGCCTCCTTCAATAAACTGGGGTCACTCCTTGTGGTGCGTTTAAGTCTGCGTAGCGACTTCCCCCAAGCTCTTGGCATAGTTTTTTCATGCCATATTTTACCTTGCCTTAATCTTGTCCAATCCAGCCCGTGCGGTGCTGGGAAGATAAGGAAGGCTCTGCCAATACTCTTGTCCTATTCCCAAGTGCAGTGGGAGATAAGTGAGGCTTTATTTTTTGTGCGTTTAACCCGAAGTCACAAATAACGTGCCACAGGGCTGTGTCCCCCCATTACGCCAAACCAAATATGTTGTTGTTTTTATTATATGCTTTTGTCACGTTGTGTGACATTTATTGCGTTATGCAAATGCCAGGAACAGTGACATTAACTACATATTTTAAACAATGCCACCAATTCCTCTTCTCCTTTTTATTCAGCTTTCTCTACACTAATCCAATTCATCCATGAGCTGGCTCATGGGAGCCTTTGATTCACAGAGAACACAGGTAGCATAAATGAATCATCTCGTGACTGCACGCTCTGGCTAGACTGATTTAATGAATGGTTATTTCATAACATGAATATTTGTATACATGTGGATCGAGTTGATGTGTTTCATATCCATTGTTACAATTGTTTCAGGACTACACACCATCCTTGGGCCTACCTGCACGATTAAGATAGAAGCTGATAGAACTTGGGAAAAGTTTATCATTTTGCGAAGGTAAGCAATATGAGAAATGAAATGGTGATTCCTAAGCATATTTGACTCCGCAGGGATTTTGCCTCTCCGAGGAGGCGTCCTTGTACTGCGCGCATATATAAAGTGAAGTAAAGTACAGTACTTACAGTTACAATATACAGTAGGTTTAATACCAGATCAAATCTCAATTTGCCTGAACAGGGTGCGACCATGGAATAAATGGGTAATGGTGATGTTTCATCACTACTATAAACGCCCAAACCGAATGAATGGGTAAATATGTTGATGTAGCATTAACAGAGTAAATGGGTAAAATAATGTTTATGTCACAATATGAGGGATATCAGTTATTGAGAAATTTAAGAACTTGGAAATCTTAATTTCTTCTTCAGTAATATATATGGATAGCCTGAGCCTAACAGCGTCGCTCTTTGAATAGAAAGCCGATGATAAACTTAACTGAGGTGAAAGGTCGGAAGCACAAGAATAAAATTGACGACCGGGCCTATCTTTTAATTTTAGCAATTCTCAAAAACAGACTTACGCGACCGTTTGCACAGTACATTTAGACCGTACAAAAGTTCACAAAAACAACTTTTTCTCCGTCTAGAATAATTAGTACGACTAATTTCCAAATAAAATACACCTGCTGCTTATAAAAATTGTCCGAGAAACTGATTTGGAAATCAAAATTGCAAAAGTACACAAACATATTTGCATAAGACCACGCGTGTGAAGTATCCAAGTCTTGTCTCAGTTCTGTTTTGTTTACATAAAATCGCTTTTCAATCTATGTAATGAATGAACAAACACATAAAAATGGACAACACAATCTTCTTTCGAAAAATTTTATTCAAATCTCCATAAGTTTATGTTTAAAAGCAAACGCGAACTATTAAGAGGCCGAGATGTCTCCGATGAAAGAAATCAAAACAACTGAATTTAATTGAGCGAGTGTTATAAACAATTCTCCCGAAAACTAGCGAGAACACAAAAAAGTCAATCACAGATTGATATCAACATACATGTAAATTCCCATCGAAAAATGTATTTTGTTTTACCTTTAAGTCCATCCACTGCTTGGAAATTGTTTAAATCTCCGCTTCTTCAGTTCTGAAACCCGAAGTGACAAACATCTTCCCGCATTGCTCCCATCCTCAAAGCAAGATTTTATCTCTGAAAGCTCTTCTATTTCCACTATAGCAGCTTCTGAGTATCCCATAATTAGTATCCCTGTCTTGAGAAGCAAACCGTGAAAAAATTCAGGAGAATAACGACTTTAATTTAAACGGTTTTCTCCGCTAAAACACAGCAGTGTTTTCCCAGGTGACGTGAAAATTACAAAGATCCCGGTGTGGCGTCATACGCGCATGTTTTGCGACGGTCTACGCGCCCGCGAGTTAGCCCTAAGCGACGGCGCCGGCGGCGCCGGCGGTGTGACAATGCGCCCGCGAAACATTCCACTAGCCATGACCACGAAAAATGACGGCCATGGGTTCTATGGTTCTCTGGTTCTATGAGTATGGGGCTTGCGCAGCCTGGCCTTCGGCCAGGCAAGAGCTCCGCTAAAAAGAATTTGTCACTGCAAAACCACGATTTCTAAGACATAAAACATGTACATCCAAAACAACGATCTTCCCGATCTTTTTGTGAGACAATATTATACTATAAATCCATGACCATTAGCTTCCAAAAATGTCCAAACAGTTGCCCTGATATTATTTTGCAGTAACAAAAGGTTAAGTGTTGAAGAAAGCTGGCAACATTAATTGTGAAGTAATTCATTGGCCCTCATGCATGACAATATTACGATTGTTCAAATTTAGATCAGTGGTTTTCATACTTTTACAATGTAATTGACACTTCTGCCGGGAAGGGAACATAATTTTATCCTGCAGCCCACAACATATTTAGATGCCTTTTTCCACCGAGAACGTGCGATCCAGAGCTGAAAAGCAATTTCCATCATGTTGAGCAATCTTTTTGTTTTGTCAGAAATGAGCACGCGACCAGCAAAATATGTAGTCCTGTACGTTACTGTTAGACATTAAAAAAAATTTTGGTCAATATCCGGTTAACAAAATTCATTTAAATCTCAAACCACTGGACTTCATCATCATTTAATGTTGAAATTATTCTCCTTTTCTCGCAATATATATTAGACTGGAGCATGTAAAAAAAACCTGACGAGGTTTTACAAACCCGCAATCACTAAATTGAACACAGTGACTGAATTGAAAGAAAAACATTTGTAATCATGTTCAATTGACCATAAAAGTTAGAATAAATTTATGCAAAATTACATTTATGACATCATGTACTCTTTTATTAATTTGCTATTTAAGGTTATAAACAGTGGGGCCAATTTTAGTGGCAGCTTGATTACTGGTTTTAGTATGGTTTTGACGTGGGTGCTCGTCATACCTTTAAGGGGTCAAAATTTGTAGATTTGTACAGCCTAGGGTGCAGTGAAATCTAAAAATGACTACCGTTATGATTATCACAGTACCACTTTAACCCTTCAAAGATAAAAATTCAAGAACAATCCCAAATTTCATTTTGTAAAATATTGAAAAACAAATGGTACCATGCAAAAGTACTGCTGAAGAGGTTTCATTTGAATGGTCACACAATAGGATTTCAACCACAGACTCAAAAGTTAGAACTATACTACATGTCTCCATAATAGACTCTGGGAGTGAAATGGTTAAGGGTAAATTGAGCTGACAAAAAGGACAGAATATGACAAGTTTTAAGTACCTCTTAGGGGTAAAAATTCATTTGAGCCGGCCCATCAAACAAGATTGTTAGGTACCTTTTAGGGTGTTTTTCAAATGCGACACCCATCCCTGTCATTTATATATGGGAGTCCCTGAACAATTTTCTCCAATTTTTTTTAGGAGAAGGGTCACAATGATCCTGATGGTAATTTCAACTCTTTAATGTTTCAGAAGTATGTGTACCTTGCCTGTTTAGGACCTACCTTCTTGGTAACTTTCTTTACTGGGAAATCATCTTGAAAGGTAAGCATGAGAAATATTCATGTTTTATGTTTAGAAGGACTAGAAGCAAACACCTTTCTTTTGTAGATAAATTCTTCATCTGAGGTTCATTTTATAATCCTTTGATTTTGGTTCGACATTGCAAAATTATTTAACACTTGCAACAAACCATTTTTGCCCAGGGGGGATTCCCGTGTAAAATTTATGGGGGTTCTTGTTGGAAATTTTTGAAAAACACCCTAAAAGGTACCAGAATCCCATTTAATGGGCGTGGCTCAAATTCATTTTCAACCCTTAGAGGTACCAAGTGTAAAACAACATGTCAATTATTCTGCCATATTTTTTGGCTCAATAAACCCATGATTAAGGTACCACTATAATTCTAACGGTGGTCATTTTAGATTTTGGTACCCTAAGCATTTCCAATCTACTAATTTTGACCCCTAAAAGGTACAAAGAGAACCCCATCATGTTAATATGGGTGTCCCACCTTCCCCCCCCCCCCCTTGCATTTTTTATGACGAGTAAATTTCTAGCCAGCGAGCGATAACAACTGCCTGTCGCATGGTGTGATGAGAGGTGGCTGTGGTCGCAGGCAAGTAAATTTCAAGAGGGAATTTCATGCATGGCCGATCCCTTATAGAAGCTTCAAAATGTGGATTTTACAGGCATGCTTTTACTGAGAGCTCCTCCTCCATTGCAACAGGGTCAAAAATCAAAGAGTTGGGCTCATGCAGGCAATCTAAAGTCATGGGATCAAATTATCAGAATCGTCAGTTTCTTCGGGGATTAAGGGTTATGAAATCATTATGAGATCACGTCAAAATTTATCGTATAAGAAACTGACTTTATGAAGCAAAAAATTAAAGAGGGGCATATTAAGTTAATATATGTTATTAATTGGTTAGAAGTTCAGTATAAGAGCAGTTGCAATTTCATAGTTCAAGTCATTATCGTAACAGCGAATTATGGTTGTAGAACACTTTTTGGTCATTGCTCAATTACAGTTTGTTAGCTTTGAGTGAACTGGAAGTCAGAAGTCATAGAAAATCGGCTTTGGACAAGCAAAGCTCACATGCCATGTTATCAGCAATAACCCTTTAGAGCCACCTTAAGCTTTACACTTAACAGAAAATCAATTAAGAGTCACAATCGTGAAAGTGAGATTGCACTACCAACAGAATTCTGGATTGGCAAACCTGGTCCGGATGGCAAAAAGTTGGACAGGCTAAGAGCGTGTGATTAGCCAGTCAAATGGTTGTATTATTTATGATTCCAGCCCGCTGAGAGTCTTCAGGTTTTAACTATAAAGGGTTACATCCAGCGGGGTTTGACAGGTTCTAAAATCTTTTATTAAACATAAGTCAGAAAAATTTGGCTTCCACATAGCTATTTTGTTAAAATAACAAAATTATGTTTTGGCAGGTTTAACAGACTGATCCCCATATTCATGGCTTCTGCCTCTACGTCATTTGCATCCACCAAGGAGACGACAAACTATGCTCGTCTCTGTCGTCTTCTGGTGGATGTGGGCTCCCAGGCCTTAAGGGATACCTTTGACAGAATCCACCCCCCTGCAGGTCTACATGGAGTTTTGGCACGTCCTTTAGAACATTCTGCACTGCAGTCCCTTAGAAAGAAAAGAGTTCTCAATGCTACACAATGGGGGAAGCTGTATCCAGCTATTCCTTCATCTGTGTCATCAGCAAATTTTGACATCACTCTATTGATACTGCTGCTGAGGAATATATGTGGCTTGACTCCACCCATCACTGGCTGGGACAGTCTCCCATCTGCTGCAGATCCAAGTGTTGAAGCTAACATAGCCAGAATTAAGCATTATCGGAACAATGTCTATGGGCATGCTAGCCAGGCTTCAGTCAATGATCCAACATTTAATACCTTGTGGCAGGATATAGGTTATGCACTGGTAGGACTGGGTGGATCGAGTTATGGAGCTGCCATCACCAATCTAAAGACTTGCAGCATGGATCCTGACATTGAAAAGCACTACCAAGAGTTACTGAAGGAGTGGAAGCAAGATGAAGATAACATAAAGGGCAAACTTGAAAAAATGGAAGGTAAGATTGAATTTTTTGATAAATTTTATATAAGGGGGCTAGCTTAAATACCACGAAAAAACGGTAAAAACATATACAAACTTTTCCTGTTCTTGTCACTGGCTTTATGAAATGGATGAAACCTTTTTTTACCATTTGTCCTCAGATACAATCAGAGATGACCTACAAGAGATTAAGGGTGAGATAGGAAGCGTCAGTAAGAAGCTGAAGACTTTAAAGACACCTGCCACCGAAGGCGAAGGTCAGTTTTCAAAGAGTTTTTTACCACTCTTGCCGGTAATCTCGCAATCTCTGTAAACGAGAGTGCTGACAACGGTGCTGACGCTAACATCACACATTGCCCAAAACAAGTTTCAACTTGTGAAAACAATGTGGTAAAAAACAGCTAGATTTCCACCGATTTTCCAAGGTGTGGACTCTTATTTACCACAATTTACGTCATCACATGGTCAAAATTTGTTGCTGACTCAATGACAATGATGAAAATCGTGATAAATAAGAGTCCACACCATGCAAAACTGGTGGAAATTTGCTAAGTATCCCTTAACGTCCTTGAAAACTGGATTCTAAGAAGAAAGTGTTTCAATGTACAAACTGAACTTTGTTTTCAACAGTTTTCATCTATAAAACATATTTTCTGGCAAAAAGAACAGCACCACCGGAATTTAAAGTACTCCGCTGTTACTTCTTTTGATTACAGCTTCACCTTTAATATTCATTCTAACTTAAATTGCAAGCTAAACCCACAAGATGGCGGTTCAACATGTAAAGTTTTATTGAAAACGAGGTTGTGACGTAGCACGCCACAAGGCTGTGATGGTGTCACGCAATAACAATATTGTAACAAAACCCGCAGTAAATAACTGACTAAGCTTGACTTTTTAACAGGATCGATAAAGAGAATAGGTTTTAATTGTAAAAGTTACTCTGTTAGATTAAACAGACAATTCCAAATTTGGGTAAACATGTCTGTCAGTAATTGGTTACCATAGAAACATTAATTTAAATGTCATCAAGAAAAATCTGTCACACTAAAATGTTCCCAAACAAGTTTGAGATGTTGTGGAAATTTTGTAGTGGCTTCTTATTAAGTATAAGACTGAGGGCGGTAAATTGCCTCCCCAAGCTCGGCCATTATGCACAGGATTATATTCTGTATAATAAAGATTTACCTTAGCTTGTTAGCATGCAACATGGTTGAACGGTAATTGCAGTCAAAATGTTTCAGGTTTTGGTCTTTAATGGTTGTATTATTAACGGAGTGGTCAGATTAATGTGGTAAAAATATAAGAGAATGAGTGAGCCTTCTTTGAGGCCAAAAAAGGATTGACACCATAGACAATGCAAGCAAAATATTAATGATAATAAAGGAATGACGATGAAGAAAAAACTCGGGGAAAACAGACTTAGCACCAACCACTTATTGTCATTGGCTTTTTTAAATACAGTATAAATAAAACCTTTCCTCGACTTTTGTTCTCAGATACAATCAGAGATGACCTAAAAGAGATAAAGGGTGAGATAGGAAGCATCAGTGAGAAGCTGGAAACTTTAAAGACACCTGCCACCGAAGATGAAGGTCAGTTTCCAAAGACTGTTGTATCCCTGGATTTCAAGATTAGGAACTGTTTCAATCTACAAACTGAACTTTGTTTTCAGTAATTTCCATCCATAAAGATTTTTTGCAGCAAAAAATAACAGGGGCGCCACTGGAAATTAAAGTACTCTGACAGCTGTTACTTCTTTTTACTTGATTATAGCTACACCTTGTATTCGATTTTCCTTAATTCTAACAACATTGCAAGCTAAACCCACAGTAAATAACTCAAGGCTTGACTTTGTGACAAGATCAACAAAGAAGATAATTAACACTACATAATTTAAATATATTACCCTTGCTTGTCGTACTTTGTTGTATAACATCTAGGTCATAGTTTTAAAGGCTTAATTGACCCCCCCCCCCCTTAATTCAGACTGGTCGTTTTTTAATTTTTTATGTTAGACCGGTGCTGAAATGTTTCCTCTTTCCTCCCCTTTGTTATGCTTCATTAGAGCAGTGAATTGAAGATGACAATTAAAACTGAGGTATATAGTGCGGGATCGACTATTTACCGAGTTAAGAGTTGAGTTGAGTTTGAGTTAAGTTTGAGTTAGGTTTGAGTTAAGTTTGAGTTAAGTTTGAGTTACCATTTTTACTTAAAACGTCGTTAATGGTAGAACAAGATATTTTTTTATATAAAGAAAACAGATAAAAGATAGTATGACGGACAATAAAACCGTCTTTTTGCATAATTTACATTCTAATGCACTTTATTGTCTCTATCCGACTTCATATCGAATTTTTCGCGTAGCTCTTTAGTTGTCGTTTTCCAGAAATTATGTCGTTTTTCTTAGCAGCTTGTTGATAATTTTTTGAGCGCTTTCGCTTCCTCTTTCAGTTTAATATGTCGGGGACCGAAGAAGAAACACCGCGAAGAAAAACGTAAGAAAATGTACCGTCGCGCCGAAATGAATGTCACTCTGTGTGAATTATTTCCGCAAAGAACTGATCAATCAAGTTTGCGAATCGACAAACAAACAATTAAAGCGCTGGAACGGATTGATAGGAGAAAATTATTAAGTTCTGATCAGAATACTGGATTTAATTTTTTCAATCAAGTGAAAGACCTTTTCATTCAGGAAAATGCAAACAAACATGCTATTCGTTCGAATTACATTTCGCACGCAATTGGCATACATCTCGGGGTTGTGTTTTTGCAGCTAACTTTCGAAGAAATTGTGTGAACCTTTACTGGAAATTATTCACACTACATAAAATGTACGGATTTTTCATAAAGGAACTCGCTCAGATCAGAAATATTTTATTTTGAGGTGGTATTTCGGTTTTACCCGATCGAGTTCATTGTGTCACGCAATGTGATTTTGTTGAGACAAATAAACTTTGGTGAAGAAAAATAGCCGCAAATTGGCGATTGCTGGGTACATTTTAATCCCCAAGGTAAAACATCTATTTGTATCTTTCATTTACGCAGAATTTCCTCCCTGTCATATTTTCTGGCCTGGCTAGAACACCGGTGATTGAATATTTGGCCCGGGGGGGAGGGGGGTACTCTGCAAATTTTTGGGTGGGGGTGTGCCGCTGGGACTCTGAGACCCTTAACCTATACTAGACCATTTTAGCTGCATTTTGCCACCCTATTCTAGACCAAAAATCTCTGATTACCATACCCTATCCTAGACTAAACCGCCTAAAAACCATACCCTTCACAGCGGCAAATACCTATATAGCTCATATATGGGAGTACCCCCCCCCCGGGATATTTGGTTGGTCACAGGATTGCGCAATCCCGCACAATTTCCCGCACAGTCGACGTTAAATTCCCGCACAATTTTTCCCAAAACTCCCGCACAATTTTAATTTTTTTCCCGCATCCTGTCAGAATCCCTGTAAATTAGCAACCACAACCACACGACGTGGGAATATAGTATCGAATTAGCTATAAAAGACAAAAACAAAGTCGAATTTCTCCCGTGCCTGGAAGACGTGCCTGGAAAAGGAGAATTGGGACCAAGGATCGAGGAACACGGATCAATAAGGATCAAGAAAACAGTTCAAAATACAAAGTCAAAAATTAAAGATAATGAATAAATAAAATCTTAATTTTCTTTCCTTCCATCGCGCTTTCTAAAACAGGACTGATTTATTCAGGCTTTTATTTATTTATTTATTTATTTATTTATTTATTTACGATTCCTTAGCTCTAAAATTCGAAAATTGTTTTGCCGTAGGGTTCTGGGCTTCAAACATAGACCATGAAAGACCCGGCGAAAACTTTAACCCTATTCAGCCTGGGCTTTTTTTGAGTTTCTGAGCCTGGGGGGGGGCACATTGTGCCCCCCCTTCGTAACTTCAAGAACATTAAGGCTATGACAATGAAACCTAGAGGGTACATAGTACGTCCAAAACTGTCTCCTTTGCGGTCCGCACAATGGAACGATGACGTCATATTACGTAGTTATTAGGTAATTAATTATGCGGCCGCCATCTTGGATCCGCCATCTTGGATTTCTGAAATTTTTTAAAACCTCTTAAAAACCGTCAGAATTCCCCCAAAATTAATGAAAACCAATAAATAAACGTTAAATGACGTAAAAATACAAAAGTTATACCAATAAACATTGTTTTTCTTCATTCAAAGTTATAAATATGCAAATTTCAAAAAACATGGCTGTCAAAATCTTGTTGCCATGGAAACATCAAGTCACGTGATCAAAATATTGTCATATCAAATTGTTGCCAGATAAATTTTAGGAAAAGTCACAAAGTTTGATGGCGTTTGAATACATATTAAGGAAGTTATGAATGTTCAAAGTTAGCGCGGGCACTTTGTGCCCCCCCCCCCCCAGGCCGAATAGGGTTAAGGATCGGATGGAATTTTTTGTGTAAAATAAAAACAGGTTATATCGAAAAACAAAAATCAAAGTTTGCTTTAAAAATCTGTGACCGAATGCCGATGGATCAAGGAATAATAGGATATGTTGATTCAGGCTTATAAGAAGATGGTCTCACGTGCTTGTTGCATTTCAGTGCATTTCAGGCAAACATTCGTCTTTGTCGCGTGCAATTTTTTGTGTCAGTAACAGACACTACTGTGATTGGATAGACCATTTAACACCCGTTTGCACTCCCTTATTTGGAGTAGTAGGTAGGGAGTCAGTCAAATCACGTTTTCTGAAGACCCAAAATAAGCCGCCAAACGCCCGAGTTACCACCCCGCAGGACTCATTGCATTCGCCCTGCGGGGTGGTAACTCGGGTGTTTGGCGGCTTATTTTGGGTCTTCAGAAAACGTGAATTTGACTGACTCCCTACCTACTACTCCGGAGCATTTATATTTTTAAGCTGTTACAGGGCCTAACCGGCTGCGTTATTGCCAATTGGAGAAAGCCTCTTCCGTAGGTATATACACACATTGTGACAATGGGGAAAGGAAGAAAGTGTGTTAAGACTCAATCACTTAAACGAATAAAATTCAACAATTCAAGGCATGGAAGTCTTCTTTGTCTTGGATGTTCACATCTAAAATCTGAAGACTGCAAACACTTTCAACAAACTCTAGATCAAATATCTCCCGCCCCTCTACCCCCACCATCTATTGTACCGCAATATATAATCGAAGCTGCGCAAAGACTGACCCCACAACAACTTGTGGTACAGTGCTTGTGAATGCTGGTCCGGCATGAGATCACCTAAACAGGGGTTATCACCAATTGGAGAAATCATACCCCCGCATATACCCACCCACATGGCGAACGTGAAAGCTTTCAAGGCCTTCCTTAAATCACGCGAGACTGGTCTGATCCAAAGGAGCGAAGAATGGGTCAAAGCCAGACAAAATACAATCGGAGCCTCGGAGATCTCTGCCTTGACATGGTCTTCGCCATTTGAGAGTCAGTCAAGTCTAATTCGCAAAAAAGTAAACCCCATTGACATGAGCAAAAATGTGGCCTGCGCTTGGGGCACATTGTTTGAGTTTCTAGTCCGTAAATACTTTGAGAAGAAACATTCTGTCAAAGTTTTCGGATATAAGGGTTCTATAAATCTTGCAAAGGATCACCCTCTTTTTGGAAAGGTTTCTTTCAGCCCAGACGGATATTTCTCACACAAAGACGAGACAATTGTCTTGTTAGAGTTTAAGTGCCCTTACACCAGAAAGATCGCATGCAAAACAATTCCTAAACAGTATCGCGATCAAATACAAACCGGCCTTGCTCTCAGCGGAGAGAGAGTTAACAAAGGCTTGTTTGTAGATGCCTATTTCAGAATGTGTTCTTTGAAGCAGCTTGGCCTTAGCCTTGAACATAATTCCTTTCCAAACAAAGGTGTTGCACACAAAACGAAAAAACCATCAGCACGTGCATGTGGTATTTATCTTCTATCTTCCAAACAAAAATTATTTCCGGGTCAGACAAAATTACTTGACCTCGGTGCAACAAAATCAACAGCTATGTTTGAAAGAATTATGAAAGGAATTTCATCTGGAGATTTCGTGTGTAGCGGTGATTGGTTTTATATGAGCTATGACGAGGATCAGAAACGAAGCGATTTAGATTTTTTGAAGGAAATAAACAGAATGACATTCAGGGAAGCTTGGCCCCCAAACTATTATAAGACAGTTGCCTTCTTTTCATGGAAGCTGCTTGATATATCAACAATTTGGGAAACAAAACAACTAAATTTCTTAGAAAATATTCACGAATCGATCAACCGGTTTCATGAAAATTTATCAAAACAAAAACACCTTGACAAACCCATACCTGGTGAAACTTTTCAAGACAACATCGGCGATGACAGTGCCATGTTGGAAGCCTTTCTTATTGAGAAAGCGGAAGCGCTTTGTCCCATAAATGTTCGTTTTTAATTATCATATTGTTTGACATCTGTTGTCTCAGGCAATTTACAAGCACTCGTTGCGGGGCTTCAAGCGGCGTTGTAATGGCCAGGATTTTGTAGATCACAAACATATAAGAGATTCTCGGAAGCCGAGGTTCTATAAGTTTGAAGATACGTTTCGTGTTATTAATTTGGTCGATAGTCAATTCAACAGGCAGAAATTCAAGCTTCTTGTTAATTCGCTTCAAAGCGTACCCAAACGCATAACAGCGCGCCGACTGCCTTTGCCTTGGCTTGTAAAAAATGTTTTGATCCGTATATGCCGGAGCATAATCCTCTAGCACTTCCACACGACCGCATTTTATGCAATAAAGTTCACAAGAATCGTTTGATTGCAAAAATGAGCCACCGCAAGAATAACAAGACAGAAATCTTCGGGCTTCGTTCACGCTGCAAGTCGTTATAATGTTCTTGTAGATATTGTTTCCCCATCTCTGCCAACCCCATATCTTCGTAGATATGACAAAGTTTTTCCGGCAGGCGCAAGCGGTGTATTTCTTTCCTATAATCGTCGCCGTATAGCGAGCGAAGGATGGCAAATTTGTGATCTTTATCAAGTTCATTGAGCCGTGCGGTGAAGTCAGTCATGCTTAAACATTATAATTGTTTTTTCAATTTGTTGATCTCGTGACTTCCTGTATCCATTATGTAAAGACCATATTTAGAAATTTGCGCATGTGTAGTTCTTTATGAGTTACCACATGTGAAAGCACGGCAATTGGCTCGAATATAAAAGACCTTTTCGCACCATATATTAAGTCTGTAATTCGGTATAGCTCAGGGAGGTGTGGCTGGCCCCCACTGAATCCTGCTTACGGCTAATGCGATGTCAGACCAGGGTTAGAGGGGTTGCTGCGTCAGTTAGTGACCCCCTGGTGAACCAGCCCCGGCCCAACTGATACAGGGGGGTGCTCGAACAGAGATCTCCTAGGAGAACTCAACCTCGCTCCCAGAGGCTAAATGGGAAAATGACAACTCCTTTGTCCGGAGTTAAGTCCTAGCCTAGGCTAGGCAAAAACGAAACAGCCACCAGAGCACCCCCTGACTAGGGTTTTGTCCCTTTTCGTTATGTGTCACGCAATGTCACGCGTGACGTTATGTGTCACGCTTTGTCACACAATTGTGTTCTTTTGTTAGATAAAGCGAGAAACCCGAATTTAGTCTTTCAAATCTGACTTGGAAACTGCGGCAAGACGATTGAGTTTTTTTTGAAATTCTGCTTTGACTTCTTTGCGAAGCTCGCCTCTAAGTTTTTCAAGATCTGGAGTTTGCTTGTTTACTTTGTTGGCGGCCTTTGCTCCACCAGAGCGTATTTCGTTCTTAAGTTCATAATAGCTCTCAACTTCACGGAGGATTATTTTGAACTCTGAATCACTGATTCTCTTGTCAGTTAGAGCTTTTGAAACCAGCTCAAAGACAGAGTTTCGTTTAGCAAGGGCGAGTGTGTATATTTTTTCGTGTTTCCTGATCTTTTTCTCGAACCGCCTGCTAAGCATAGTGAGGCTGGCCGCTGAAAAACCTGTCATAGCTGCCACGCCGGCAATAACGGGGCTGGCTATGAGCCTGGCTCCGGTCAGAGCTGTGGCGATTGTGGCTGTAGACAAGCCTGTAGAAATGAAACCAAAACTTACTGCGGTTCCGTGAACAATTGTATGTGTTCGCTTGTATTTCTTAGCAACTTGCCTGTAATGATTAGCCTCCGACTCAAGCTCCTTTTGCAAGTCGGAGATTTTCTTCAGTCTGAAGTCTTCACCGTTGGATAAGTTGGATAAGTCTGGGTAAATCGATGATTGAGTCTCGCTGTATTCAGGAGCTGATGGCAACACATTAGCCGAGCTCATCGTTTGTATATATATATATTTTAATTGATCTCAAGTTCAAATTCAAGCGGCATGTTATTGAATTGTGTTCAACCTTTACAGACAGTGTTATGCTGTTTACATAATCGCCAGACGAGACGTCACGCAAGATGTTCTGCTGTGTTGATTCATAGAAAACTCTCTCATAGGCCTTTCCACGAAGAGCAAATTTAGCCAAAACTGTAGAAGGCTTACCAATGAGTAGGTTTTGCTCTTTATCGACCAGATCACAGTGGATAAAGTAAGTGCTTGGTGATGTTAATCCTTTGACGAATGTTATAAAGAGCAATTTAGGACTTATACCAAGCAATTTAGACAGATCGCGGTCAAGTTTCACCTCCGCAGAATAAAGTTTGGAAATTGTCATCTGACCAACTGGAGTATTTGTTTCGGTTGTTAATTTAAAGTTACCTTCGAAGGCTTCCTCAAATTCTTTTGCCAATCTATCCATAGTGTAATGCCCTTCAAGTATTCTTCTGGTGGTCTTGTGTTCATTAGGGTTAGTAGTTAATGTAATCTCACCTCTTTGTTTTAGATTAAACCACGAATTATAAATCGTGGCGGATAAGAGCCGAATATAGCTCGGTTTCTGAAGAGGGTGATCGAAGTAGATGGTGTGAGGGTTCGAAGGTGTGACGATTGTTAACACAACCATGCTTGCATATATATATATATATATATATATATATATATATATATGCAAGCATGGTTGCATATATATATATATAGATAAGTGTATGAAGATGTGACATAGAAGCAAACTTCTAACTGTTCCAGCTATTTAATTCGACGTTTCGGCCTTCGGCCTTCTTCAGGTGGAACTATTTACAGGGATAAAAATTTAAAAAGCTAAAAATCCTAACAAGCTTACAGAGTCACAAATATTTATACTATAACTGAAAAATGTAAATAAAGTTATGTAATATGATAAAATGCAAAACAAAAGATTATGTAACGAATAAAATGGCAACAGACAAGAAGGCGCAAACAGCGAAAATACAACAATTCGTAAGAAAACTAAATTACAAAGTGTACTATAATTAGCTGATTAGGTGTTATAGCAGATGCGATTCTTAGATCTGAATTCACGTCTTTTGTTTAGGCCATGAGGGTTGAGTGTAAACAATTGTGCGGTCCAATAAGCTTCCCTCGTTAATAACAATTGATCAAGATAGGCAGCATCTCCCTGGCTAATGATTTTTTCTTACGAATTGTTGTATTTTCGCTGTTTGCGCCTTCTTGTCTGTTGCCATTTTATTCGTTACATAATCTTTTGTTTTGCATTTTATCATATTACATAACTTTATTTACATTTTTCAGTTATATTTGTGACTCTGTAAGCTTGTTAGGATTTTTAGCTTTTTAAATTTTTATCCCTGTAAATAGTTCCACCTGAAGAAGGCCGAAGGCCGAAACGTCGAATTAAATAGCTGGAACAGTTAGAAGTTTGCTATGTCACATCTTCATACACTTATCTACTAATTCACATAGAAGCACCGTATCCTACGTGGATCCTTCTACTGGGAGTCATTCGTTTGGTCAACCATATTTACCCTGTTTTTATATATATATATATATATATATATATATATATATATATATGTATATTTAAATTATATTTATATAATCATGTTTGGCAGACGCGGTTCAAATCTCGGTCTGAACATTGGTGGTCATGATTACGGACCTCCACCCCCGTTTTTTCCTCGTCCCCAAAATCCCCTCTATCCCCAACAGAGCAGGTATATTAGCAAAAAACAGTAAATCCACAACTGGCTTGGATGAGTTCTCCGGAGGCTGCAAAACTCTCTACAGCCGCCAAAGCGAAGGCTATCTCAGACTTCAAAAGGCGTTTCCCGCACGCTGATATGTCAAGATTTACAACAGAAGTTTCTTTCGACGAAAAGCACAAAGCCTCAGCAGTAGTTCTTTTCTCAGAGGGGCATGGCTCCTGGGCTATGCCTTCAGACATACCACACAAGGATTGGACACAAGCCCCGAAAGACGCCCTCGGCTTAGAGTATATTGGTGGTTTCCCTTATCAGTTGACGTTAAACCGAAACACACAAAAACCAATCCCGGCTGTTGATTTCGCCACCTCAATCGGTAAAGACATGATGATTGGCTCTGTCTTGAACGATGAAGCGCAAAAGATCAATGTCACGCCAACTGATTATTTCACAACGAAATACAGAAACATTTTCAGAGACACACAGATTACATTCACAACCGCGAAATATGGGAGAAAGTGGCTCGGCGGGCCGCATATGAGTTTCTGGCCACAACAACTGAACTTCGCCTTGTGGTGTGCAACAACTGGCTGCGGGATCTCGCGTGACCTTCTGTTTGATAAGAACTCGACTCTCTCCCTAACCCCGCAGCTCCGATCATTTTACAGGTTTCACATCTATTTCACAACAAGACGAATACTCTACAAGCTGGGTGGGGAACAGAGCGTGAGTGCTTTGCCAGACGACCCCACATTCAACCAGAAAGATAACAAGTTCAACATCGACGCATACAAGAGGATTTGCCAAGAGTTCGGTGTAGACCCCAATTCTGGCTTCCGTTTCACATACGGCAAAAATCACGGGCTTGGCAATGTGTACATTTGGGTTGCATATGATGGGCCCAGTTCTACTGATTACAACTATCCTGATCCCGATCTGTCACAGACAGAAAAGACCCAAACTATCGCGCAAACGGCATATACTTCGTTCGTAACGACCAAGGCGCGGTTAGTCAGTTTGAACACTTTGTGCCGAATTACGCACAAGGGCTAACACAGCCAGGGCTCGCGCGTATGAATCAGTCAATCGAGGCCTTTGTGTACTGCATTCTGGGTGCACAAGCCAAAACCCGCAGCAGCATCATTGGAAGAGGAGGCCGGGCGTTCGAAACGCAGAGAGTATTCCTCGTCCATCTAGAGGAGGCCATAATACTGAACGACATCGCAACAAGCGTACAGCGATATCAACTTGCCATCCAAGCAACGAAAGTGCGCTTAGACTTTGCGACAGCGCCCGGAAGCTGGCTCATGCCATCACGCATGATTATCAACACAGAGAGCGTGGTGGGGTACAACAATAATCTCAAGGAGGCAACGCAAGGTATGAAGCTGGGTGTGAACAACGATGTTAACCTGGGCACAAAAAAAGCCTCCCTTCGCCCCATGGATGGGGGACCAACAAAAATAAATCCACCAAACAGTCATCCATCAAACCCGATACATAAACAGGCCACACAGGCACAGGGCATCGCAAAGGCCACACCACAGCCCACACCACAGCCCACACCACAGCCCGACTCACATCACGTAAACAAGGCACTCATTGGTGCGGGTGCGATTGTTTTAGCAGGCGTTATCGTTTGGTTTAGATAAGTGTTCAAGACTTCGCACGCTTGGTGACCCTTTCAACAAGGAAGGCGACCACGGCAAGGATGAGCAGCCAGGCGTGTTCACCCAGAAAGGAGATGACCGACCCAGCAGCTTTGAAGATAAAACTAACAATTGACCCAATCAAACCAGCCAGGGCGTTGGCTGCCTTTTTGCCAAGCTCTTTAAGTCCATTTCCAATAGCCTTGGTGGCCTTTGCCAGGCCATTCAAGGTGGCGAGTACCACAGCGCTGATGGTGATGCCAGCTGCCAGAACAATCGCTTGCAGGGTCCATCCGTATTTCTTGAAGATTTCTCTAACCCGCTCTCTCAAAGACATTCCCCTTTCACGCACCTCAATTTCTGTGTTGACCCTTGCTAGCTCTTCTTCACGTTCAGCAACCCGGGCTTCCGCGGCTTCTCTTTCAGAGGGAGAAGTGTTTTCATCCTCTATGACGCGCTTGTCTTCAGCGTTCTGCCGTTCAAGCTCTTCTTTGTTCTGTTTCAGTTCGTCCAGTGGTTTCACAGCATCCTGTTTTCCTCTAAGCTCCTCTCGGCGTCTTTCCAACCCCCTATTGTCAAGCATGAGTTTGTCGATTTCTTTTCGTAGTTTGTCTGCTTGTTGAGCAGCTTTTTGCCTCTTGTCCAGTACTTTTCGTTTAGCTTGATGCTCAGCTTCATGAGCTCTCTTTTCATTTTTTAGTCTTTGTATTGCCTCCGTATCCAGCGGCCCATGTGCATCTTCCAGTTCCTGAATCTGGTCATCATCCTCTTTGATTTGGTTTCTGAGGGCATCAATGTCGCGGTGCAAGTTTTGTACATCCGCAGCCGCTTGTTCTGCTTGTTGTACTTCCTTTTGTTTTGCTTCCTGTTCTTTTCGATTTGCTTCAAGTGTAGCATTTGTTTCATTTAACTCTTCAGTCACAGACTTCGAGAGCCTTTTTGATCTCTTTTGTAAGAGAAGCTGTGTTGAAAGTCTTTTGTGTATCCCCACGCGATTTTGTGTAGAGCGAATACCATTTATCTTTGTGCCTCATACTCACCTCGATTATGCCGGAGTCCTTCTTGTACCTAAGCTTGACTTTCGCTAGATCTGCATCGGGGTACTCGTTTCCAACTTCTCTCCATACTGCGGCTTCTGGTAATGGCATGTCAATGAAAGAGGTTTCTTCAGTGCGGGAGCCTTGTTGTTCTGGGGGCAACCTTGTTCTTGGGATCATAGGCACTTGTTCACCAGATGGTGTGGAAGCAGCCCCTGGTTTAAAGGGGTTCGTGGTGTCACCGGTTTTAAAGGGTTGCGTGTTGTCAGTGTCTTTGAAGGACTGCACCCACTGATTGAATTCTTCTTCTGTTATTGGCCGCTTCAACTCTTCAAGATCAGCATTAGCAGCATCCTCGTCATCCCCTGTGTCTGGGATGAGAGGGTCTGTGTCAGTTGCCTCGTCAGGTATATCATATCCGCCTTCTGCCATGATGATATATAAATATAAGTTTAAAAAACACAAATATATACCATGGCTGTGCAACTGAATCTACTTCCATCTCACAGTGAAAAGACAGTGGGCGCCATGAAGGCAGAGCGAACTGTTAAGCGCATCACATTCAACCCTTCTGAGGCCAATCCCGGCGAGACACTGTACGTCTCGGTGCCCAAGCTGGGCGAGCATGATGTCCTTGTGTCCGGCTCGCTTGCACTTGTGTTTAACATCAACCTAGCCGGGGGCCACGCTAACAACGTTCTCGTGCAAAATGTTTCTAGGGCCCTGGTGGACAGGCTCGTTGTAAAGTTTGGCGCCACCACCGTCGAGGACACAGTTGGGTACGACATCTATAAGATATTCGAAGACCTATTCAAATCAACCGATGAGCGGGACAACATGCTTATGGAGGGCATCCAGAGTGTGGATTTGTGTAAGATCCGCTCTAATGCTGGCGACAAGAAGACTTCCGGCGTGGATGCAGAGAACAAGCTTGAGTCAATATACAAGAATAAGTATCGCATCAAACTGGATCACCAAATCTTAACTGATCACGGAATCATGTACCCTCAGGCCTTATACAGTAATCTGGTCTTCGAACTAACCCTAGCCCCCGCAAGCCAAGTTGTCCGAGGGTCAGACACAAGCAAGCTCGTGTACAAGTTGGAAAACATCCAGCTGGAGTACGAGACGATCAGAAGTAAGGAGCTGGCCGACGAAGCAACAAGCACTTATACTAGCGGCTAGGGGTTCGCCTATGACTTCGTAATGCGAGATCGGGTGCATCCCTTCTCAAAAAGCGGGGACACTCGGATGAATCTTCGGGTAAACCCACAGCGCCGGTCTCTCAAGGGCATCCTCTTGCTGTTCATCAACCCCTATGTTGCGGGTGCAAGGGACTCTGAGAACTATTTCAATCCCGACATCACCAAAGTTAAGGTAACCGTAAATGGGGTTCCAAACAGGGTCGACAACGAGGGTATCGCCGGCACTGACATGTGGAGTGAAATCTCCCGACACTTTCACACGCGCGGCAGGCCCAACATGAATCTGACAAAATATCTCACAGGCAACAAGTTTGGTCCATGGCTGACCCAGCTCTGCACGGCAATGGCCAACGGCTCGTCAACACACAGGATGGCATGCAACTCGAGATTGAACGAAACGGCACAGGCTCGGGAAATGCAAACTGTCAAATCTTCACCATCTCAGACTCACAGTTGAACATCATTAGCAGGCAGCTGGAATCTGTACAGTACTAAAATACACACGCATATATATATATATATATATATATATATATATATATATATATATATATATATATATATATATATATCTAGCTGAATTTTTGAAAAGGTGGTCAACGAAAATTACAGCAATTTCAGTAAAACTAGCCCAAAAAAGGGTTTTTATGACCCCAATCAGCCCGAAAATCACAGAGAAGAGAGAGAAGATGGGAAAGGTTGCGTGGGGTGAGAGAAGAAAAGACTCTGTAATTTTCGGGCTGATTGGGGTCATAAAAACCCTTGTTTGGGCTATTTGTAGTGAAATTGCTGTAATGTTCGTAGACCCCCTTTTCAAAAATCCAGGTATATATATATATATATATATATATATATATATATATATATATATATATATATATATATATATATATATATATATATATATATATATATATATATATATATATATATGTATATATACCATGGCCACAAGCAAGATCAACTTCTATGATAAGCCGGCTCCCCTGCCATCCACCGGACCCTTATCATACAATGAAATACAAAGACTTCTGGCAAAGGCGCCCTCTCCACCAATACATGAACCAATTGTTTGCAAACCAACTAATATAGGCTTTGGCTATGGATCCAAGAAAGTTGCCATTCAATGCACTAATCGTGGGCCCCACTAACTCTGGCAAGACACAGTATCTTCTAAACCAACTGCGCGGCCCCTTTAGGGGTTGTTTTGATTACATTGTTTTATTCTGCCCCACATTTGTCAAGAACAAGACATACAATGGCTTCGTGGACCGTGATCCGCACATCTTTGTGATTATCTGCCAACAGCATGAGATCGAAGACTGGTTGAAGCTGGCGAGCTTCTTTTTCACAGGCACTAACACTTTATTCATTCTCGATGACTGCGCAGCCTCAAAAGATGTAAAAGGTCGCACGAGCCAGCTGGTCAATCTGGGGTTCAGCGCAAGGCATGACGGCATATCCGTGTGGGTCTTGACACAGCAGATCACCAGCATAGCTAAGCCATATCGGGATAACATTGCAGCGATCGTGCTCTTTTACACACCCTCCAGCAAGACAACAAAGGCCATCTTCGAAGACTATGCCGGCGAGCTCTCCCATGAGGAGTACAAAGAGTTTATCGCAAGGCTCAAATCCCGCAGGTTCTCCCACCTGGTTTTCTCTCTTAGGTACCCGTATGGAATTGAGTACAAGGTTTAAACACAAATATATATACCATGGATGCACCAACGAGCCTACACAAGCTCACGGCGCTTTCACAGCTTTTGGATGAATTACATAAACACACACTTGATGCGCAAAACAAAATTATCAAAGCCGCTAATGAGGCAGATATGCGTCTTATGCTTCTCAACAGATATCCCTTGCGATTGAATTCTATGCCAGACACCATGGCGGGGCTTATACGTGAGATTGAAACTCTTTTACCAACCATCAAGAGAATTATCGAAAATTAAAAAAAACACACATATATATACCCCCTGATGATGGCACAAGCAGCTGAAGACCAGGTCGACTTGAGCGAAGTAATGCAGATGCTGGGGGCCACCCCTGATACCGCACCTCCCACAGGTCTCGTGTGTGACGATGGCATTCCTGCCAAACGTGAGAAGCTGGCAATCCTTGTTTCAACCGGCAAGGCCAAAGAATCTATCGGCGTGCAGCTTACACACGATCATGTGAAGCGCCTGTCAGACAAGGACGTTGACAAGTACATCAAAAGGTACGAGGCCTATGTCGGCAACAAGACAACAGAATCCCTAGTTGATTCAGCCATAATGCTCTTGTCCAAAGGAGTTGGCCTGGTGGTCGACCTTGATGATGTCAAGGAATTACAGAAAGAACTCAAAAATGATTGCATCATCTACCAGGAGCTGTCAAATCTTGCTGGAGGTCTTGCCCTGAGATGCGGACGATGGCTGGCGCTTGCCAATGCTGCTCTCATCACAACAAAACACGTCAAGTTTGAACGAGAGCCTGATCACAAGCCTGACTTAATAGAATTGGAACCACAACCACAACCAACACATCCAAGCAGAGATAGTGAAGGTTATCCACTTGAGGGCTTTGATGAAGTTGGGCTGGGACCTTGAAGGAACCTGGCTGGAACCTGGGCGGAACCTGGGCGGAACCTAGGCGGAACCTAGGCAGAACCTGGGCGGAACCTGTCAGCACACTTGTCAAATTTTCAAAAGCATATATATACCCACTATGGCCACACCACTCGAGGCGATTCCTGAAGAAACTCAAACTCAAACTCCAACACCAACTCCAACACCTGCACGCGTTACCTCTGAGGCCCCGAAAACAAAACCTGCAACAGAAAAGAACCCCGGCCGTGTTGCTTCTGGCAAAAGGCTAGCAGAGCGCAACCGCCTGGCCCGTGAAGCAAAGAAAAAGGCCGAAGCACAAAAGTCCGCAGACTCTACAAGTGACACCAGTACTGCAAACCAACCCTCAACAAGTGACATAACAACTGACACCAATAGCAACTCAATCTTTTATATTCTGGGGGTTGGAGGGTTGATTGTCTCTGTTATGGGTTTGTATTACCAACGCGAAGCCATAATGCAAAAGCTTGGCAGCAAACCAAATACACCACCAGCAAACACACCGACCCCACCACCAGAACAACCCCCATCTCGAATTCCGGTAAGACAAGGAATCAAAAAAATGGAATAAAAAAACAAACACATATGTATACTGCACACAAACCATGGCTGACAATAAGCTTGTGAAGTCTATCCTCGACGCAGCAACAATAACTGGCCTTGTCGCTGGTATTGGTTGGATTGGAAAAAAGACCATCAAAGAAAACTTCACTGCCGACCCCAGTGCAAGCTTGATGAACTATGTCAAGTTCACAGCCGTCATGGCTGGCAGCATCGCACTGAAGAAATATCTCGAGGACCAGAAAATCCTCCCAGACAACATGTAAAATATATGTATACACACCACCACAATGGCCAGCATTGCAATAATGGCCCTTGGCGCTGTTTTGAATGCTGCAGCTTTCACTGGCGGCAATTATCTCGCGAAGTATCTATCTGGTGATAACGGAAAGGCAGCAATGGATGAGAAAATCCGGCATGACAAAGCTCTGGAACAATACCAAGCGGCTTACGCCAAATACCAGAAGGACCGCACCAAGCTCCTCGATTGGATTGCAGCCAACGATCGGATAAAACACCAAGCTAGCCAAAACTTTCAAACCACCGACCAAGCCCTGGTCTTGTATAACCAGATGCATAAAGCGCAACCTGATAAACAAATCAAAGATTACAAAGAGCCTCAATTCTCAGACTTCTATAAACCCAGCCAACAACAGCAGACTGGTGAACTTGCATTCATTGGAGGCACCCTGCTTGCGGGTGGGTATGCGGCCTATCGCCTTCTGTAAAAAAATCGGCAATTGAAGAAACCCTTCACCTTGGTATATACAACAACATGTATATGGACACCTATGCGAATGAAAAGTTACCAGACCTCTCAGAATGGTCTGATTCCTTTATCTTTGAAAACATCGGGGACCTGGCTGATTCATTTCATGACTGTATTCAACTTTTTGAAAAAGTTGTAAAGAGCGATTACGTGACTCCATCGGAGAAATCTAATGCTTCAAAAGCTATACGAAAACTTGCTTTTGCTCGTGACCATCTCATTAACGTGATGATTGCAGTAGAAGAAAACACATATGTATATAGAGGCTAAACTCTCAAAGATCTATTACAGCCCCAAAGGCTATTGGAAAGGCCTTGCTGCTGTCAAAAAGCTAGCTGCAGCAGCCAAGGTCTCTGAAGAGGTGTCAAAGAAATGGCTCGTCAAACAAGCTCTTTGGCAAGTATATCTCCCAGCGCCACGCCATATCCCTCGACCCAAGTTTGATGTTCAAACTTCTAATGCAGTGCATCAAGCTGATCTACTGTTTTTGCCACACGACAAACTGCCTCATGGGAGGAAAATTTACAAATATGCTTTGACAGTTGTTGATGTAGCAAGCCGTTACAAAGCAGCAGAGCCATTGACTTCGAAAGAGTCTGATGAAGTTTCGAAGGCGCTTACACGTATTTAGAGGCGTGGGCCTTTGAAATGGCCACAACTGTTGCAAGTCGATCCGGGGACAGAGTTTATGGGGGCTGTGACTAAAGAGACTGGGGCTCATAAAACAACCATTCGTCGTGGGCGTGTTGATATCCACAGAGACCAAGGGATTGTTGAAAGATTCAACAGAACCCTGGCTGAACGATTGTTTGGTTACCAGTACGCAGTTGAAATGAATCTGCCCTCTGGCCGTTCGACTGCTTGGGTTAAAAGATTGCCAGATGTTGTGTCGGCTTTGAACAATGAAGTAACCAGATTGACTGGCAAGAAGCCCGCACAAGCAATCAAAGAGAAGGCAACCTCGGCCAAGCCAGCGACCCCATATGCTAGGCCTGTTGGGGTGAATGAAAAGAAGCTCCCTCCTAGGGTTAATTTGTGATATCTGTATTACCCCGGTGAGCTTGAGGGTGGTAGTCGACGAGCGACTGATCCAATCTGGTCTTTGAAGGTCTAAAACATCGAGAAGGTTGTCACCAAGCCAGATACGCCTGTCGTGTATTATCTGTACGACGGACCCAAGCGTGGTTTTGTGCGTGAGGAGTTGATGGTTGTGCCGCCGGGTACTCAGTTGCCACCCGCTGGGCTGTGAAACTCGATTGGCTCCGTGTGAATGCCGTCGGGCAACACCCAGCGCTTGTCGTAGTAGGCGCTGAGACCTAGCTTGCGCTGTTCGTACGTGTACATGGCCCCGTTGTGCATTCGAAAGCCCCTGTTGGTGGCCATGTCCCTACCCCCTTCAAGGGCCCGCTCGTATCTTTCCCACCGAAGCTCATTTTGCCGCTTGTTGACTCCCTTGGATGACATCTTGGCTTCGCCGCTTTCCTCGTCTTCTACGTAATAGCACTTGCTGCATAGAGCGATGGCTCGAGTGCCTTCCTTTTCAAGCTTGAACAAGCCGGGTTCTCTGCTGCTCCACTGGTCCCAGGAGAGCCAGTTCTTTTTCTCCCTTTCGAACTGGGTGCGAAGTTCTGGTTGAACTGCTTCTTCGAGAGTGTCGTATGAAAGGGCGAAGTACATGCTGTCCGTGTCCATCTGGATAAGCTCGAAGTCACGCCTGTCGAGATAGTGATCGAGGAAATCGTAGTAGAACTGCAGCATGCGCAACTTAGCAAGTTGATAGACAACGATGCCGACTTGAAAGGGCCGGTTTATGGTGACCTTGTTTTTGCGTAACTCGATCTTGTATGATCCCCCGATCTCCTCGAGATCTTCGAACCAGGCTGAGCGCAGGTGTTTGTCGACAGTGTCTTCGTCGTTGGTGTACACAACTCTTGTCTGTCGCTCAACAGCTTCGATGAACTTGCCGTAAGCGCTGTTGCCCAAAAGCTTGAACACTTCTGCGAGCAAGGCTTTTTCTTTGTCAGCATCGCCTTTCCTTCGGTTGTTTGCAACCTCATGGACGAACCAGTCGAAGATCTTGATGGGTGTATAGTCGATCGTGCGGTAAACAGCGGTTATGTGGAGTCCGTGGTTGTAAAGCCACTCTAACACTGGGGCGTAAAGCAGAATCTTTTTTGCTTGAAGCACGCCTAGCAGCTTCTTTTGCCCGGGCAAGTGGGTTCTGTTGCTTTTAGCAAGGTAATCCTTCATGTGCTGAGGGACGCCCTCTTCGCCCACGCTGCGGTTTACAAAGAGCGGAGGAAACTCTTCGAAGTGCTCCCACAAGGCCTGAGGGACTTCGATGTCGACCTCGGCAAAGCCGAACCACTGCTTCGTAATCAACTTGAGCCAGAAGTCTCTTGCGGCCTCTACTGGATCTTCGTACTGCACGACTTTCTCTTTACCACAAGGCATTTCCTGCATCATGGTGCTAGGGTAAAGAGAGTTCGCATCGAAGCCTAGAATACGCTTGACGATGCGAGCTAAGTCGTATTTGTGTGAGCGGATGCGGGTTTCACCACGCACGTGTTTACGTGTGAACACCAAGCTAGGTCCACCAACAACAGCCTCTTTCAGCATTGCATAGGCTTCGGCACTTGGGGCGAATAGTTGGGGTCGGTTACGACCTCTCAGGGTTCCTCTCAGGATGTATTGCATCGAAACCCCAGGCAACGAAACAGCGTCTTTGAAAATGTCAACCCCGAGCTTGGTGTAAAACGCTTTCATTTTCTCGAGGGTTTCGAGAAAGGGAGTAACATCGAGGTTGTTGTAATACTCCAGCCAGTCTCCGAAGGTCTTCATGCCGCGCTCTTTGAAAACCTGCTCGCATTGTTTGTACTCCTCTGGAGAAAGAACAAAGGAGTTTCGGAGTTGTGAGTACCAGCACCAGTATGGCGGAAGCCCCTTGTAGTCAAGTTTGTCAGCGCTGTCAAACCATTCATATGGGAGCCAGGACTTTGTCTGTTTCGCCCCATACGTCTTTACCCATTTGTCGTAATTGATGCCTGGGGACAGATAGTTTGTGACGTCGAGGAACTTGAAGGAGGGCGTGTTGATGAACATGATTTGTCTCTGTTTCTCCCCTGCAAAGACGCCGTGTTCTTGCCCGAGATAAGAAATAAAGTGTTTTCTGATAAGGTGCAGATCGTATCGGCCTGAATTGAAGCCGACCACTGGGACCTGTTCACACCATTGCTTGATGAGTTTTTGTTGGTCTTCCGTTAACCCCTCAAGATCCGGCGGCATGTATTTTTGAGCTATATCATCTCGGATCGCGTTGCCACGGCGCTCCAGAGATTGATAAAACAGTCGAATAAGCTCTTGGGGATCTTTAGAGCAAATGTACTCTGGCTCAGGCTCCAATGTGTCTGCAATGGAGACTGAGATAGGCACGTGCTCGCTTTCGTAAGAGAGATCCCTGGTCGGCTGACTTGCCTTGGTCTTGTCTTGATAGGCTTCGAAGTCGTAGACGATAGCGTGTGGATACGTTTCGTTTCTTTTAGGGGGGATGCGATCGTGCCACCAGGGTCGGGGCATCTCGTGCTCCCACCTTTCAACCAAGTTGTAGCAAAGTGTCGTGAAGAACTGATTGATTTGCACAGTTCTTACGAAGGCTTGCTCCCTTGTGATTGTGTTGCCTTGACGGTCAGTCGTGATCACTTCGTTTCTTTGTTCAGGTGCAGGAAAGCACTCTCGACAACCGTGCCAGTGGCAGCCGTGATACTGAAACACGGTTTTGCTTTCTGGGTGATAGCCATCAACTTTGTAGCGCCAAATGGCGCGCTCGCCTCCATGGCCACATCTATGGTGGTGGATGTGGATGCCCCGCTGTCGAGCCTCATACTCTAGCCAGCAAGTTGCCCGAATACCGAAACTGCCTTCTGGATAAAACGCATTTTCAAAAGCTGACTCAGGAGCAAGGATCTGATTTCCCGGACAGGCAATATTAGTTTGCCCGCGAGTGCACGTCTTGGCGTGGCGCGCTAGGTTACAGGATTTTGTGAACCTTGCCAAACAATCACCACAAGTGTAGTTGTTTGTGACTTTGTTTATGTCAGTGATCAAGAAGGCATGAGCCTTGTAGATACCGATAGTCATCGTAGGGGTGCCGACTTTGTCGTAGCGCGAAGGTGTGTAACTCAAAACAAAGTTGCCGTCATCTGTAACAGTGTAAGCGGCAATCCCTTGTCTAAAGTGCCTTTCAAGCAAGTGAAACTTTTGTAAAGTAACAACATTGCCATTAGGACAACCTCTACGGTGAAGAGCAAAGAAGCTTTGCGCTAATGCTCTGGCTCTGCGAGTACACCGATTTATATAGGCACCTTGATGAACAGCCAAACACCGAAAGAGGCAAAGATCGTCGTTGTAGATGTCAAGAGAGATGACTTCTCTTTTGTTACGAAGCCAGTCGGGCAACCTGCCAAGACCGATTTGTAAAGGTTGATTATCTAAAATCGCTTTGGCCTCAACAAAGACGGCGCTTTCGAAAACCCACTTCGTATCAGGCCTGTTGATTTTTTCACCTTGAAGACGAAGCTCTTCTTGTTGTTGCAACCATCGTTTTGTTTGCGATAGTTTAGAAAACCAAGGGCTGCTGATGTTTGTATAGTAAACGATGGGTTTACCGGTTTCGATGTTTCGCAGCTTGTAGGCCCAGGTAAGTTTGACTTTATGCCTTCTGCGAACAGCTTGTTTGATTTTGTTCATCATTTGGGGTACAAGAGGTCTTGTTAGACCCTGCGTAAAGCGCCAGTTTATGATTCTCTGTCTTCGTCCCGGTCTGCCTTGTTCACCCTGTTCACCGCGATCATATAGTTCAACAATCCGACTAGGCATCAGAAAGTCACCCATACGCTCTCGATCTAAGGGATCAAATCCAGCGAGGTCCTCGTTGCGAGGAACCCTCAAAGAAGGTTTTCTTTCTTGAGCGTCGAGCCAAGCGATAAGCTCGCGCTGAGAGATATTATCGAAAACGTCACGCTCGTTGTTCATGGATCTCGCCATATATATATGGGTTTTAGATACACAGGGGACCCCTTTGTTCAATTGGTAATAACGCGGCACCAGTTGTTCAAATAACGGTTTATTAGGGTCTGTAACAGCTTAAAAAAATAAATGCCCCGAGTAGTAGGTAAGGAGTCAGGCAAATTCACGTTTTCTGAAGGCCCAAAATAAGCCGCCAAACGCCCGAGTTACCACCCCGCAGGGCGAATGAAATGAGTCCTGCGGGGTGGTAACTCGGGCGTTTGGCGGCTTATTTTGGGTCTTCAGAAAACGTGATTTGACTGACTCCTTACCTACTACTTTTGGCCTAGACGGGTATATCAACAGGGTATGGTTTGCAGTAATTTCACTATTTAGCGTCTTTAACAGGGTGTCTTTCTGAACCGTACCGGGAGCCATGAACAGGGTGTGAATGTTGGCTGTGCGAAGTCAACAATGTGGTACCAACAACTTTTTAATCTAATTCTATGATGTTTATATAAAAACATTCTGAATGGGAAACGAAAAACAATGCAGATAACCCACAAACAAACGCAGTTTTGCTTCTCCACGTGTGAATTCAGTTCTCTTAAAGCTCTTTAGAGTGCCGTCGCTTTACAAAGGAGATCCTGATGTTCTTAATCTTGAACAGGGTGTTGTATTTGGGCCGCACTCTTATTCAGGGTCACGAAAAAAGGTCTCTCGGGGTGAGAAGTGAACAGATTTTGCCTTAATCCCCGCGGGCTTTATAAATCAGCACGAGTAGCGGGAAATTTCATCATTCACGTTTAGAAACTGTGAAAATAAACTAAAAAAGTCTTTAAATTCACTTGCTTGTTCAGGCAAACAACCAGTGGATCGGAAAAAAATGAAAAACAAAAAATGAGAAAAAATAAAATTCGCTGTCATTCCCGAAATTGTTGAGTTGAGTTGTATCACATTACTTCACACTTGCAGTTGTGATTAATTAAAACGATCATTACATCACTTGATGATCGACCACTCTAGTGTACAGTGCGCGGGTACTTTTACGTTTCGGGGAATGTCAAAAAGAAAATATATTTAGATGTTGTGACTCGAGACCAAGGACACCTTTCCTGCAATATTATTGGCAGTAAATTTGCCAAAGACCTATGAGCGTCTATGAGGCTGATAGAGTCTGTCCTGTCCTTGTGCACATGAAGTAGCATCAAATTGTTACGTCTGGAATCGCCGGTTAATGATCGTAAATAAGTTTTGACTCGCTTCAAAGCAAAACATGATCTTCCACTGACGGCATTTGTTGCCGGCAGAAGCAACCTTCCCAGCGTTCAAACTTCACTTAAAAGTAATTTGCGAGAGCCATCGAGAGATTGGAAGAAGGTAACAACATCATTAACATCGAAATGAGACCTGTCAAATCCCATAGACTCTGCAGTTGTGGGTAAGAGAAGTAGCTGCCCTTCTAACTTGAAATGATCCAAATCTTCACCATACGTGTTGACCACTTGAGTGAACTCGTCATCCCATGCTTCACCAGCAAACGACTTCAAAAGAAACTCCTGGACGTCTGGTTGATCTTGAAATCTGCTTGGTCAAAGCGTGAAGAGATGCATTGAGTTGTATTATCTATCGCAGCAAAATAGATTTGTTTGTGATGATCTTTGGGGGTTTGGGGAAAGTAATGTGTATTCTGCTCTCCAATCTCTTGCCGCACTAGAGCTTTGCGCTTCCTGGGTAGCTTCGGGTCTTCAATGTCCTAAACTTCAGCCTGAGTGGTTTTGCTGCAAAATTCGAGCCCAAAACAGATCAAATGAAGTATTACTTGTATATTTCGATAAAGTTTCCATCACATCCTGGACAAGTCTGTTCCCTTGAGCTGCTGAAGTGGATGAATCCTCCAAAGCGCGACTCAGATTGTCAGTTTGTTTCAGAAGTCGCTCCCCTAAAGAACAGCTAAAGTAAAAACTAAAAATTGTCATCATACTTTGAACACCTCGAATTCTCGCTTTCATTTCCGTATCTTTTGATACAGTTAGCGACCAGTCCCAAATTAAAGTTCCATGAGTTCGGAATGATTATTAATCACCGAGGCTAAAGCTTTCCCACGTACAGTCTATCTTGTTGGGCAAAATGCATGCACACTTCGTGATTCGTTCTTTGTTTCGGCTCTGATTTTGTCTAACTTTGTATTTCGTTGTGGTGGCTTTTTAACCAGTTTCCCAAATTCTCGGACCGTGTTGCAGGTGCAGTATCAAATTTTTCCACTGCTTCCAAATGTGAATGTGACATTTCGTGCTTTTGAAATCCTCCCTTCTTATCAGTTGCATTTTTCCAGTTGCTAAAGCCATCCAATGTAAATGTTGGATCAGTGTTTGCGGAGGTCAGCATGTTGTGTTGAAGTGCTTTTAAGCAGATATGACAAAACGCAGCGTCTCTTCCCTGGTCGTAGTGTAACCACTTGAATCGCCAAAACCACAGAGGTTGAAATGACCTCTTCTTTGGATCATTACCGAAGGTCTTGGTGGAGAATTTTTTTGTTTGGTTTGGCAGTTGAGTCACTGTTACAGGTGCTTCATCTGGAACAGTCACTGGGTTGACTTCTTTCGACAGTCACAGGTTCGTTTATCGCAGTAAGTGTAGTAAGTGTAGTAAGTGTAGTAACTGAAGTAGCTGTATTAACTGTAGTAGCTGTAGTAACTGTAGTAACGGTAGTAAGTGTAGTAACTGCAGTAAGTGTAGTAAGTGTAGTATCTATAGTAAGTGTAGTAGCTGTAGTAGGTGTAGTAACTGTAGTAAGTGTAGTAAGTGTAGTATCTGCAGTAAGTGTAGTAGCTGGAGTAAGTGTAGTAACTGTAGTAAATGTAGTAAGTGTAGTAACTGTAGTAAGTGTAGTAGCTGTAGTAAGTGAAGTGTTCGATCCGTTTTGTTTGTTTCGGGTTTTCCTTGAAGAACATTGGTTGCAGTAAATAGTTTCCAGAATTTCTGGGGGGGGGGGGGGGGGGGCACGGGCCCCCCGGGACCCTCCCCCTGCTACGGGCCTGCCTATAATGGACTATACGGGGATGCTCGCCCGAAAGGGGTACCTTTTTGAGGCTGGAGGTATATGAAAGGGTAGGGATTTTACGAGTTGAAGTATATGAACGGGTAGGGATTTCACGAAGTATAGGAAACGGTAGGGAAAACACGAGTTGAAGTATAAAAAGTGTAGGGAAAACTGCCATTTAAGTTTTATAAAAAGGGCCTTTCAAAATATATCAAACAGATGCACGTAAAGGCTATATGAAAGGGTACCATTTTCAATGAAAGGTATATGAAAAGGGTACCATTTTCAATGAAAGGTATATGAAAGGGGTACCATTTTCAATGAAAAGTATATGAAAGGGGTACCTTTTCTGTCAAAAACGGTATAAGAAAGGGTAAGGGTTCGGACCTCGGGGCGGAGCATCCCCGTACAAAAGTTTGTTGAGTACCCCCCCCCCCGGGTTAACAGCGGTCAGTAAAAATGCCGTACTGACTGCCATACCGATTTTTAAATGCCATTTGCCAGTAAATCTTGTATAGACTGAATTCTTCACCCAACTGATCAGTTTCGAGGAAAATGATACCCTATTCTAGACCAAAAATCCCTGATTAGCTCATTTATGGGAGTACCCCACCCACCCCCTTCCCCCCCCCCCCCCCCCCCACCCCCGGCCTACGGCCAACTTCGCCGGATTTGCTATTCGTACGGGAGTCTAAAACTTTCGAAAATTTTCGATGTTATTCTTCACTTTTGCCAATCCATAATATTGTACGTTTGTTTAGATTCACGAAGCGCTTCTTGTGGCGATGTTTTACGAAATGAGTCGCTCGCGTTGTGTACAGACTCGGCAAATTAGTCTAAGCCAAATCAACATCGCTTACCAGAAGCGCTTCGTAAAACTAAACGAACATTTAATATTGTGGACCAACAAAAGCGAAGAATAACATCAAAAAATTGTCGAAAGTTTTGGACTCCTGTATGAATAGCAAATCGAAGTCCGCCTACGGGTGCCGTACGATAGCCCTGCGTAAATTTATCCTGTTCTAAACCAGTGATCACGGTGTCCGAATGGTTTAGAGCGCGGAATGACAGCCGAAAGGCCCAAGGTTCAAAACTCGCTCGTGCCGTCCATTTCTTTTCTTTTTTTTTTTTTCCTTTTTTCTTCACACTGAACATTATGAAAGTGATCTGCTGTATTTTTCTTTTTCTCTTTTTTGCGTTTGTCAAGAAACCTTACGTTTAATTTTAAAAAAATATTAAACCGTGTCAGTGTGAAAACATAACATAAGCTTACCGCAAGATTGCGTTACGCGTTAGCATTTCTTATTCACCGGTTGGCTCTTAGGAGCCTTTGATTACTTTTATTACAGAAAACAAATTATAAGTCAGCCAGCTGGGAACTTCAAATTGATCGTTATTCGCGCGTCCAACAAGAGCATGAGTGAAAAACCAGTTACGGGGAGTAAACAATTGTTGTGGCTGTGAAATGAGAACAATGCAACGCTTCACGCTTGGGAATGTAAAATTAACACTTTTTCACCCGTGAAAAGAGAAAAGACGGTCTATTTTCTGTAGAAAAGATCTGGATCCTCCATTAACCACTTTTAAGTTTAAAAAAAATGAAAGCAACGGTAACTCAAACTTAACTCAAACCTAACTCAAATTTAACTCAAACTTAACTCAAACTCAAACTCAACTCAACTCGTAACTCGGTCATTAGTATCTCTCATATAGTGCAACTAAATTGTTATTTTTTTCTTTAGATAAAATCAAAGAAAATCTCAAAGAGATGAAAAATGAAATAGGAAGCATTAGCGAGAAGCTGAACAATTTGAAGACATCTGCGACTAAGGATGAAGGTCAGTTCCCAGAGTTGTTATTCCCTGAACGTCCGTAACTGGATTTTAAGAAGGAGCTGTTCAATCTACAATAAAATTGAATGTTGTTTTTAACAGTTTTCATCTATAAAACTTATTTTGGGGGCAGAAAGAACTACACCACTGGAAGTTAAAGTACCCTGAGCTGTTGCTTATTTTTGTTTGATTAGCCACACCTCTAAATATTCCTTCTAACAAAAGAGGATCCTCTATACTTTTGATGCCGTGAAGTTTTAATCCAAAGGCTATTTCTTTTCCCATGAAATGCGATTAATAAATCTCAAGACCTGTTAACTTGTTGACTGCATGTGATTGCAATAATTATTGTTTACTTTGACGTAACCTGTGAACCAGAAGTGATGAATTAAACACGATTTGCGAATCAATTGTTTTTGCTTCAGTTTAGTATTTTAGTGTTTTGATAAATGTGCATCTTCTTTCTACATAACCTCACTCGTTTTATCTAAAAGAAACTGTGAATGCTGTTAATTAGATTTCCTCAATTTTTGCGTGAATGTGAAAACACTCAGCAGTGTACTTATGTGCATGAAAATTAGGTCCGTATAATTGGTAAATGAATTTTGCAAAGGGGAAAAGGGGACCCTCAAAAATTAAGATTGCAAGCTATTAAGTAATGATCCGCATATAAGAAGAATAGTGCTGAACGGCAATGCACGATAAAATTTCAACTTTTTTCATTGTTACAAATAATTTTATACTGATCTCATTGGCCTAGACTCAAAAACCGCTAAAAAATTAAGGTTCAAGGTACATTTTGTCTAACTTTTTTTAAGGTTTCACTAGTATTTTGAGACACAATCGCACAACATGCAATTTTTAAAAGATATTGTATTTGGGAACTTCATCAAAGAAGCAAAATAAGTAGCTATTGCCTTCTGCTATTGACTGATTGGTGAAGCACAAACATTTCCTAAAATTTGTTTCACACAAATGGATTTTCTTTATTTTTATAATGAATATAATTATGAACCATCAGCCCCTCCTCTATTCTTGAAATAACATATATTCTATATGGGAAAGAGCTTGGTGAATGCTGCATTGGGAACAATGAAGTTTACTATAGTTCTCATGTGGAGCATTACTTAATCCATAGTATTGATAATTATAACTTAAGGCTTGTCTTTAATTTGTGACATGATCATAAAGGAATAATAAACACTGCATAAAAATGTCTTACTTAATAGTTCAATATCTGATATATGTCACAGATTAAAACTATAGGTCTCTTTGTTAGTTTTGGTCGGGCTGATTCTGTTATCCCCTCTGTAACTTTAAGAGAATTAGATGACAATTAAACTTGAAAGGTATAATTTATAGTGCATCTTAAAATACCTAATTGAAGTATGTCAAGTAGGTTGACATCGTGTGATGAAGGAATTACGTCATGAATGAAATATGACCACCATCTTGGATTTACAGGATGTCAGAAAAGCACCAAAATTGGCTCCTAAGTATTCAAGAAACGGTCTTAACCCCATTCAAACCATGGGGAGTTGCGGGAAGGGAGGGGAGACACTGACTTTGACTATATATTTATACCTTTAGGAGCACTTAAAGCAATGCCCATCAAATTACTCTCTGACATGTATTTAATTTCATAGCAATTATGATTAACTGTTTAATGACTGAGCTTTTAAACTTTGTTGTAGTTTAAGATCATTTTAGCATCCTTAAATTCCTATTTGATTACTTTTGAGCCATTTTGTTCTGACATCATAAAAATCCAAGATGGTGAATACTGCAAGATGGCAGCCATTCTGATATCATGACGTGATTTTATGTTACATTGAGTTATCATGTCATGTGACCTACCTGTCATAGCTTTTATACTCTTGAAGTTTAGAAAGGAGTGGGGAGGGGAAGAATCAGCCCCCTTTTAGTGGTCCCAAATGTCCAGGGTAGGGCATTTACTGGGTTGTTCTCAGCACTAAAATTTACCATGGAGTTAAGTTCTCTAAATTGCCTTTTTGTATAATTTGTGCTGCGCAGAAAAAGCCGGAAATCTTATTTGTTTGCTTGGTGTTTTTTTGTCCTTTTTTAATGTCTAATTTTACCGATAATTTCCAGAGTTTTAAATCAGAATTTTCTTTTTACAAAAATCGCGACTGTCTGCTTGGCCATTGCTTACGGATTTTATCCTGAGATTTATTTTAACCACGTGTAGAGTGAATCCAGCGAACTGGATTAAGATCAAAAGTGCACTTTACCAGCTTTCCTGTAAAGTACTTACTGAGTGACCTTGATTCTTCAGACAACATCACAGACAAATTTGATCAGATGAGAACTGAAATGGAAAACTTGAGAGCAAAGTTGGATACATTAAGAACAGTGGCAGAAGAGAAAAAGAAAGAAGGTTAGTTTATATATAATTATAGGATATGAAGCTGTAAAAACTCAGGGTGAATTCATATTGGATGTCCCCACCCTGGTTCAAGGAAGGAGGGATGGTTGCAACCCCCCTTTGGGTTTTTGCTGTGTTACAATATTTGGAAAGGATTTCACGTTTACTAGATAAGTGTTCTACACGATGAGGTTAATATTATGGGTTATGACATTGTTAGGGACCTTTGACGTCATCCAAAATGGCAGCCAAGATGGCCGCCTTCTTAGATTTCATTCAAACTGTAAATGGTTGGTAGCATTAAATATATTTTTTTTTTCAACGAAAAAGGAAAAAGAAACACTCATTTATATTAAAAATTGGCTCTACTTCTTGCTACGTATGACATCATATCTTGTAACCATAGCAACCAATTCTGAGTAATCTTTGTAAAAATGTGTCTTAGGCATATGCAAATAGCCTCTTTAAGAGATCGAACAAAAGCTTTACGGTGCGGAAAGGGGGGGGGGGGATTATCCACACCTTTGAACGTCCGAGTTTTACGGCTTGCATGTTTTTTTTTATCGCGTTGGTTATTATCTATTGTAAACGTGAAACAGTATTTCCTGTAATTCTAGTAACCTCACATATATGATAGAATGTAAAAATGTAAAAAACAGTATATAGGGGAAACCAAACGCACGATTCGTGAACGCTTCACAGAACACAGACAAGGGACAAACAACCCATATCACGCCAACTCCACAGCAGCGGTCCCTACCCATTTCAACCTACCAGGCCACTCTTCCGCGGACATTCAACTGCAGCCTACCATGAATGCTTCCAGTCGAAAAGCACGCGAGGCCTTTTTAATTCATAGAGGGAACACTTTGTCACCAGAATGCATTAATCGAAGGAATGAACGCTGAACACAGTTTTGTATCATACACTATATATGTCATATATTATTTTTATCTTATGTTTACAAGTGCGCTGTCAACATGTCATGTATTGGCCAATCATTTATAACCATGTAATTTTCAAATTTGAGGAGCCGTTACAATATTTTCTTTCAGTATAGCCGTGGCCCTGAGGAAGACTAGTACAGTTAGTCGAAATATTGGCCATTAATAAATCTGCCCTTTGCCGTAGTGCCAGCCTTGCATTCAGTTTTGTATTTTTAGTATTTCTCGCATTGAAATGTTTTACGTCCTATTCAGGCTAACCTGACATAGAATAAATTAATTTGCATTCTACTAGTTATTATACTCCATAGCCTGATTGGAAAACAATAACCAGTAGAATACAAATCAATGACTTATTTGACGTTGATAACGTAGGGATTATGTGCCCGACGAATTGAAAAAAAGGAAAAATGATAAAATCACTTGCAATTTCATTTCACTTTCAGGTGATTTTGATCCAATTAAGACCATCAACCAAATTCGCCAACTGTACACAAGTCGTGAAGGATGGCTCGCGCCCTTCTCTTGGTGCGAAGAGTTTCACTTTCATCTTAATGATATTTTCACAAGGCTCGTCATGGTCAGCAGAGAGAAAAAAGCAAGAGGAACGGCAACAAGGAACTTTGTCGACATGTCTGCTATCTTCAAACCACACGCAGAATGCCCAGAGCCCAGAAAAGTGTTAATTGAAGGAAAGCCTGGCATAGGTAAGACGACGTACTGCAATAAGGTTGCTTACGACTGGGCCACAGAGAAACGCAAAGCAGAAGATTGTTTTCCCGATTTCAAACTGGTGCTGTCCCTGAAATGTCGCGATATCGATATCGAGTCTGACCTTTGGGAAGCCATTGATGATCAGCTTCTCCCTCGAGAAATTCAAGAAGACGAGAGAGAAAAATTCTTCGAATTCATTCGCCAAAACCAATCCAACGTTCTTCTGGTACTTGACGGATTGGACGAGTTACCTACAGGTAAACTGCCAGAGTTTTCAGAAATCATTCAAGGTAGATGGCTTCCCGAATGTCACTTGGTGGTTACAGCGCGACATGAGGCTGGAATACCGGTGAGAAAAGTCTGTGATACCCTGCTGGAGATTGAAGGATTTACTGAAGAAGATGCCAAGGAATATATAGCAAAGTATTTCAAAACCGAAAAAAAATTGGCGGAAAAGCTCTTGGACCAGCTGAACATTGACAAGGATCTACAAGAGATGGTGAAAAATCCCTTGAACACTGCACTTCTTTGCCTTCTGTGTGAAGACTTCGAGGGCATTCCACAGCGTAGAACTCAACTGTACATGGAAATAGTACAGTGTGTCCTAAGAAGATACAGAAAAAAGAACGGATTACCTGAAAACATCGAGGACCTGACTGAAGTGTACAAAGGTCCACTAAAACATCTCGGCTCTATTGCGTTGAAAGGTCTGCTGGAAGACAACATGTATTTTGCAGACAAACAGCTGGGAAGTCATAAACACGATTTACCCGGTTTCGGAATTCTGTCAGTTCAGCCTGGAAGCAGCAAACGAAGACCATGTGTGAGTTACGGCTTCTTGCATAAGAGTTTCCAGGAACTGTTTGCCGCGTTTTATATTTGTTGCCAGCTTGTAAGCGAAGAAATCAGTCCTGAAGTATTAGTTGCCGACAGAAGATATTTACGTAAATTGAAACAGGTGCTCTTGTTTACATGCGGATGGCTTGCAGTGCAATCTGAAGAAACAGCAGTGGCCCTTATCAAAAGTATTGCGAGTGAAGTTAATAAACGAACAAGCGACTATCTTCCTGTCGCGCTTGAGTGCATTAAAGAATGTAAAAAGGAAGAAAGTGATTTTCACGTAGAATTGGCACGTACCTTTGGCTCATGTCTGAAAGTTCATGTTGTTGATTTGTCTGACAATAACCTTGGTACTGCTGATGCTGAAGTGCTTGCTGACATGTTGAAAACAAACACAACCATGGCGGAGTTGAATTTGTCTCGGAATAACCTTGGTACTGCTGGTGCTGTAGTGCTTGCTGACGTGTTGAAAACAAACACAACCCTGGCAGAGTTGAATTTGTCTCACAATGACCTTGGTACTGCTGCTACTGAAGCGCTTGCTGACATGTTGAAAACAAACACAACTCTGACTGTGTTGGATTTGTCTCGCAATAACCCTGGTACTGCTGGCGCTGAAGCGCTTGCTGACATGTTGAAAACAAACACAACTCTGACAGCGTTGGATTTGTCTGTCAATCACTTTGGTATTGCTGATGCTGTAGTGCTTGCTGACATGTTGAAAACAAACACAACTCTGACAGCGTTGGATTTGTCTGTTAATAGCCTTCGTACTGCTGGCGCTGAAGTGCTTGCTGACATGTTGAAAACAAACACAACCCTGACAGAGTTGAATTTGTCTGTTAATAGCCTTGGTACTGCTGGCACTGAAGCGCTTGCTGACATGTTGAAAACAAACACAACTCTGACAGAGTTGGATTTGTCTCACAATAACCTTGGTACTGCTGGTGCTCATGTGCTTGCTGACACGTTGAAAACAAACACAACTCTGACAAAGTTGGATTTGGTTGGCAATAATCTTGGTACTGCTGGCGCTGAAGTGCTTGCTGACATGTTGAAAACAAACACAACTCTGACAGAGTTGGATTTGTCTCACAATAACCTTGGTACTGCTGGTGCTCATGTGCTTGCTGACACGTTGAAAACAAACACAACTCTGACAAAGTTGGATTTGGTTGGCAATAATCTTGGTACTGCTGGCGCTGAAGTGCTTGCTGACATGTTGAAAACAAACACGACCCTGACAGTGTTGGATTTGCGATACAATAACGTTGGTACTTCTGGTGCTGAAATGCCTGGTAGTTGGTGGTTGTTTGTTCAAAAAGGTGAGTAAAGCACACAAAGATTGTAATTTTCTTTAAACTACCTTAACCAGTTCTGAACGAACGTTTCCTCTGAGTCTCTAAGGACGTTGGTGGCATTCATTCCATAATAAAATAAAATAAAAAAATTACTCAATTCTGATTGGCTAAGAGCAGTGCAGTTCAAGTGTCACACCAGTGCAAAACGTTTAACACCGGTGCAAAAAGTGTAACACCAGTGCAAATTACAAATCAAAAAAAAAAATTTTTTTTCTTTTCTTTTGCCAAAAAAAGAAGAAAAAAAATTTTTGCAAAAAAAAAAAAAAAAAAATTCCAAACAAAAATGGATGCAAATTTTTTCATGTATAATTATTAATAAATAATCATACGGTTTTCTCGTTCAATTTGGGATTAATTTGCACTTGTGAGTTTTTCAAAAAGCTGAACACGATTGCACTCGCCGAAGCGGCTCGTTTGAAAAACTCACTCGTGCAAATTAATCCCAAATTGAACTCGAAACCGTATGATTACCTATACTTAAAGAAGGGTGCCTGGTTAATTTAAAGGGAATGTTCCTTTAACTAACTCACTCTTTCTTGCTAAAATAAGTGGGAGCTTAGTGCATTTTTATCCTTTTATGGCAGACGTGAGAGTCAAACTTCAAGAGCAGATTGAAAGTGGACTGGAAGACAACATCAGAGGCCAAGAGAAGCAGAAAACAGCAGCGGAAAAAAATGATGAAGGTCAGCCTTTGTAATTTATCAAACTAACTGACATCCTTTCCTAGAAAGCATCTCTCGTTGATCACAAGATTGCTGTAAAGGTCACTAGAGAGTTATTAAGCACATCTGCAGAACAACCAACAATGAAAATATCAGGTATAGGTCCCATTAAAGGTGTAACTGGGGACAAAATTCAAGAGCCGACAAGAGTAGCGTCCAATGAAACATTTCATATGACTAGGGATTTAAAATGGTAAGCTAAATTAACATTCTTACTTTATAAATTTAATACTCCCACTGACTGCAGTGTCATGGCACCAATGTTATATATGTATGATATTAAACATCATTCCCTTTTAGAGTCTGTAAGAGATAGATAAAATATAATTGTCGTGAAATTGTAGTCTTTTGTAACGCAACGAGCAAACCTGTTTATTCATGTTGTATGTTTTGACAGATAATAGAGTTGTAAGCACGGAAGGTCTAGTGATGATCGAGATATTTATTAATTGTAATGAATGAATGCTTTGTAATTGAAGGGATTGTAATAATTTATGCGCGTATTGCGTGTATGAAACATTAGAACTTTGTTTACTAAAAGATAGGGATAGACTTAATTGTGATCGGATAGTAGGAGAGATACTAATGACCGAGTTACGAGTTGAGTTGACTTTGAGTTTGAGTTAAGTTTGAGTTAAGTTTGAGTTAAGTTTGAGTTAAGTTTGAGTTAAGTTTGAGTTACCGTTGCTTTCATTTTTTTTAAACTTAAAAGTGGTTAATGGAGGATCCAGATCTTTTCTACAGAAAATAGACCGTCTTTTCTCTTTTCACGGGTGAAAAAGTGTTAATTTTACATTCCCAAGCGTGAAGCGTTGCATTGTTCTCATTTCACAGCCACAACAATTGTTTACTCCCCGTAACTGGTTTTTCACTCATGCTCTTGTTGGACGCGCGAATAACGATCAATTTGAAGTTCCCAGCTGGCTGACTTATAATTTGTTTTCTGTAATAAAAGTAATCAAAGGCTCCTGAGAGCCTACCGGTGAATAAGAAATGCTAACGCGTAACGCAATCTTGCGGTAAGCTCATGTTATGTTTTCACACTGACACGGTTTAATATTTTTTAAAAATTAAACGTAAGGTTTCTTGACAAACGCAAAAAAGAGAAAAAGAAAAATACAGCAGATCACTTTCATAATGTTCAGTGTGAAGAAAAAAGGAAAAAAAAAAAGGAAAAGAAATGGACGGCACGAGCGAGTTTTGAACCTTGGGCCTTTCGGCTGTCATTCCGCGCTCTAAACCATTCGGACACCGTGATCACTGGTTTAGAACAGGATAAATTTACGCAGGGCTATCGTACGGCACCCGTAGGCGGACTTCGATTTGCTATTCATACAGGAGTCCAAAACTTTCGACAATTTTTTGATGTTATTCTTCGCTTTTGTTGGTCCACAATATTAAATGTTCGTTTAGTTTTACGAAGCGCTTCTGGTAAGCGATGTTGATTTGGCTTAGACTAATTTGCCGAGTCTGTACACAACGCGAGCGACTCATTTCGTAAAACATCGCCACAAGAAGCGCTTCGTGAATCTAAACAAACGTACAATATTATGGATTGGCAAAAGTGAAGAATAACATCGAAAATTTTCGAAAGTTTTAGACTCCCGTACGAATAGCAAATCCGGCGAAGTTGGCCGTAGGCCCGGGAGGGGGGGGGGGGGGGGGGTGGGGTACTCCCATAAATGAGCTAATCAGGGATTTTTGGTCTAGAATAGGGTACCATTTTCCTCGAAACTGATCAGTTGGGTGAAGAATTCAGTCTATACAAGATTTACTGGCAAATGGCATTTAAAAATCGGTATGGCAGTCAGTACGGCATTTTTACTGACCGCTGTTAACCCGGGGAGGGGGGGGGGGTACTCAACAAACTTTTGTACGGGGATGCTCCGCCCCGAGGTCCGAACCCTTACCCTTTCTTATACCGTTTTTATTTTTTATCTTTTTCTTTGTATTTGGCACTGAAAAGCCCCTTTGGGGAAGTGGTCAATAAACGTATGTACGTATGTACGTACCCTTTCATATACCTCCAGCCTCAAAAAGGTACCCCTTTCGGGCGAGCATCCCCGTATAGTCCATTATAGGCAGGCCCGTAGCAGGGGGAGGGTCCCGGGGGGCCCGTGCCCCCCCCCCCCAGAAATTCTGGAAACTATTTACTGCAACCAATGTTCTTCAAGGAAAACCCGAAACAAACAAAACGGATCGAACACTTCACTTACTACAGCTACTACACTTACTACAGTTACTACACTTACTACATTTACTACAGTTACTACACTTACTCCAGCTACTACACTTACTGCAGATACTACACTTACTACACTTACTACAGTTACTACACCTACTACAGCTACTACACTTACTATAGATACTACACTTACTACACTTACTGCAGTTACTACACTTACTACAGTTACTACAGTTACTACAGCTACTACAGTTAATACAGCTACTTCAGTTACTACACTTACTACACTTACTGCGATAAACGAACCTGTGACTGTCGAAAGAAGTCAACCCAGTGACTGTTCCAGATGAAGCACCTGTAACAGTGACTCAACTGCCAAACCAAACAAAAAAATTCTCCACCAAGACCTTCGGTAATGATCCAAAGAAGAGGTCATTTCAACCTCTGTGGTTTTGGCGATTCAAGTGGTTACACTACGACCAGGGAAGAGACGCTGCGTTTTGTCATATCTGCTTAAAAGCACTTCAACACAACATGCTGACCTCCGCAAACACTGATCCAACATTTACATTGGATGGCTTTAGCAACTGGAAAAATGCAACTGATAAGAAGAGAGGATTTCAAAAGCACGAAATGTCACATTCACATTTGGAAGCAGTGGAAAAATTTGATACTGCACCTGCAACACGGTCCGAGAATTTGGGAAACTGGTTAAAAAGCCACCACAACGAAATACAAAGTTAGACAAAATCAGAGCCGAAACAAAGAACGAATCACGAAGTGTGCATGCATTTTGCCCAACAAGATAGACTGTACGTGGGAAAGCTTTAGCCTCGGTGATTAATAATCATTCCGAACTCATGGAACTTTAATTTGGGACTGGTCGCTAACTGTATCAAAAGATACGGAAATGAAAGCGAGAATTCGAGGTGTTCAAAGTATGATGACAATTTTTAGTTTTTACTTTAGCTGTTCTTTAGGGGAGCGACTTCTGAAACAAACTGACAATCTGAGTCGCGCTTTGGAGGATTCATCCACTTCAGCAGCTCAAGGGAACAGACTTGTCCAGGATGTGATGGAAACTTTATCGAAATATACAAGTAATACTTCATTTGATCTGTTTTGGGCTCGAATTTTGCAGCAAAACCACTCAGGCTGAAGTTTAGGACATTGAAGACCCGAAGCTACCCAGGAAGCGCAAAGCTCTAGTGCGGCAAGAGATTGGAGAGCAGAATACACATTACTTTCCCCAAACCCCCAAAGATCATCACAAACAAATCTATTTTGCTGCGATAGATAATACAACTCAATGCATCTCTTCACGCTTTGACCAAGCAGATTTCAAGATCAACCAGACGTCCAGGAGTTTCTTTTGAAGTCGTTTGCTGGTGAAGCATGGGATGACGAGTTCACTCAAGTGGTCAACACGTATGGTGAAGATTTGGATCATTTCAAGTTAGAAGGGCAGCTACTTCTCTTACCCACAACTGCAGAGTCTATGGGATTTGACAGGTCTCATTTCGATGTTAATGATGTTGTTACCTTCTTCCAATCTCTCGATGGCTCTCGCAAATTACTTTTAAGTGAAGTTTGAACGCTGGGAAGGTTGCTTCTGCCGGCAACAAATGCCGTCAGTGGAAGATCATGTTTTGCTTTGAAGCGAGTCAAAACTTATTTACGATCATTAACCGGCGATTCCAGACGTAACAATTTGATGCTACTTCATGTGCACAAGGACAGGACAGACTCTATCAGCCTCATAGACGCTCATAGGTCTTTGGCAAATTTACTGCCAATAATATTGCAGGAAAGGTGTCCTTGGTCTCGAGTTTCGTCCAAACATTATGAAACGGCGGTGGGAGGTAAGCGGGAGGGGGGGGGGGGGTGGTTGGGATCCCTGCACCACTCGCTCGGGCCCCGCCCCCCCCCCCCCCCCCCCCCACTAATTTATGGCTTGCTACGGGCCTGATAGGGGGTATCTCCACGGGCCTGTTAACTATAACTGTTAGTGAACGAGTTTCTGGAAAATAGCAAGTCTGGAATAGGTCTAGGATATGGTAGGGTTTTTCGGTGTTTAGTCTAGTATAGGGTTTCAAAATGCAGAGTCGCCAGCGGCACACCCCCACCCAAAAATTTGCAAAGTACCCCCTCCCCCGGGATTTATCTTCCCCGGTTTATCGCTGTCGATCAAACAGGGAAAAACTAACAGCAGGTCTGAGATCTCTAGTCTGAGTTTTCCAGTCTGAGATCTGATCTGAGTTTTCCAGGTCTGAGTTTTCCGGGTCTGAGGTCTGAAGTCTGAGTGAGTTTTCGGGACACCCCCTTAGGACCACCCAGTTTCGGAGTCACGAACAAGCGCTCATTCAGCCCAGATTTCCTTATCTGAGAAACCTTGTTTAACCCGACCACCCCGTTAATACGATCACATTTTTATGGGCCATCAGAAAAAGTTGTATATGCAGATTGGCAGAACAAGCACTGCCCTGCTGTCACGTCTCTGTGTATTCCAGTGAATCTGATCAAATCGTCAATGAACGACAACAACAACAACAACAACAACAACAACAACAACAACAACAATAGAACTCTAGCTTTAGCTTGTACGTTATGTTTTCTTCGATTGCCAAAATATTTTTTTTTTTGTAGAAATGTGGCTTTAATTTGTTCCCGACACAAAAATTGTGCGAACCGGCCAACGGCCGTAAACTGGATTGTGCGCGAAGTGTGGCTGAGGTGCTCTTTCGACTAATTTTAGTGAAATCAGCAACTATTTACCTTCTTCTTCAGTCATAGTTGTAATTGTAAAAAGGGCAATCTAAACGGCATTTTGGCTTCCTATGGAACGAAGATGATGTTACACAACCCCGGTATAACGACTGTTCCCTAATTGACTGTACCTTGCTCATTTTGATGGCCTTCTGCAGTGCGTCTTCTTCGTTCAGTTCCTGCTAATACTTCCTCAGCCAACTTTGCTCAGAAGAACTAGGAGGAGGCCTCTTCCAGGCGACCCGACACAACATCTAAATATATTTTCTTTTTGACATTCCCCGAAACGTAAAAGTACCCGCGCACTGTACACTAGAGTGGTCGATCATCAAGTGATGTAATGATCGTTTTAATTAATCACAACTGCAAGTGTGAAGTAATGTGATACAACTCAACAACTCGACTCAACAATTTCGGGAATGACAGCGAATTTTATTTTTTCTCATTTTTTGTTTTTCATTTTTTTCCGATCCACTGGTTGTTTGCCTGAACAAGCAAGTGAATTTAAAGACTTTTTTAGTTTATTTTCACAGTTTCTAAACGTGAATGATGAAATTTCCCGCTACTCGTGCTGATTTATAAAGCCCGCGGGGGTTAAGGCAAAATCTGTTCACTTCTCACCCCGAGAGACCTTTTTTCGTGACCCTGAATAAGAGTGCGGCCCAAATACAACACCCTGTTCAAGATTAAGAACATCAGGATCTCCTTTTTAAAGCGACGGCACTCTAAAGAGCTTTAAGAGAACTGAATTCACACGTGGAGAAGCAAAACTGCGTTTGTTTGTGGGTTATCTGCATTGTTTTTCGTTTCCCATTCAGAATGTTTTTATATAAACATCATAGAATTAGATTAAAAAGTTGTTGGTACCACACCCATCTTCAAGATGCTCAACAGAAAACCATGTCCAGAAATCGTAAGTTGCAACTTCCTGTATCTAGAATTTTTTTCTGCTCTCTTTACACTGCTATAGTCAAACCTTGTGTTCTGTAATGTGCTACTGAATTTTGAGTCTGTGAATTAAACACGAAGACGCTCTATAAAAGGAGCGTACCTTAGGTACGTCAGAGGATCATTTGTCAATCAACCAACGTCGCGTACGGACCTCTGTGAAAATTTGTGGAGAATAAAGACAGCTTTTGAGCAACCTGTCTGTGTGGTTTACTTGCCTTTGTTTGTACTTGTCGCTTTTGGCAAACCCCATAACATTTTCAACACAGTGGAAGAATTTGTTGAGGTTTGGAATTCCTTTGAGAATTTCGAACTTTTATGGCGCTAATTTCAGAATAAAAACAATGAAAATTAGCTCACTCGAGCCGAAACAGCGGCGGTGCTATTCCTTTTATAGCGCGTCTTCGTGTTTAATTCATATCCATGACCATTCAAATAGAAGTTATTCATTTGACAAATAATTTACCTGTGCATCTGGAAACAAACATGGCTCTTTTGTCAAGTAAGGGTCGCTTAATGGAAGCTTGTTTGTTGTAGACTACGAGCAGTCTCTCTTTCCTAGCTTTGTCCGTCGAGCGAGAAACGAAAAAACATTAGCGAACAGATAATGGCCGCGCGAAACTGGGGGCGAGGCAGGCGCGCGGGAAAAGAGAGACTACAGACTAAGCCCAGGCGAATGCACTTTCACGGTCGAGTGATTTTTCGGTATCAGATTTACTTCTCTTGACATCCTGTCAATCTACATGTCATCGCAATGCGGGAGGTCTAACCCGAAACCAAATCCCTTTTAGCGTGAAGAGAGTAAAATGCCGCGAAAGAGATGAGTTCTTCAAACCAGCAAAGGAACCTTCTTGCCACGATTTTTGCCGTGCCCGCAGATGTAACTTCAAAAGTTATTACAAGCGCAACACCACGGGAAACCGCAACCGACAGACTTGACCTCCAGTCCGTTGCACGCGGCTTTTGAAAGGTTTTAAAACTCAGTCTAAACTAAAATCCTCCTTAACAAACGGTTAAATATAGAATACCCGTTCAAAACCTATACAAGGAGCAAATGGCATTTAAAACATGAGGCCTCGTCACTCAAAGGCTCTGAGTGTGGAATTTATTACTCGTTGTTTAAGGACCCTGCTCAGGGATTTTGTTGTGGCATTGGCCTGAATGATTGTTCAGAGCCCTGAATGGGAAACTTATTAAGTTGGGGCTATTGCATAACTTTTTCTATTTATTTTTGATTGTTTTTCTTAGTTATTATACCTTTTGTTAGGTTATTGTAACTCATTAGTATATTTGTGGCAATTGTGGTTTTCCTTTGGTTTAGTCTCGTTATCACTTCTATTATTGTTGTAATTTTTGCTTTTATTTTTGTTACGTGTAACTTGTCTGTATAACTGATGAAGGTCGAGAGACCGAAACGTTTTTAAACTAAATTTTTATATTTTTTATACCAAAAGTTGTCCATTTTCGGTCTTTTTAACTAGTTTTTTTATCGTATCCACCGAATCCGGACTGTGAATCCATTATTGTGATCCTTTTGGTATGACATCTTTCGTTGGCTCAGGCAGCACCTCAGGCAGCACCTTCAAATATATAAATATATATGGTGCAATTTTGTCCTTGGTGCAAATTTTAATTTCCTTTGTTTAAACTCATTATCATACATTATCATACATTACCATACCCAAAAACAAAGGAAAATAAAATTTGCACCAAGGAAAAAATTGCACCACAACATATATATCATTTAATTGCCATTGCCATGTTGCCAGCATGGTTGTCCTGATGGTGTAGTGGTTATCACACCTGACTAGTGGCAGGGGGACGTGGGTTCAAATCCTACTCAGGGCAAATTTTTTTAAAACATTTATTCAGTATATATATAACTGGATTTGTTAAAACATGGCTCTAGAAATTTCAAGTGCGTTTTAACAATTTGACACTTAAGGCGAGTGAAAAACATTTAAAAGTATCTGGTTAGGGCTTAAAATGACATCTCAATTGCTGGCAACTCACGACAAGTTGCTCTCTGCAAAAGTGACAACACTTTGCAATGAAATTAACAACATTTGGAAAGCACACAAATAATGACATTTTAGTATGTCAAACGATACGGTCCATAGCAAAACATTCGCCGAAGATCTAGAATTCTCCTTCCTTGAACCCAGAATGGGTTATCTAGGGCACTATTGCTTTAACTAAACACAGAAGAAGCTGTTTTATGCCTTGCACAGAATACACCAAATTGAAGAAACTTTGCCGGGTGAAAAGCATAAGCCATGAACGATGCGACCCAAAGGTTTACTGGGAAGTTGGAAAAATTAATCTTCGCCTGTGACAGAATACACATCAACAAGAGTCGATAAAGGGATCTAAGAGCAATTTCTAGAGTCGATTCTAGAGCCATGTTTTAACAAATTCAATTATATTTATATAACTGAATAAATATAAATATATATACAAATTAGTGTGGGAAGGGAGATATGGACAAATAATTGCCTCATAATCTTTGGATCACCAACCTATTCTCGTTTGGAAGGCGATTCACAGCAATTTCTGAAATTTATATATATAGACAGTTAAGTTGAGAACAGAAATTACACAAGAAAGACCATGAGTGAAAATGTGCCCCAGCCGGAAGTTGAACCCGGGTCTCCTGATAACCAGACAGATGCCTTGTCCCTACTTGTTGGTATTGGTTGTATTCTGGTAGCTGTAAATCGTCGAAAATGGGAGGAAAATGCATCAAAACTTGGGATTCGTATGGCAAATGACACAATGTATTTATAGGCCCAGTATTACTCAAAATGCATTGCGCGCCCAATGCCTTGACTATTGAATTTAACGCAGTCGAAAATTCCCGAAAGAGCAAAGCGCTTGTGAGGTTTTCAAAAAGCTCAAATTGCACTCGCCCCTTTTTTTTTTGCACTGGTGTTACACTTGACCTGCACTGCTCTTAGCCAATCAGAATTGAGTATTTTTTTCATGTATATTATTAATATCCTAATAACCCGTTTATCTCAAACTCAACTTGACAGACAGAAGCTTTTTCAACATCTACTAACCGCTTTACAGACCTGAGCCTCTTCTAAACATTATAACAAACACAAGGAACAAAATAACCGCTGCTGAAGGAGTTATTGATGACAACGATATAAATAACGGCCGAGTCAGTATTCTTTAAAGCTACCGAAATTTCTTTTTCGATTATCATTACTGGCAACCAACAAACTTATTAGCCACCTCAAGAAGGCAAAGTTTGTCTGTTCTCTAACTGTGAGTATTAAGTATGGTCAGGTTGCTAAACCTCTCTTGCTTCATTGTGGACGGAGACAGGTTTTCCATCTTCGAGCAGCGCGGGAAAACGATTGTTCGGCCGGCTGGTTGCCGGATTTACTAGATAAAGCTGACAGACCGTAATGTTTGTTCAGTTTTAGTCGCATTCACTCGGCGATCTGGTATACCCAGCTGCTACATGACCCACGGGAGCTGCTACATGACCCTCTATTAGGCGCGGTTATACGATACAAGTTTTACCTTGGTAAATTCGAAATAACAATAGCCGCGACACGCTGAAATTTGAATTTAACTAGGTTAAGTTTTATCTCCGTGTAACCGATTTTACCAAGGTAAAATTTACCTAGGTAAATTTTATTTGCACGCCCTGGAAATCAATAGCGCCTTTGTAACACGGCACGCCTAAATTTGAATTTACCAAGGTAAATGGTTTTCTACGTGTAACTGATGTTACCTAGGTAAATTTACCTAGGTAAATTTTAATGGTCACGCCATGGAAAACAATAGAATTTATCCTAGGTAAAAGCCTACCTAGATAGTATGGTCGATTGGTTTTTCCTGGTAAACCAACCAATGAAATGTCGAGTTTTAACAGCGAATATTTTTTTGCACGCTCTACACGCTCTCGCTGTCGTTTTTGGCAATGAAAATGCAAATTCTCAAATTGTTTTGTGCAATTAAGGTTTAAATAATCCAAAAAGAAACTTTTTAAAGCAACCAAGACGGCAACAACAGGGAAAACGTTAGTTAAAAAATTTTAAACTACCTCGCAATTATCCCAAATCGTTTCAGTACTTTCAGTAATTTGTCTAATGTTTGGGAGTTGAATTCGCAAGAAAGGAGTTCATATCCAGACAGAGAGAGGAAACCTCGAATTTGGTCATTTGACGTTGTTGTTTTGCAGAGAACGGCAAAGAAATGTACCAAAATGTGTAACGCACGTGCAGAGCCGTTGTTTTACTAATTAAACCTATTGTTTTTTCCACGTTCTCCTTGCCGTCGCCGAAAAGCCTAGGTAAATTTGATTTTAAGTGCTTCGCGTAACCGCGGCTATTGTTTATTTTTATTTTTCATTAAGAACTAAAACAAAAAGATTTTATTAACAAAGCGCTTTGAAATGTCCATTAGTCGATTTTTTTCTTAAAAGTAGTGGGGCTAAAGCCCCCCAGCCCCTTCCACTGCGCGGTGCCTGTAAAAAAAAATAAGTATCTCATGTCGAATAGGCCAATTGCTGGTTTGCACGTGACGTCACGGCGGCCATGTTCGTGGTCAAGAACACTAAAAAACCGTTTCTCTCTGCTGGGAACTAAACTCTATTTTCATGAAAATTCTGCGAAAAAAAATTGTATTAGCTGGGGTTACACGTTTCAACTTTTACCTAGGTAAACTCGAAACAACAATAGCGAATAATTTGAATTAACAATAGCCCTTGCACGCTTAAGCGTGCCGCGGCTATTGTTCTTTCGAATTTACCTAGGTAAGGCCCCGTCCACACGTATCCGGATATTTTTGAATCCGCAACGTTTTTGTGGCGGATTAGAAAATATTCGCGTCCACACGTAGCGTATTCGAATCGTATTTGCCCGTCCACACGTATCCGGATTCGCTCTAGTACCCAGGGCTCCTCTTTAAATTTTGTCAACAGAGCATGTGCAAAGGCCAAGTTCAAAGCCAAGTTCAACTGTAAACACGTTATAAGACTTAAAATAAGTCCAAGTGGAAGTAAAGCAAAAACATTTCGGTCGGCCATGTTGAATTTATTTTCAATAAATTTTTAAGTGTAAAAAAGAAAATCTAAAATCCCCACTCAAGATTGAACCTGTGACCTCAACTAGGCTAAGGCTTACATAGCCTACTGTACCACTGTACCACCTAGCTTCTCGGGTTGCTTAGTTCTAAATTTAGCTATATAAACTGCTGCCCCTAACCTCAACTGAAAGCTAATCAGTTACTCCGTTATATAAGTCTCAATAAGGTGTCCAACCTGATTTTGGAGTATCCATTCTAGTCACCACCATTCAAAAATATCCGGATTCGACCGTCCACACGATGCCGTACTCGTAGCGTATTCAAAAATTTCCACTCTGCAGAGCGGATTCAAAAAGTTGCGGATTCGTGAGCCGTATTCACCGGATTCGTGTGGACGGAAGGCCAATCTGCAACAAAAATGTTGCGGATTCAAAAATATCCGGATACGTGTGGACGGGGCCTAAACGTGGCAACGTGTAACCTCAGCTATTGTATTGACCACCAACATGGCCGCCTTGTCACGTGATTGCAAACCAAGAATTTCAATATATTAAAAAACTTCTAACTTGGCTAAGAGACTTAGGGGAATAAAACAAAAGAAATGCATTATTCATCTCTGAATCTCGATGAGATTTCTTGCTTTATTCAGCTAAGCCTAGGAGCCAAGAAATTCATTTTATTGCACATGAAGTGATGTTAGGAAAAAGGCAGTTCTCAAGATCGCAAAAGAGAAAGTAAACAAAACTTTCAACTTTCAAGCTACTTTTTGACATTATCATTAAGTAATTTCACAAAACCAGTGTTAATCTCTCGATCAATTTAATACCAGTACACAAATAGAAATTGCGATTTATTTGAATTCAAACATACAGAATTTTTTTATTCTTGGTTTTTACATGGTTCATTGCTGCAAACATAGTTTAAAACCGTTACCTACAATCTTGAACATTTCAAATGAAAAATTAATACCCCCTCCCCCCCGGGCCGAGTTCAGTGATGGGAAAATGGCGCGTTTTGGTTTTTTGCGCGAATCCATCACCGAATCTGGGGAAGGGAGGTGCTATTTCTGTTTTTATTCCGTCCGAGATTGTAGCACAAATCCTGCTCGTCGCAAAAAGCACTTTAGCCGGCTTTAGAATAGGGTAAGCCAAGTACGTGCATGCCTGAGAGATTTTTCCTTTTAGATCAAAACAAGCAAGAACCTTATCGTTACTAACGCACGCAGTACACAAAAACATGACTTTGAAAAACAATACAAACCTCGGGTACGATTTTAAATTACCAAGTAGTGTTACGGAACATTAGATAATTTGGAAATGAAAATGTTCAACTTCCCTTCAAATCAGTTTCGAATAAGACTAGCCATTTAAATAACTACGTCTTGCGACAACAGAATTGTCTCACGCTTTCTTGCATCATTCTCACTATTCGAAAATTCAAGACATTTATGGTATTCTCACCAGGTGGTCCAAAACCATTCATCATATAAGGTTTACCCCATTTCAAGTTTAAAAATAAAAATTTGATTGAAAATGTTGTGTAACGGTTCAAAATTTATTTTCCTTTGTTTAAAACTCATTATCATACATTATCATGCATTTTCATACCCAAAAACAAAGGAAAATAAAATTTTGAACCAAGGAAAATTTTGACCCACAACATATACATATATCTAATATTCATCGTCCAGGTATCATCTACTATCTATCGTGATTTGTACTTGCTAAATACTTATTTACCCTTTTTTCATGCAGCTGTTCGCCCTGGTCATCACCCTGGCACAGATGAAGTCTACAACATGACAGCCCGCCCAAGAGGAATAACACTGATCATTAACAACTATCTTATTGATGGTCATCCCGAACAGGACATGCAGTCAACTCGCCACGGGTCGGAAGAAGATGTCCGTCAAGTTAGAGCGTTGTTTGATGCTCTCGGTTTTGAAGTACATGCTTACGAGAACCTTACTAGACTACAACTCTTGAACGAACTGGATTCTGTTGCCTGCCAGAATCACAGTGGCTATGATTGTTTTGTGCTGTGGCTTATGAGTCATGGAAAGAGTGGCGTGGTGCTTTGCTCCGATGGAGAGACGCTACCTATCCAATCAGCCCAAGACATGCTCAGCAACTGTAAAACGCTAAGAGGCAAACCAAAGCTCTTTTTCATTCAAGCGTGCAGAGGTGACGAGGAAGATGAGGGGTTTCCCATTATGAGTGATGCACCCTCCCCAATACAGGATCTCCCTGGCCATGTTGACCCACCAAGTGGAGAATACAATCCTTCTGCTTCTAGAATCTCTCCTACGCATGCAGATTTCTTGTATTTTTATGCTACAGTCGACGGATATGTGTCGTATAGGCACAAAGCTCTGGGAAGCTACTACGTTCGCACTCTTGTGGATGTTTTCCATGATCGTGCTACCCATGACGACCTTCTTGGGATTTTAACGACTGTCAACCGAAAAGTCAGCGAAATGGTAGTGACAATGCCAGCACTGGGAAGGAAGAGTGATGTCAAAATTCTTAAACAAATGCCTGGAATTGAACATACCCTGCGGAAACGACTACGGTTTTAGGCATTAGTTGTTTGCGAGTTCGTTTACTTTGCGTCTTTAGAGCGGGTAAGACGATTACGTAATCAGTATGGCCTCTCTGACGTTTTTTTGTAAATAAAGTTCTAACAATACTAAATAAAAGTTAAATGTTAAGCAAGAAACAAATTCAGAAGAGGTTCAACAATTTCTGTTTGATTATTCACACTTCAGGCCCCGGTTGTTCAAAAGGTGGATAGCGCTGTCCACCGGATAACAAAATCCATTGTGTATCCTCCAAAGTATTAACCAAATCCATTGTGTTATCCACTGGATAGTGATTTATCCGGTGGATAGCGCTATCCACCGTTTGAACAACCAGGTCCAGCTTGGTTTTATCCATAGACTCAGTATGGAACAACATTGTACATCATACTAAACAGCACAGCAGGAAAGTACTGCTCAGCTCAGTAGCTTTCATTTGAGTAGTCAAACTTTAGGGTGGTCTCTCAGAGAGTTCTAAGTTGGAACAACTTTGTAAAGCATAATGACCAATAATTCGTGCAACAGGAAAGTGCAGCTCAAAAGCTTTTAAAGTGTACTTGACAGATATTTTTTCATTTGCTTGTCGGAATCTACATGGCGTTCTGATAAGAAAGTCGAAAAAAGTTATTCTATATCGATTTTTCTTGTCCGTGATGTAACCGTCTAAAAACGTGAAATTTCACTTTCGGTGGGTTACAAAACCGCGCAAGAAAAAAGACTGGAAATAGTCCGCTGTGACGTCAATACAAGAATGCCAGTGTCGCGGTTTCTCAGTTCCGTTTTTTGGTGCGTGTTGCTACAACCATAGACAACACACCTCAATAGAACCATGTTTCTTCCACAGGGCGCACCAAAAAATGTGAGGAGCCGAGAAACCTCGACACCGGCATTCTTATATTGACGTCACAGCGGACTACTTCCAGTCTTTGTTCTTGCGCGGTTTTGTACCCCACCGGAAGTGAAATTTTACGTTTTTGGACGGCTAAAACACGGAAAAGAAAATCGATATCGAAAAAAACTCTTTTCGATTTTCTTATAAGAACGCCGTGTAGATTTCATCAAGCAAATGAAAAAAAAAATCTGTCATATACACTTTTAAGTTAAAACTTAAAGATAACTTACATTTTAGAATGAATAAAGTAAGACGACCTTGTACAGACAGAAATTAAGGTGGCTCCAAGTAGTTGTTTGGGGGGTCACACTTCCCTTTTTAAATGCGCTTATACATAATCTTACTTTAGCTTAACGAACCTGAATTTGGTACCAGATGTTAGGCTTGGATGAAAGTGTAACATAAAAAAGCATAACTTAAAAAAGTGAATTTGTAACGCAAACGTTTTGGCCGGTTCGTACGTCGTCTTCAATAAGCCGCATTCTAGTTACAAACTGACTGATCTGGAGGCCAGACTGGTCTATTGGTAAATATTATGCATTTTTTTGATGTACTAGTAGAAACAGGTCTTCATGTAAGCCTCATTCTAGTTACAAACTGACTGATCTGGAGGCCAGACTGGTCTATTGGTAAATATTATGCATTCTTTTGATGGACATACAAGTAGGAACAGGTCTTCAATAAGCCGCATTCTAGTTACAAACTGACTGATCTGGAGGCCAGACTGGTCTATTGGTAAATATTATGCATTCTTTTGATTGACAAGTAGGAACAGGTCTTCAATAAGCCTCATTCTAGTTACACTGACTGATCTGGAGGCCAGACTGGTCTATTGGTGAATATTATGCATTCTTTTGATGTACTTGTAGGAACAGGTCTTCAATAAGCCGCATTCTAGTTACAAACTGACTGATCTGGTGACCAGACTGGTCTATTGGTAAATATTATGCATTCTTTTGATGGACAAGTAGGAACAGGTCTTCATGTAAGCCGCATTCTAGTTACAAACTGACTGATCTGGTAGCCAGACTGGTCTATTGGTAAATATTTTGATGTCCTAGTAGGAACAGGTCTTCAATAAGCCGCATTCTAGTTACAAACTGACTGATCTGGAGGCCAGTTCTGACAAATGGTAAGCGCTTTAGTAAGACATTGTTTTTAGTATGTTTATATACGTCCAGTATTTGAGGTCATGTTTATACAGTTATATGGCTGTTCAATTTTCAGTGTTACAATGTACAGTATTTCAGTAAACCTTAGTTCTGAATGAAGAGAAAGTAAAAATGGGCCAAGTTCAGCCAATGAAAACGACCTGCAACGCCGGAAAAATTAAGCAGTTTAGGCTCAGTTGGACTGTGAAGTTTCTGTTACCAAACTATTACACTATATTTTATTCTTAGTTAAATAATTGTAATAATCAGACGACAGAATAAAGTCGTTCTTAACAAATCTTTTGTCTGGGTGCGTTCTTAACACGTTTTTTGCACGTTCTTAGCACTTTCTAAGCACGTTCTTAAAATTTTGGCCAATCTCAGCCTCGCATTTGAAGTTTTCCTTTATAAACTGAGGCTAATCAATGATGACCACAGGGACCGTGGTTATTTTACGCCTTTCTTGTGCTCGCCATCATTTGACAGATGCACAGCTAATAGCAAAAAATTATGTAAAATTAGCCTGCGTAGCTGGAGATTTGAGGGTTGTCCAATACTCGGACAAATTTATGTATAGCATTGAATTGTGTTGTATGACCATAACAATAGTTTAACAATACATTCCAGAACGGCACAATACAGCACAATGTATTACAGTACGATGCTATACATAAATTTGTCAGAGTATTCGACAAGTTTTGTTGGCGCGCGCAATGCTGAATTAATTCGAGTGGGCCAAGCCTCTTCATTCTCCTCGCGGCTTCGGCGCTCACGAATTCAGCATCGCAGGCGCCAACAAAACCCGCTAGCTACAAGGATTAATGTGAAATATGTTTGTGATTTCTGAAGTAATGACTCAGTCAATTCCAAGCGTCAGCATTCCCCACCCCCCGACATTTGACGGGGATTTGTCTCTTTCTCTTCGTACAATTGCAAATTCCCCACGGTGGGGATAGCCCATATATACAACAATCTCACGATGGGGCTTGCAAAAGTGTGGAAATGCCCCACCCATGGATCAAGACCACAATTACTTGGCTATTAAATCTGCTTTTAATTCCGTAGTAGCCTTACATTTTGAGTTGTTCGTTCTCAATAAACTTTGAGTGACGTCTCTTATAACCATCCCTTCTTTAACGAGATCCGGAAACAAAGTTACCACGAAAGTTTTGAGTGGTCCTCTGCACTTCTGCACTTTGTATTTGTGACATTCAAACTTCTGTCTCCCTAAATTCAAATAAATATTGCTATAAGTTTATATAAAGAGAATTTCACAATATAGAAGAGTTTCATTATATAGAAGAATTTCATAATACAGAAAATCAAACAGTGAAAGATAATTACAAAATTGCAAATTTGTATTACATTTTATTACATTTGTTCATCCCTTTAGCCCATAAGGGCGGATTGGGGGGGAGTGGTATTCTTATTTATAAGCTACGGGTATCAGGTGCCGCTGTTAAGGGTATGGTTTTCAAGCAGTTTAATTTGGAATAAGATATAGAAATCAGAGAGTTCTGGTCTAGAATGGGTGTCATTTACCGGTAAGTTGATGAAGATAGAGTTTCTGAAAAATAGGATAGGAATTTTTTGTGCCTAGTATATTGAAAAGGGTTGCAAAATGCGGCTGAACGTCAAGGTAATGGATTCAGAGTTGCAGTGGCAAAGAAGAGAAAATGGTAATTCTCTCTTGTGGAACACCAGCACCCCAAAATATAAAGAGCGCCTCCCCCCTCCCTCCCCTGGGCGCGTTATGATCTAAAGTATTTGCTTTGTTAATAAGATGTGATTTGTGAGCCCCCGAAATGATCCCCATTCTTTCACACTGGCCCCGAAATGATCCCCAAGTAATTTTTGGAATGGAATGGCCTTCCATCCAGAGAAAGCTGGAATGAATAAAATAAAGGCAGTTGAGGAAACTTCAATGTCTCGTCCCAGTCTTCTGTTTCATCTGCGACTTCTGACCAGAAGATCAGTGAGATGTCGCGAACCGCGCGGTTGTCAACTCTCCTTCTATTTTGCTTTTTAAAAAGCGTAATCTCCGGAAATGAAGACAAGCCGCCGGATACGAATTCATGTGTGCGTAAGGACGCAGAGATTAGTTTGAAACTGTAAGAAATTAACTGTATCAGAGTCGTTAACAAGGTTTTGTCAGTAAGAAATGTTTAGTTCGCTACACGTACCGTGCTTATGAGTTGCAATAACAACGGTCGAAACGGCTGTCCACGGTTGCGATCCCACTTTATCGGTTTCTGTCGTGATGGTGTCTCGCAAAGCCTTTTTTTATGTAGTCAGATCAGCCCTGCAGTTTATTGTATGTTTGTTCAGTTTTTGCCTGGTTAGGTCTTCCACAGATCCTACGTATACCGTTAGCAGCATTATCGTTTGCGGTCCTTTGCAGTTTCACGTTTATTTTTACATTACCGCTAATGGTCTGCTTCCCACTCTCGCCCTCCTGACAACATAACTACGGGCTTGGATCCCAGCCTGTAGTCATTTGTCAAGGGGGTGGGTGTGGGGATTAGACACGATAATTCAAGTACGATTCCAATGATATCTCAGTTAACAATTATATCAACCATAAATAATCTTCTTTGCAGGCGCTTTTTGGTGGGCGGATGCTGAGCTTTAAAGTTTGTTTCCCCAAGGGGGTACCCCCATATCTGGCCTAACGGGGACGCGCGGCCTGACAGCCGAATATTTTCAGGGGGTTGTCTTGAACGGGGTATTGATTCATCAATTGCTGCCTAATATCTCAAATAGGATAAGCAAATATATTAGTTGAAAGAAACCTCGCCACAAGCCTAGCCAACTTTCAAGCAGTATTTTGTCGGCGCTGACTTTCGTTCACTTCGCCGTTGATGCCAACTTTAATAACACTACAACAAAGACAGTGGGAATATGTCTTAGACGGGGTCTCAAAAATCAGATGCATGCTGTCTTAAACTGGGTATAGGGAAATTAAAAAGTCAGTGTGGCTGAAACATGGTCAGGGTTTGAGCGATCCGACCGCACGTCCCTACCCTAACGTCTGTTGAGTATGATCCGACTGCAAATCCCTCCCCTAATGTCTGTTGAGTATGATCCGACCGCACATCCCTACCCTAACGTCTGTTGAGTATGATCCGACCGCACATCCCTCCCCTAACGTCTGTTGAGTATGATCCGACCGCACGTCCCTACCCTAAAGTCTGTTGAGCATGATCCGACTGCACATCCCTACCCTAAAGTCTGTTGAGTATGATCCGACCGCACATCCCTACCCTAAAGTCTGTTGAGTATGATCCGACTGCACATCCCTACCCTAAAGTCTGTTGAGTATGATCCGACCGCACATCCCCACCCTAAAGTCTGTTGAGCATGATCCGACCGCACATCCCTACCCTAAAGTCTGTTGAGTATGATCCGACCGCACATCCCTACCCTAAAGTCTGTTGAGTATGATCCGACCGCACATCCCCACCCTAAAGTCTGTTGAGTATGATCCGACCGCACATCCCCACCCTAAAGTCTGTTGAGTATGATCCGACCGCACATCCCTACCCTAAAGTCTGTTGAGTATGATCCGACCGCACATTCCTACCCTAACGTCTGTTGAGTATGACCCCCGGATAAAGTAAGCACGAGATAAAAACGCAATAAAACTGCTCACACGACAAACTTAATTTGTCAAACTCGTGTTGGCAAATTTCAAGAATAAGTTCTAACTTAATGGGCCGAAGTATATGTTGTATATTTAACCATCAATAGAGAAGTTAAGTTCATTTGAGTGGCGTAAAACAAAACCAAAGTAATTACTCTGGCCAATCACAAGAGACGCAGACAATCCAATGAACCAATCAGAACGCGAAGCAAATACATGGAGCCGCCTCCAAGCGCGGGAAAACGCGTGCGAGTAAAATGGCCCCGTCCACACTACGCCGGATAAATTTAATAACGCAACTTTTATTCTTATGGTTAGGCCTACCGTCCACACTAATCCGGATAAATTGTTCACCGAAAATGACCGAAAACGGAACTTTTCGAAAACGCTCTTCAAAGTAGATGAATTTGTAAACGCCGGCTTCGCGTTTTAGTGTGGACGGAGAACATTTTTGAAACGCTCTCAAGTGTCTCCAATGTGGAATAATTTGAATACCCGGCTAGGCGCTTTAGTGTAGACGAAACACATGTTGAAAACGGAACTTTTCGAAAACGCTCTCCAGAGTGAATGAAGTTGAAAACTCCAGCTAGGCCTTTAAGTGTGAACGGAAAACTTTTGTTGCGTTTTCAAAGTAAAATTGGACGAGACCTAAGTCACGATTGGTTTTGGTTTTACTTCTGATTGGTTGAGAAACTGGCGCGAGATTTTTAGCCAATCACAAAGCGTAGCAATTGCAATGCAAAAAAAGGAATTGCAAAATAACTTTTGACACAATTGAAAACCTCTATATTACTTAGTTCTGCTTTCAATGTTTATGATTAAGCATTCTGTTAAATACTTTCGCAGCACACAGTTTTTGGTGATGTTTAGGTGTTGGCAATCACCTAATCACCAGTGATGTAAAAATAAAAAGATTTTAAGACACAGTGTGCAAAGAAAGTCCTGACCGATAACCTAGTTAGCGGATTTTCCTGTCGGGCTAGTGGATTCTATTCTTCGCTTGCCCAACGGACAAGTCAAGTTTTTTGGAGGACATTGTTTGTGGAAAAAAGTAAGGAAATTTGGACTACAGAACAGCGAGAAAGACCATCGGGCTAGTCGAAGGGCCAGCTTTGCATCCTGAGAAAGTAAAAATTGCCTACACCACAAACACGCGTTAATTATCACTCACTGATGATAATATCTGCAATACAGTGGTTGATATAAGTTTTCTGTTTGTAGGAGGGGTGTTTGGCATGTATATGGTAGCATCGATCCTCTGATCTCAAGCTCACAGTCTGCAGAAGGAACAAATCAAGTTTTATGTTTGGGAGACATTAATGATACTCTGCTATCCTTCAAATGCATAAGCCGCAAAGATTAAAGAAATGATGCTAGCAGATGTCCTCTTATACTCTGCATATTGGCTCCCCACCGAATGAGCAAACCAAAGACCCTTATATAAGATCCGTGTCACATACCATTTATGAACATAATTGTTAGAAAATGCTGTCATGACCTTTGAAAGTGCGCGCAGAACGTTTCTGTGAATGGGAACAAGTACAGCTAAAAAAAAATAACCAAACTGTTGGCCTAAGCTACTTTTCATGCAATTTTTGCAAAAATCTGTATGTTTGGCCTTGACAACGCACTTTTTTGTAAACACTATGACTGGGTAATGTAAATATTATTGAAAGAATTCCAACCAGGCCATGAAACACGTATCCCCTGCCCCAACCCGCCCCCACCCCCCAAAAAAGATAAATGTATTCTGTAGAAACCTTTGAATGCACAGGTCTACACCATCAACGCGTAAATGAAATGAAATGGTTCGGTTTTGCCTGATCTCCAATGTAGAGATGCTTGAGCCAGAGGTCACTTAAACACGTATCCCCTGCCCCAACCCGCCCCCACCCCCCAAAAAAGATAAATGTATTCTGTAGAAACCTTTGAATGCACAGCTCTACATCATCAACGCGTAAATGAAATGAAATGGTTTGGTTTTGCCTGATCTCCAATGTAGAGATGCTTGAGCCAGAGGTCACTTAAACACGTATCCCCTGCCCCAACCCGCCCCCACCCCCCTAAAAAAGATAAATGTATTCTGTAGAAACCTTTGAATGCACAGGTCTACATCATCAACGCGTAAATGAAATGCACTGGTTTGGTTTTGCCTGATCTCCAATGTAGAGATGCTTGAGCCAGAGGTCACTTAAACACATATCCCCTGCCCCAACCCGCCCCCACCCCCACCCCCCAAAAAGATAAATGTATTCTGTAGAAACCTTTGAATGCACAGGTCTACATCATCAACGCGTAAATGAAATGCACTGCTTCGGTTTTGCCTGATCTCCAATGAAGAGACGCTTGAGCCAGAGGTCACTTAAAGTGAAATAAAACAAACTGAATGCAAGACTGGCGCTAAGGCGATGGGCTGATTTAATTCAATGGGCTAATTTTGTTTGCTGAAATATTGGTCACTAAATAAATCAGCCCATTTCCGTAGAGCCAGCCTTGCATCCAGTTTGTTTTATTCCGTAGAGCTATAGTCAAGGGTCTGTTACATTTTGGCTTGGGTCAAATTTCATCCTAGGGGAGGAACACCCCTTATAGTGTTAGGAGTCTGTTATAGTGGATATGGGGGAGCCTAGCATGAAAGGGGTGTTTCTTTACGTCCACTGAGTAAAAGAAAAGGTAGGGAAAATAGTGATTGCAACCCCACTTCTCCCCTCTTCCCCCCCCCCCCCCCGCCCACCTCGCCAAAAAGTAATAATAAACATAATAATATTTCAGTATAAAGTAAGTTGTATGAACTAAATAAAATAAAATAATTTAGGCCAAATGTGCGGAAACCTCTTTCTCCGGGGGAGGGGAGGGGCAATTCTCTGTATAGTGGATAATTAATTGTAAGAAGAGGCTCGCATGAGAGGGGGGGGGGGGGGGTGCGTCTTTCTTTACAGTTTAGGAAGGTTGGGAAAATGGTTATTCTGTGGTTGCCAAAAATTTGGATTTATCATAAAGGAGGGGTTCAGGTTGAAGTTATGTGATATTTTATGAGCTTTTTGTGGTTTCTAGGAGTGTTTAAAAGGAAAAAAGGGAATCACGAATATTATGATTAAATATGTAATTATAATCTAGTACATAGCATCAAAATAAGGAATCAGAGAATGAACTCTGTGTGTAAATTATAGTGCTAAAGGAAAGAAAAGATCTAATTCGGAGGTCGTGGGTTCCAATCCCACCGAGGTCAAAGATTTTTTTCTTTCCCTCGTGTGGTCCCTCATTTCCTTACTAGGGCTAACGCTCAGTACAGGGATGATATCTGTTTACAAACATTCTTTTTGTTATTCAAATGTGCCAACCACTGGAACAAAAAACCCTTTGTTTCGGCAGCCAATAAGGCTCTGGTTGGCACATTAATAACAATTTGTGACGTCACTGATATCTTCCCTACAGGGAAATTTATGGGTTGACCTAAGCACTATAATTTACAGACAGAGTTAATTCTCTGATTCCTTGTTTGTATCACTAGTGCTATGTGGCTCAACATTTATTTGTACCCTTAACATCAAAATAGTCCGTTATCAATTCACTTGTGTCTTGGAAATCGAAAATAATTTTCCATTTTCTATAAACGAAAAAAAGCAAGGCTGATTTGACAGTGAAGGAATACAATGAAATTTATCCAATACTTCGGTGCTTCTGTTTTGTTACGGTCGTCCTTGCCTTCAAAATTGCATTTTCCATTTTTTAACCCTGCTCCAAAACTCTTCATTTATTCAATGTAACTGTTACGCCCCCATGCGCAAACTAGAATAAGGTAAACACAAGGGGAAAAAACATTTTTCATTTTTAAACCAAACACCAATTGCAGCAGCCAGCCAGACCCGCTCAGTTTGCTGAGATTTCTGCACTTTGGTTTAAGACGACAAAAATCAACTTCGAGTTTTGTAAATAACAACCGGACTAAAATATTTTCAATTTCCATGAAATCACGTTGACAAGACCAGTAAAAAAGTTCTTTTCCGAGCAAACAGACCCACCAGTTAACGAACAATAATTTTATATTTTGTAAATAACATTAAAAAAATATATTCTTTTTTTACTCGGCGAAAAAGCTTTAAGAGCGGGAACAGAAAAAAAGAATTGAAACGCGCCATTTTTAAAAATGAAGGCTTCGCAAAAATCATCGATGCCCAAAATGGAAAAAAAAAAAAGAAAAAGAAAACCCACGCCTGATCGCAGGTTAAAACTAGCCGTGCCCGGGCTGGATCACCACATGTAATAAGGGATGGACCATTAGAAAAGTGATTGGGGGGGGGGGGGGTGGGGCAAAAGCAAAAAAAAAAAAATTCCCAGTAAATTATTAAGGAAAAAAAAATTCCCACGCATTATCGCAAAAAAAAATCTGCCCAAGGACAATTAAAAAATAAACTATTAAAAAAATATTCCAGCCATCGAGTGAAAAAAAAAAGATTTCCACCTTAGGTGGACAAAAAAATATTTCTTGCCTCTCCCAAAGTTCCCCCCCCCCCACCACGGTCCATCCCTAATGGATGAAAGTTAGAGCACTGTCAGTCCCTCTCATGCGCAAGGAATTTGAAAGGCCTTTTTTGATTGGCTGCTAAATCTGATCTCGTGATTTATGCGCCCCTTTGCGGCTGAGAGAAATGGCGGCGCTGATGATAAGAAGCACGGAGCGATCGCGAGAAATTTACTGAATGGATTCACAAGAAACAGTTATTTTAATAGAAGCTTTCCTTTGACCAGAGAACTAATTTTTCACAGAGAACAAAGGTAGCATAAATTAATCGACTTCGCGTGACTGCACGCTCTGTCTAGACTGATTCAATATGAGTAAGCTTACATGATTATTTCATACTAGTAATACGGATATAAGCTTATTTTTATCTGGATTGGATGTGTTTCATAACCATTGCTACGTTTGTTTCAGGACTACACACCGTTTTCTGGCCCTACTCGCACAATTTAGACAAAAAGCTGACAAAACTTGGGGAACGTTTATCATTCTGCGAAGGTAAGCGAGACAAGAAATGAAATAGTGATGCCTAAGCATATTTTAGGCAATGAAGTATTTTCGTCTTTCATAAGTGACGGAAAGTTCAAGTTTGTCTTTCCGAAATACTTTCTTGTCTCACAGTAGCATTCATTTGTTTAACCGCTAGTAATTCTCATCTGAGAAATAGCGCACGAGCAAATCTATGCATTACTCACTGATCAGTTATAATCCACATTTCAAACAAGCGATCGATTTAGGTTTTCGAGAAATCAGCATGTGTTTCATCGATTTTTATTGTGTTAATGTGCGCCAGCAAACTGATATTGAAATCGAAAGGAAGATTTAAAATTTGTCGAACACGATGCAAAGATCAGAAAGTGAAACAGGAACAATGCTTCCAATATCACCCTGACTGGCTTCTTCCGCGTTAAGTATCTACATTAAATTTGCTTTATTAATAACCGCTAGTATTAAATTTTCATATAATCTGAGCAATGGAGCACGAGCGAGAGAGGATTTTCGTCCACCCCCTGGAAATCATTTTCTAATTAGCGTTTCTAGAAGGGAAAATATGTACAGACTAGGAGTAATCGGAGATTAGGGTAGTGCGTTCGGCGGTTGAAAGGGGGGATTTTGTTTTTTGGTTATTGGGATAGATGAATATGTCTATAGCATATTGTCAAATTAAGGGTTATTGTGTACAGTGAAACCTGTATTTACTCTGTGTATGAAGACGGTAGGGAAACTTTGGTAGCAGAAAAACAAATTACATGTAAATCCTTTGAAGTTTGTTGTAGTTGTCGGTAAAGAAAAGTGCTTGGCGGTCCCTTGGGAAAAGTGGAAAAAGTGTACTATTTCTTGGATGATCACATGTGACCGTGGCTAGTAAATTTGCAAATAAGGCCCGCCATTGCGGAAAAGTTTTATTTTTTTAATATCTCAGTCCACAGTGAAGAAAACAAAGAAAAAGTTATTTCTACCTCCCCAAATCAAGGGTCAAAACATCTGAAAAAGCAATTTCTGCACTATTTTGATGAACTCTTGGTATGCTGCGGGAATACCTTGTCATCAGTCTATACTCGGGCAAAAATAAAATGGCGGACAAAACACACAACATCTTGCAAAGGTCTGTAAGTTTGATGGTAATTCGAAAGGAGTTAGTTAATTTTAAAAGTAAGAATACATTTAGAACTTCTTCTTTTATCATAAATGATGTTAATGTGTCAGTTCTAGAAAATGTTAATACCGATTTGTATTACATTTGAAGTGTTTGTGTATTTAAAGCTAGAAAATTTGATGGAACCATGGATGGTAACTGAGTTTATCTGAAGTCATTTTTAAGGAAATTGGTCTCCTACCGTTAGAAAACTTTTCATAAACAATTAAATAAAGAAATGAAGAGCGATAATAATGCAGGGCTGGAAATAATTTTGGGACGTCCACCGGTCAAGATGACCAGCCAAATAAATTTTAGCTCGGTCATACTTCATTTCTGGCCGGTCAAGTATAACGAATTTAATTTTCCACAAGTACACAATACACAATCTAAAGTTACGGTAGGCGCTTTGCGATAATTTTACGGTAGCTTTCGTAACTATACGGTAGTTTTACGGGAACTTTACAGTAACGTTACGGTACCTTTGCTATAACTTTACAGTAGTTTCACGGGGACGTTACGGTAAATCTAACGTCACAGTAGGCGCTTTGCGAAAATTTTACGGTAGCTTTCGTAACTATACGGTAGTTTTACGGGAACTTTACAGTAACATTATGGTACCTTTGCTATCACTTTACGGTAGTTTCACGGGGATGTTACGGTTAATCTAACGTTACGGTAGCCGCTTTACGATAATTTTACGGTAGCTTTACGGGTGACTTTGAGATAACTCTAGGATAACTTTACGATATTTATTGAAGTCAAAGTGCATAGTAAACAACAGCTATTTTATTGTATTTCTAAAGTTTTGAAAGGATCACTATGGATGTGACCGGTCAACATGACCGGCAAGACGAGCGTTTGACCGGTCAAAGCCCCAATTAGGCCGGACATTGTCCGTTGACCGGCCATTATTTCCAGCCCTGTAATGCAACAATCGGTGAAGGGGAAAATGCAATTAGAGAGTTGAAATGAACACTACATTATATGAAGGAGAATGTCGCAATACATATTTTTAAAAAAAGGAGCTAGGGGTGGAAATGACCTACAAGATAATCAAAACTAAGCGCAATTACTACACACCACCTCTAACAATACTAATTTACCACTGGGCTCTTTCCGTTGTGGACAAGATTGTGCCACTTGTCCTTACATCACCAACGGCCTTAAAGATTATACTTTTTATTGCACAGGCGAAACCCGTTCCATCACTTCACATATAACCTGTAACACTTAACACGTAATCAACATGATACAGTGTAACTGCTGCCATTTACAATACATAGGTGAAACTAAGCGACATCTTAATTCATTCCGTTGACAAACCTAACATTAAATCCAAACCTACTACTATCTCTGAACACTTGTGTTTAGGGTTAAGCACTGATTTAAAAATGGTTAGCTTTCATTTATTACTATGGGTAACTCTATAAATAGGTTAAAAATTACATCTCCCGACAACTAATTCACGTTGGTATAGTGGAGAAGGATATTACAAAATGTAGCTATGAAGCGAAGACTCGGGTTCAAGGCATACACTATACTGATCTTTTTTTCTAATTTTACTCTAAGTGTGAAATAGGTTTTACTTCATGTAACTTAAAGTGAAAAGGAAAAGTCAGTTTGAGATATGGAAATGAGTGTTTACCAAGTTTATTACTTTTTGTTCTGAAAACACAGAAAGCAAAACTTAAATTGAGTTCAGATTGCGTGAATTGACCTCCTTTGTATCCACCAGCAATGACTTTGATAACAATAAATAATAAAAGGTCTTCATAGATTCAAAAGATAAATTAAAGTATATTTCTTATGTATGTTTCTATCTTTGTTTCAGATACATCTCTTTTTCAGGATATAGTCACGAGTACCACATCAAAGAAAAAAAGGTGAGTAGAAGATGTTTAAAACAAAATTAACATAATTAAAACCTGATTAAAATGTAAGCAAATTCATGTGATTATTCTTCAACCTGGACAACCCTAAAATCATTAATTTTTAGTCCCTACATTTGATCACTCTTAAGGTGAACTATTAAACCCGCAGCAGTTTCTCTTCTAAGCAATAATTTAGAAGGAGCTGTGCTGGCAAAATGAAATTTCGTCCCCAGGGCATTCTCTGCTTTCAAAATGGTGGGCGGGCGTTCCTCCCAGCTCCTAAACAACTTGTCAAAATACTTCAAGAATGGTGGAGTTCAAAGAAATCGAAACAGGTACTGCGATTCAACGGTAATTATCATCCGAGTGACGACAGTGTGCATTCCAAATGAGCGATCGATGGACCTTTAATAACTGGTATGAAGTCTGCAAATGATATTTATCAACAACCTTTCTCTTTTTCTGAGTGCCTATTAAAAAGGGGACCCAAGAAGTTAAATAAATGAAGCTTACAAAAATAATGAGAGGATTTTGGGGAAAAAAAACCATTTGTCTCAATGTTGGATAATTAAAGAAAGCAAACAAAAGTTTTGTTACGGCGATCACACAGCTCATCTCGCTAATGTTGTTGTTTGAACAATTTTCTCCTTTTTTTTTTTTTGACGGGAGCCTGGGTCAGTCACACACAGGCTAATAATGATCCTGATGGTAATTTTAATTGTTCAATGTTTCAGAAGTATGTGTACCTTGCCTGTTCAGGACTAACCTTCTTTGTAACTTTCATTCTTTACTGGGAAATCAGGGAAATCATCTTGGAATTAGCTGGTAAGCATGAGAAATATTTTGAAAGTCCATAACTGAACAAAAATTATGTTTAGAAGGACAAGAAACAACTTTCTTTTGATCTCTTTTGTAGCTTAATTCTTTATGTGAGGTTCATTTCATAAACCTTTGATTTTGGTTATGGTTCGACATTGCAAAATTATTAAACACTTGCAAACAACCATTTTTGTCCAGGGGCTGGAGGACTCCCATATATAATTTATGGGGGTGCTTGTTGGAAATTTTTGAAAAACACCCTAAAAGGTACCAGATTCCAGTTTGATGGGCGTGGCTCAAATTCATTTTCACCCCTTAGAGGTACCAAGTCTAAAACAACATGTCATATTCTGCCATATTTTTTGGTTCAATAAACCTATAAGGTACCACAATAATTCTAAGTGTGGTCATTTTAGATTTTAGTATCCTTAGCGTTACCAATCTACAAATTTTGACCCCTAAAAGTTACGAAGAGCACCCCATCATGTTAATATGGGTGTCCCACCTCTCTCCCCCCCCCCCCCCCCCCCCCCTTCCGGCATTTTTTTTGACGAGTAAATTTCTAGCCAGCGAGCGATAACAACTGCCTGTCGCATGGTGTGATGAGAGGTGGCTGTGGTCACAGGCAAGTAAATTTCAAGAGGGAATTTCATGCATGGCCGATCCCTTATAGAAGCTGCAAAATGTGAATTTTACAGGCGTGCTTTTACTGAGAGCTCCTCCTCCATTGCAACAGGGTCAAAAATCAAAGAGTTGGGCTCATGCAGGCAATCTAAAGTCATGGGATCAAATTATCAGAATCGTCAGTTTTTTCGGGGATTAAGGGTTATGAAATCATTATGAGATCACGTCAAAATTTATCGTATAAGAAACTGACTTTATGAAGCAAAAAATTAAAGAGGGGCATATTTAGTTAATATATGTTATTAATTGTTAGAAGTTCAGTATAAGAGCAGTTGCAATTTCATAGTTCAAGTCATTATCTTAACAGCGAATTATGGTTGTAGAACACATTTTGGTCATTGCTCAATTACAGTTTGTTAGCTTTGAGTGAACTGGAAGTCAGAAGTCAGAGAAATATCAGCTTTGGACAAGTAACGCTTGCATGCCATGTTATCAGCAATAACCCTATAGAGCCACCTTAAGCTTTACACAACAGAAAATCAATTAGGAGTCACAATCGTAAAAGTGAGATTGCACTGTCAACAGAATTCTGGATTGGCAAACCTGGTCCGGATGGCAAAAAGTTGGACAGGCTAAGAGCGCGTGATTAGCCAATCAAATTTAAAGATTTACATGTATGATTCCAGCCCGCTGAGAGTCTTCAGGTTTAAACTATAAAGGGTTACATCCAGCGAGGTTTGACAGGTTCTAAAATCTTTTATTAAACATAAGTCAGAGAAATTTGGCTTCCACATAACTATTTTGTTAAAATAACCAAATTATGTTTTGGCAGGTTTAACAGACTGATCCCCATATTCATGGCTTCTGCCTCTACGCCATTTGCATCCTCCAAGGAGACGACCAACTATGCTCGTCTCTGTCGTCTTCTGGTGGATGCGGGCTCCCAGGCCTTAAGGGATACCTTTGACAGAATCCACCCCCCTGCAGGTCTACAGGGAGTTTTGGCACGTCCTCTAGAACATTCTACACTGCAGTCCCTTAGAAAGAAGAGAATTCTCAATGCTACACAATGGGGGAAGCTGTATCCAGCTATTCCTTTATCTGTGTCATCAGCAAATTTTGACATCACTCTATTGATAATGCTGCTGAGGAATATATGTGGCTTGACTCCACCCCTCACTGGCTGGGACAGTCTCCCATCTGCTGCAGATCCAAGTGTTGAAGCTAACATAGCCAGAATTAAGCATTATCGGAACAATGTCTATGGGCATGCTAGCCAGGCTTCAGTGGATGATCCAAAATTTAATACCTTGTGGCAGGATATAGGTACCGCACTGGTAGGACTAGGTGGAGCAAGTTATGGAGCTGCCATCACCAATCTAAAGACTTGCAGCATGGATCCTGACATTGAAAAGCACTACCAAGTGTTATTGAAGGAGTGGAAGCAAGATGAAGATAACATAAAGGACAAACTTGAAAAAATGGAAGGTAAGATTGAATTTTTATATAAATTTTATACAAGGAGGGCTAGCTTAAATTTAACCACAAAAACAGGAAAAACATAATACAATCTTTTTCTGTTCTTGTCATTGGCTCTAATTGAAGTGGATGAAACATTTTTTTTCACCATTTGTCCTCAGATACAATCAGAGATGACCTACAAGAGATTAAGGGTGAGATAGGAAGCATCAGTGAGAAGCTAAAGACTTTAAAGACACCTGCCACCGAAGATGAAGGTCAGTTTCCAAAGAGTTGTATCCCTTAACAACCTTAACTGGATTTTAGACAGAGCTGTTTCAATCTACAAAACTTTGTTTTCAACAGTTTCTACCATAAAACATTTTTTGCGGCAAAAAGAACAGCGCCACTGCATGGAAATTAAAATACTCAGCTGTTAATATTTATTTTAATTTTTTTTATAGCTACACCGTTAATCAGTTCCTTAGTTCTAAATAATTGCAAGCTAAATTATAACCCACAGTAAATAACTCAAGACTTTATAATCACTCTGACAGGATCAATAAAGAGGATAATTAAGCACTACATAAAAGTGTATTACCGGTACTTAGTTGTATATCTTAAGGTCATAGATTAAACCTTAATTCAGACTGGTCTTTTTCGTTATGTTGGGCCGGGGCTGAATTCTTTTATCCCCTTTGTTACTTCAAGAGCAATTAAGATGACAATTAAAATTGAAGGGTATATAGTATGTCTAAAATGTATTTTTCTCTCTTTAGATAAAATCTTTAGATGAAAACTGAAATAGGGAGCATTAGTGAGAAGCTGAACAATTTGAAGACATCCGCGACTAAGGATGAAGGTCAGTTCCCAGAGAGTTGTTATATTTCCCTGAACCTCCTTAACTGAAGGGCCGAGAGCATATCCAGCCTATGTGATTTTTTAGGCCTTTTTTATTTTTTCTCCCTCAGATTTGTCCATTTTTGGCATGCGAACTAGAAATTAGTTGCAAAACATTGTTCAGAATTTTTTTCTGTTGTTTTTTTCGTCGTTTTCGAGAAATACGGTATGCAAAAAAATAATAATAAATCAAAGGCTCCTATTGTAACTGCAATATTGCGGTAAGCTTCTGTTTTCACACTGACACGGTTCGATATTTTTTACGAACGCAAAAAAAAAGAAAATCACTTTCATAATGTCCAGTTCAAAAAAAAAAAAGAAAAAGATGCTGAGCGTGAATCGAACCCGGAGCCGTCCGAGCGCAAATCCCGGACCAAACCACTAGACCACTGAGGAACACATGCTCAGTTCAGACTAAGTTTTATTATTTAAAGGTTGATACGCATCAAAACGCGTATCTCGTTTTTAGAATCCTTTTAGATCGAATTTAATGTTGCATTAAAGACTACAAATGCGAAACATCTCCCCCCCGGCCAGCAAGAACTCACTTCGAGCTGCCCAAAGCTGTATTTCAAGTGCCCGACCACGCACAGCGGACCGATCTACCACTGTCGCAAAGCATGTCGGGAAATCCTACAACAAAATCGAAATGGAGTTCCCGCCCGAAAATTATTGCAAAATACTATAAGTCTGAAAGCACTTCGGATATCGGGCATTTCGACCACGGCACGGGATGGGAAATGGCCCAAAACTCTCAACGCTGCGCCTTTTCTGATCCAAAGTGATTCCAGACTTTCCCGCCGGCTCGTCTTCCCCACCAAGGTCCGTTTTTCACCTCGAGCGATAAATGGCGCTTCAGACACAAGGAAGGACAAGAAACACGACTCGTTTCTTTGAGAGGTGCTAGAGACTTAAGGATTTCTGGACTTAATGATGTCTTTCAATCACCGGATGGGCCTCATACACGTTGGCTTACACACACGCTACAGAGGCGATGTGTTGCCGTAGCGAGCTCACGATAGATAAGCGAGCCAGGCGTGCGTAAATAACGGTATTTTCGTTCAGGTTGTTGGCACTGGTCTGAATAGCCTGCGTAGCAGTCGTTTCCTTTTCGCAAAGCGTGTAGGACGCGCGAAAGCTTGGGCGCGAAAAGGAGCAAAAAAATGAGAAAGTGGGGGGGTGTGGGGGGGGGGGAGGGGGCGGGGGCGCCTTTTCGCGCCCAAGCTTTCGCGCGTCCTACACGCTTTGCGAAAAGGAAACGACTGCTACGCAGGCTATTCAGACCAGTGCCAACAACCTGAACGAAAATACCGTTATTTACGCACGCCTGGCTCGCTTATCTATCGTGAGCTCGCTACGGCAACACATCGCCTCTGTAGCGTGTGTGTAAGCCAACGTGTATGAGGCCCATCCGGTGATTGAAAGACATCATTAAGTCCAGAAATCCTTAAGTCTCTAGCACCTCTCAAAGAAACGAGTCGTGTTTCTTGTCCTTCCTTGTGTCTGAAGCGCCATTTATCGCTCGAGGTGAAAAACGGACCTTGGTGGGGAAGACGAGCCGGCGGGAAAGTCTGTTTGCTCCTTTTCGCGCCCAAGCTTTCGCGCGTCCTACACGCTTTGCGAAAAGGAAACGACTGCTACGCAGGCTATGGTCAGAAGTATTGCAGTCGCGTATTCTCACGGCCAAACTGCTTTGAAATGGCTTCGAAATTGCGCTCTGAATGTACAGTCAAAGCACCGGATGGCCAGAACTCTGCTTTTTTCAGGTGAAATTGGTCAAATTCCTTAGGGTTAGTGCAAATTCGACAAGGGCTTGTGATATTATTCGTTGTACGATAAAATGAGGCTATTCTGAGCGTGAAAAATTAAAAAAAAGACCTAAAAAGTCACATAGGCTGGATATGCTCTCTGCCCTTCAACTGGATTTTACAACAATCTACAAATTGAATGTTGTTTTTAACAGTTTTCATCCATAAAACTTATTTTTGGGGCAAAACGAACCGCACCACTGGAAGTTAAGTACCCTGAGCTGTCGCTTATTTTTGTTTGATTAGCCACACCTCTAAATATTCCTTCTAACAAAAGAGGATCCTCTATACTTTTGATGTGAATTTTTAATTCAAGGGCTATTTCTTTTCCTGTGAAACATGATTAACTTAATCTCAAGACCTTTTAATGTGACTGCATGTGATTGCAATAATTATTGTTTACTTTGATGAACCCGTGAACCAGAAGTGATGAATTATACATGATTTGTGAATGAATTTTGTTTTCGCTTCATTAGTTTAGTGTTTTGATAAAATGTGCATTGACTTCTTTCTACAGTACATAACATCACTTGTTTTATCTAAAAGAAACTGAATGCTGTGAATTAGATTTCCTCAATTTTTGCGTGAACGTGAAAACACTCTGTAATTATTTTTGACAGTACATGAAAAGGTCCATATAATTTAAAGTAAATGAATTTCGCTAAGGGGTATAGGGGACTCTCAAAAATTGAGATTGTAATAATAATTTACTATATATTAATCCATAATAAATACCTCAAGGCTTGTCTTTAATTTGTGGCATGATCATAAAGGAATAATAAACACTGCATAAAAATGTCTTACTTATATCGTTTAATATCTGATGTATGTCACAGATTTAAGCTATAGGTCTCTTCGTTATTTTCGGTCAGGGGCTGATTTGTTATCCCCTCTGTAACTTCAAGAGCATTAGATTACAATTAAACTTGAAAGGTATAATTTATAATACGTCTAAAAATACCTAATTTAAGTGTGACACAAAAATTATATTATTGATAGGTTGACATCGTGTGACGAGGGAATTACGTCATGACTGAAATATGACCGCCGTCTTGGATTTCCATGACTATCAGAAAAGCACCAAAATTGGCTTCAAAGTATTCAAAAAATGGTCTCCATGGGGAGTTGTGGGAAGGGAGGGGGGACACTGGCTTTGACTATTTATAACCTTAAAAGCACTTAAAGCAATACCCACCAAATTACTCTGTGACATTTAGTTTCATGGCAAATGATTTACTGTTTAATGACAGCTTTTAAACTTTGTTATAGTTAAAGATCATTTTAGTATTCGTTAATACCTATTTGATTACTTTTGGGCCATTTTGTTCTGACATCATAAAAATCCAAGATGGTGAATACTGCAAGATGGCAGCCATTCTGATATCACGACGTAATTTTTGTCACATTGAATTATCATGTCATGTGACCTACCTAAAATTAAAATTAATTTTGGACAAACCATTACCCTCCACGTTTCACTGTTATAGCTTTTATACTCTTGAAGTTAAGAAAGGAGTGGAGAGGGTAAGAATCAAACCCCTTTAGTGGTCTCAAATGTCCAGGATAGGACATTTACTGGGTTGTTCTCAGCATTTAGGCTAAAATTTACCACGGAGTTAGTTCTCTAAATTGCCTTGTTGTATAACTTGTGCTGCGCAGAAAAAGTCGGAAATCTTGTTTGTTTGCTTGGTGATTTTTTTTTGTCCCTTTTAAATGTCTTTTACCGATAATTTCCAGAGTTTTAAACAGGAATTTTCTTTTTACAAAAATTGCGCGAAAAGAAGAGGAAAGGACTGCCTGCTTGGCCACCGCTTACGGATTTTATCCTCAGATTTATTTAAACCACGTGCAGAGTGAATCCAGCGAAATGGATTAAGATCAAAAGTGCACTTTTATACAGCATAAGCATACCAGCTTTACTGTAAAGTACTTACTGAGTGACTTTGATTCTACAGACAAATTTGAGCAGATGAGAACTGAAATGGAAAACTTGAGAGCAAAGTTGGATACATTGAAAACAGTGGCAGAAGAGAAAAAGAAGGAAGGTTAGTTTATATATAGGATATGAAGCTGTAAAAACTCAGGGTTAATTCATATTTATTTATATGTATACGCAAACTGATGTCCCCACCCTGGTACAAGGAAGGAGGGGATGGTTTAAACCCTCCTTTGGGTTTTTGCTGTGTTACAACATTTGGAAAGGATTTCACGTTTAATGGATAAGTGTTCTACAAGGTGAGGTTAATATTATGGGTTATGGCACTGTTAGAGACCTGTGACATCATCCAAAATGGGAGCGAAGATGGCCGCCTTCTAAGATTTTATTCAAAGACGCATTTTTATTAAAAAATGGCTCGACTTCTATCTACTTTTATAATTCAACACATTGATACACTGCCCAAATATGGTAAAAAAGTTATCAATATACGTTTTGTCTACATGACTTATAACCAGCGATGAAAGTACATCATTTCTTGTAACCATAACAACCAATTTTGACTTATCTTTGTAAAAATGTGCCTCAGGCATAAGCAAATAGCCTGTTTTAAAAATCGGACAAAAACCTTACGGTGCGGAAGGCGGGGTGGATATCTGTTACGGTCAAATTTGATTTCAAGTTAATTTTGATTTTTCTTTTTTTGATATTCGTTATCATATATCAGCATAGAAAAGAACAATGGAAAATGAAAATTAACCTGAAATCAAATTTAACCTGTAACATATCCACTCCCTTGTACGTCCGAGTTTTACGGCTCGCATGTTTTCTTATCACATTGATTATTATCTATAATTGTAAAAGAGAAACAGTATTTCCCACATTGAAATTTTTTACGTCCTGTCAGGCTGATCTGACATAGAATAAATTAATTTGCATTCTACTTTTTACTGTACTTCAATAGTATTGGATGACAATAACCTGTAGAATACAAATTAATGACTTATTTGACGTCGACAACGTAGGGATTAAGTGCCCGACGAATTAAAGAAAAAGAGAAATGATTAATTACTTACAATACATTTCACTTTCAGGTGATTTTGATCCAATTAAGAACATCAACCAAATTCGCCAACTGTACACAAGTCGTGAAGGATGGCTCGCGCCCTTCCCTTGGTGCGAAGAGTTTCACTTTCATCTTAATGATATTTTCACAAGGCTCGTCATGGTCAACAGACGGAAAAAAGCGAGAGGAACGGGAACAAGGAACGTTGTCGACATGTCTGCTATCTTCCAACCACACGAAGAATGCCCAGAGCCCAAAAAAGTGTTAATTGAAGGAAAGCCTGGTATGGGTAAAACGACATACTGCAATAAGGTCGCTTACGACTGGGCCACAGAGAAACGCAAAGAACAAAATTGTTTTCCCGATTTCCAGCTGGTGCTGTCCCTGAAATGTCGCGATATCGGTATCGAGTCTGACCTTTGGGAAGCCATTGATGATCAGCTTCTTCCTCGAGAAATACAAGAAGACGAGGGAGAGAAATTTTTCGAGTTCATTCGCCAAAACCAATCCAACGTTCTACTGGTACTTGACGGATTGGACGAGTTACCTACAAGTAAACTGCCGGAGTTTTCAGAAATCATACAAGGTAGATGGCTTCCCGAATGTCACTTGGTGGTCACAGCGCGACACGAGGCTGGAATACCGGTGAGAAAAGTCTGTGATACTCTGCTGGAGATTGAAGGATTTACTCAACACGATGCCAAAAAATTCATAGCAAAGTATTTCAAAACCGAAGAAAATTTGGCGGAAAAGCTCTTGCACCAGCTGGACAATGACAAAACTCTACAAGAGATGGTGGCAAATCCGTTAAATGCTGCACTTCTTTGCCTTCTGTGTGAAGACTTTCAGGGCATTCCACAGCGAAGAACTCAACTGTACCTGGAAATAGTACAGTGTGTTCTAAGAAGATACAGAAAAAAGAACGGATTACCAGTTAACAGCGATGATCTGACTGAAGTCTACAAAGGTCCACTAAAACACCTGGGCTCTATTGCGTTGGAAGGTCTGCTTGAAGACAACATGTACTTTGCGGACAAACAGCTTGGAAGTCATACACACGATTTACCCGGCTTCGGATTTCTGTCAGTTCAGCCTGGAAGCAGCAAACGAAGACCATGTGTGAGTTACGGCTTCTTGCATAAGAGTTTCCAGGAACTGTTCGCGGCGTTCCATATTTGTTGCCAGCTTGTGAGCGAAGAAATCAGTCCTGAAATATTAGTTGCTGACGGAAGATATTTCCGTGAGATGAAACAGGTGCTTTTGTTTACATGCGGAATGCTGGCAGTGCAATCCGAAGAAACAGCAGTGGCCCTTATCAGAAGTATTGCGAATGAAGTTAACAAGGATGAACTTACAGAAGACTATTTTCCTGTTACTCTTGAGTGCATTAAAGAATGTAAAAAGGAAGAAAGTAATTTTCACGTAGAATTGGCACGTACCTTTGGCTCATGTCTGAAAGTTCATACTGTTAACCTCTGTCGTGAAGGCATAGATGAAGCTGGTGTTAAAGTGCTTGTTGACATGTTGAAAACAAACACAACTCTGACAGTGTTGGAGTTGTCTGACAATAACCTTGGTACTGCTGGCACTGAAGCGCTTGCTGACATGTTTAAAACAAACACAACTCTGACAGTGTTGTATTTGTCTGACGATAACCGTGGTGCTGCTGGTGCTGAAGCGCTTGCTGACGTGTTGAAAACAAACACAACTCTGACAGAGTTGGATTTGTCTGTGAATGACCTTGGTCCTGCTGACGCTGAAGTGCTTGCTGACATGTTGAAAACAAACACAACTCTGACAAAGTTGGATTTGTCTGACAATAACCTTGGTACTGCTGGTGCTGAAGCGCTTGCTGACATCTTGAAAACAAACACAACTCTGACAAAGTTGGATTTGTCTGAAAATAACCTTGGTACTGCTGGTGCTGAAGCGCTTGCTGACATGTTGAAAACAAACACAACTCTGACAAAGTTGGATTTGTCTGAAAATAACCTTGGTACTGCTGGTGCTGAAGCGCTTGCTGACATCTTGAAAACAAACACAACTCTGACAAAGTTGAATTTGTCTTACAATAACCTTGGTACTACTGGCGCTGCAGTGCTTGCTGACATGTTGAAAACAAACACAACTCTGACAGTGTTGGAGTTGTCTGACAATAACCTTGGTACTGCTGGCACTGAAGCGCTTGCTGACATGTTGAAAACAAACACAACTCTGACAGTGTTGTATTTGTCTGACGATAACCTTGGTGCTGCTGGTGCTGAAGCGCTTGCTGACGTGTTGAAAACAAACACAACTCTGACAGAGTTGGATTTGTCTGTGAATGACCTTGGTCCTGCTGACGCTGAAGTGCTTGCTGACATGTTGAAAACAAACACAACTCTGACAAAGTTGGATTTGTCTGACAATAACCTTGGTACTGCTGGTGCTGAAGCGCTTGCTGACATCTTGAAAACAAACACAACTCTGACAAAGTTGGATTTGTCTGAAAATAACCTTGGTACTGCTGGTGCTGAAGCGCTTGCTGACATGTTGAAAACAAACACAACTCTGACAAAGTTGAATTTGTCTTACAATAACCTTGGTACTACTGGCGCTGCAGTGCTTGCTGACATGTTGAAAACAAACACAACTCTGACAGAGTTGAATTTGTCTTACAATAACCTTGGTACTACTGGCGCTGCAGTGCTTGCTGACATGTTGAAAACAAACACAACTCTGACAAAGTTGAATTTGTCTTACAATAACCTTGGTACTACTGGCGCTGCAGTGCTTGCTGACATGTTGAAAACAAACACAACTCTGACAAAGTTGAATTTGTCTTACAATAACCTTGGTACTACTGGCGCTGCAGTGCTTGCTGGCATGTTGAAAACAAACACAACTCTGACAGAGTTGAATTTGTCTTACAATAACCTTGGTACTACTGGCGCTGCAGTGCTTGCTGACATGTTGAAAACAAACACAACTCTGACAGAGTTGAATTTGTCTCACAATAACCTTGGTTCTGCTGGCGCTGCTTTGGTTGCTGATTCACTTAATGTAAATAGCACTCTCACTGCATTGTATTTGTATGGTAATGGCGTCAGTAAGGCTGTTGTTAAGAAACTCAAAGAAGCACATGGTTACCGTATCCAAATCTAGTAAGTTGAAGCCCTCTCAGTTTTCTTAATGTCTAATTTTCCCTGCACTTTTTGACCAGAGCGACGCTGAAATTTTTCATTTTAAAATACGCGAGTGGCAACGAATTTAACCAAGCGGTTTAATCATTTAGCTTTGTTGTTTTCAAAGCTACCAAGAAGCCAGTTTATAAACTTTTTTCGTTTTATACGCAACATTCTCGCACGATTAAATTCGACTCTTTTAGCTTTATGTTGCAAGAAAATGAAAACTTTTTCCGTAAAAGCAAAAGAAGTTTGTTAAGTTTTAAAACCGTTAATTCTACTGCCCGTAATGTTGTTTGATTCAAATCAAAAACAATGTTGAATGAAATAGGCGAATTTTTTTCCCTTTCTAATTTAGGCCGTTCGCTTCAGTGTTAACGTTTTCCGTGTGATGTATGTATATTATAAAAGTTACTGTTTTAAAAGTTCTAAATATAACGAACTTGCATTGTATGCAAGTATTTAGACTTTCTAGGTGAAAAGGCCGTATTTTTACACATGGCAATAATTAAGGAGACCAAATTAATACGAGAAAAGGTTAAATCAAAATAAGGAAGCTTCATATTTGTCAGAATTGGCGGTAGTACCGCTCAATTCGTAAATATTATGCCATTATTTGTCGGAACTGGTCGGCCAGACCGTTCAATTCGTAAATATTTTGCCATTATTTGTCAGAACGGGTCAACCAGAGTGGTAAATTCGTACATTATTTGTCAGATCTGGTCGGCCAGACCGCCCAATTCCTAATATTTTGCCATTATTTCTTATAACTGGTCGACCAGACTGGTCAATTCGTAAATACTATCCATTCTTTTGATGGACAAATAGGAACAGGTCTTCATGTAAGCCGCATTCTAGTTACAAACTGACTGATCTGGCGGCCAGACTGGTCCATTGGTAAATATTATGCATTCTTTTGATGCACGAGTAGGAACGGGTCTTCAATAAGCCGCATTCTAGTTACAAACTGACTGATCTGGAGGCCGGACTGGTCTATTGGTACATATTATGCATTCTTTTGATGTACTTGTAAGAACAGGTCTTCAATAAGCCGCATTCTAGTTACAAACTGACTGATCATGCGGCCAGTTCTGACAAATGGTAAACGCTCAAGTAAGACATTGTTTTTGTATGTTTATATCCAATATTTGAGGACATGTTTATACCGTTTTATGGCTGTTCAATTTCCAGTGTTACAATGTTCTTAAAATAAATTATACAGTATTTCAGTAAATATTAGTTCTGAATGAAAGAAAGTAAAAATGGGCCAAGTTCAGCCAAATTTCGTATTTTTATTCATATTTGATATTTTAAAATATGAAACGACCTGCAATTTCGGAAAAATTCGGTCATTTTAGGCTCAGTTGGATTGTAAATTTTCTGTGACCAAACTATTACGCTCTATTATTCTTAGTTAAATAATTGTAATAATCAGAGGACAGAATAAAGTCGTTCTTAACAAAATCTCAGCCTGGGTACGTTCTTCACACGTTCTTAAAATGTTGGCCAATCTCAGCCTCAACGTTCTTACAAAAAAAGGTTCTTACAAAAAATGGGGAATTTCCTAAATTCCTAACTTTCCTAATGACCGTCCGGCCCTGCGAGGTTTGCGTATGATCCCGCTAACTCAATGCGAACTGAAACAATTTTGTTAGCGTAAAAATCAGCAATTCAACACGTTGACAACAAATGACAATTTCAAGAAGAAAATCAACGATACAAAACCTTGCTTCAACATTGAGGGTCTAAAATAGGGTTTCCCAATCCCGCTTCCCGCCACTATTTTTTCTTTCATCCCGCCATCCCGCTTGCTTCGAACATGTCATCCCGATCTCGCTTCCAAAATACTTTTTTGCATGACAAGTCACAGTTTTTTTCCGGACGAGACGCAATTTCCGCGGGCTAATGCATTACGACCTCGGTGTTTGTTTACGGTAAACAGCAGCAGTCAGTTTAGTTTGGTAAATTTATCCGCTTTTGAGTAAGTGTTGAGGAGCCAAATGAAAGTTTTCTTTATCGGAGAACAGCGCATGGACGATGACGAAGGCCCTCCATCACACCAAACTTCAAAATTTCAAATTTAAAAAACAAATTTCAACCACGCCTACTACATAGGAGTTACCCTAATCTAATAGAGAAGATTGTATGGAATATGCGGGGTGCGGAGTGCGGAGTATGAAAAATGAGGAGTGGGGAAAACGACGAGTGTGACAAATGAGAAGTGGGGAAAATGTGAAATACGTTTTTTGTGGAAAAACATAAAGTTTAAGGTAAAACTAAACTTTTTATTTTCTTCGAGGCAACTTTTGCAAGTTTTGAAATTCACAATCTCTATATAAATACTGGAATTTAAATAAACAAATAAATAAATAAATAAATAAATAAATAAACAAATAGGAATTTCAGTGGAATCCACGAGGTGAAATTTCAGTGTTGTTATCTCAAAAGTGTTGGTATTTTCATATATGCCTTTATTTCATACCAGTACAACTTTTCGAACTTTGTTCTGTAGCATTTTGAGTGGATATAGCACGTTTTGAAGCCGCGCCGACATTATTTCGTTACGAAATCTGCGAAGTCAGTGTTAGCGTAGTATCTCAGGGCAATGTGCATTGTTCAATTACCACTGCTTCAATTAGGGTTGTCTGGAAAATATTACTACGAAGAATCGGGCAATTTCATGGCAATTTTATATAATACTTGAAAGTGGAATATGGAAACTGTGCGTGTTTGGAAGAATTACTGAAGGTGACTCTTGCTATTAGGGAACTGTTTCCGATCACAAATCAAATAGTGATCTCCAAGGTGACTGTTATAACGGAAGACTTACCGGGGCATGGGTGGTTTACAGCGTTGACTTCACTAACACCTATTATCATCCTAACTTCTTGCGTATTCAGCGCAAAAACCCAATGTTAAACGGACTTGTTTTTATTGAACAGTCCATTTACAGAGTGCTGGATTTTCACCAATCTGAAATGCTATAACAATATGATTTAAATATAAATATCTGCAGTTAAGAGGATCAGGCTGTTTTCTCTGTATGCATGTATGAAAATACCAACCATTTTGAGATAACAACACTAATTCCGGTATTTGTATAGAGATTGAGAATTTCACTGAAAACTTGCAAAAGTTGCCTTGAAGAAAAAATTTTAGTTCAGTTTTACCTTATATTTTATGTTTTTCAAAATACGTAATCCTCATTTTCCACACTCCGCACTTTCACACTCCTAGTTTTCCACACCCTGCATTTTCCACACTCCGCGTTTTTCACATACCGCACTCCACACTCCACATATTCCATATAACCGATAGAGAAAACTCTATCAAAAATAAAATTCGAAAAAAGGAAAAATGCGCTTAAACAGGAGGAGGAAACACAAAAAGAAATTCTGCCTTTTGTGACGCAATACCAGCCATCAGTGCCAAATCTCAAACAAATTTTTATGTCAAAATGGCACATAATACAGAACCAACCACCGCTATGACAAATCTACAAAGAACCACCCATGATATATTTTAAAAAAAGGCAAATCCTTTAAAGATACACTCCTTAGAGGAAAAATCTAAAAGGTGTCAAATAAGTTTCACAACGGGATTGTTTGTACAGCCTGTCACCCCTTAAAATACTACGTCTTGTTTAAGCATTTTAATGGGTTCCTTGAGACAAAATTGCGACACCGTGACAGGTACTTATTCGATTTGGTAAAGATAAGGACCTCTGAAATGATTTCAAAGCCTGAAAGACAGGTTCGAAAAAAACCGTTTAAAGAAATCAACTATGTAAAGATCCAGACTTGTCTTCCTTCCCGGAATCGTGAAATATCCGGCGAGTGCATTGTCGTCATCCATCCCGTTTCCCACCTGGAAAAATCAAGAATTCCCGCGTCCCGCCATGAAAATGATGAACTTACCGCTTCCCGCCGACCTCTAACCATCCCGCATCCCGCCTTGAAATTTTCTTTCATCCCGCATCCCGGCAGTGAAAAAAGGCTTATCCCGCATCCCGCCAACCCTATGTTAGGCCCTCAACATTTATTGATACCTCGCGCCATTTCTTATAAACATCAACAACCAATAGCGAATAGAAATTTTGCCTCGCAAAAATGAAATCAGTTTACGCAAATTCAAAGTTTTACACAGAGCTTTCGTCTATCTAAAGAAAGACAGAGTACATGATATAAACCTCAGGAAAATGGCAAAGAATCCCTAAATTGACAAGTGTTTCGTGTCTAAACACACGGCTCCCTATGGTGAAATGTCTAAAGGACGGATCATTAGAAAAGTGATGGGGAGGGGGACAAAAAAAATTCATGCAAGGGAAAATGCCAGGAAAGAATTTCGTGCAAAGAAGAAGGCAAAGAAAACAATTCGTGCAGAAGGAAAAGTCCTATTGCGGTCTTTATTTAATATCAAATATTCAAAATATTCTTGGGGTCCTACCCCTGGTCGTTGAAGTGTTTTCCTTGCACTTCATGAAATTTCCCATGACAACGAAACTACAAGGTGATGAATTCATATTTTTCAATAGCCGGAAATGTCATTCAGAAATAATCAATATTGCCAGGCACAATAGGAATAAACCAAAAAATAACTATATTTTTATTGAAAGGAGACAAATATAACTTTGCGGACAGGCGTTTTTTATTTCTTTTCCCCGCCCCCTCCCCACCCCTTTCACTTCTCCCAGCCCCAGGGTTGTGCCAAAAAGGACGTCGGACACCTTATTGAGACTTATATAATGTAATGTCGACACAGAATTTTATTTTCAATTTTTAAGTGTAAAAAAGAAAATCTAAAATCCCCACTCAGGATTGAACCTGTGACCTCAGCTAGGCTTGGGCTTACATAGCCTACCATACCACTGTACCACCTAGCTTCTCGGGTTGCTTAGTCCTAAATTTAACTATATGAACTGCTACCCCTAACCTTAACTGAAACTAACCAGTTTCTCGGTTATACAAGTCTCAATAAGGTGCCCGACGTCCTTCTGGATGGTATGATTTGGGTTTGACCTATTAAGACTGAGGGCGGTAAATTGCCTCCCTCGGCCATTATGCATTGAGTGAGCCTTCTTCTTCTTCCTTCTTAGGTTTAGGCTTACATAGCCTACCAACCAGTTACTCCGTTATACAAGTCTCAATAAGGTGTCCGACGTCCTTCTGGACGGTATGATGATTTGGGCTTGACCCAGCCCCAGACATTTTGCAAAACCAAAATGACGACCAAATACTAAATTCAGCACCAGTACCCGTCCGGCCCTCCCACTCAGTCAATAAGTACATAATATTTTTTTGGGGGGCTCAATACCCTAAGGGTACCGCGGTAATTCTAACGGTGGTCATTTTAGATTTTAGCACCTTAAACGGTATTAATCTACACATTTTGACCGCTAAAGGGTTCGAGCAGCACCCCCGTTCCCCGTCCCCCGTTCCCTCCCCCCCCCCCCCCCCCGCCTAGGCCTTGGCGGATTGTGCTCCTAAAACTGGTATATTATGTTACAAGCAGTGCTCGAAATTTTGCCAAATTATGCCAAAATTATGCCAGAATTCCCAAATAATGCTCCTGATTTCCGAAATTATGCTTACAAAATGACGTAGATTCTGTACATATAGGCGCGCAATAACGACACCAAATTATGTTTTTCAAATAAACTGTTGTTGTAAATTTATTTGTGTTTTATGGCAGTTTGTCTCGGCCCTCAGCTGTCCAAATTAGCTGCTCGCAACTCTGAACCGTTTGTAAAATTCCTTCAACGACTTAACGATCACACTTGTATATATTGACTGAACCAAAAGGATATTGCACTCTCTTGATTTAAACTAACGTAAAACTACTACCTAAATTTAATTTATTTCTGTAGAAAATACATCATATTTAGCAAAAAGTGCTAAAAAGTGCTAAAATTTGCTAATTATGCTGTGGCAGTGCTCGTTTAAAAAGATATGCTTTTTTGCTCCAGTAGACAATATTCGTATTCACGGTATTGAACTGGAACTAGCGTGCAGTTGAGGCTCATGCGGGGCAATCCTTTCACATGCAAATATTTCCTCGCGAAGCGAGGTTAATAAATTTGGCGGCCGAAGGCCGCTCGGGTGCTCGGGTCTCGGGAGCTGAGCCGCGCGCAATCGAGCGAAAAGTTTATATATATATATATATATATATATATATATATATATATATATATATAACTTAGCACAAGCATGTAAAAAAGTTCCTTGATTGGAAATTTCTCGGTAAATTATACTCTAACACAAGAGAAAACACTTTTTTCTTAAAACACCTATATTTCGGCAGCGTACAGCTGCCTTCACCCTGATGAAGGCAGCTGTACGCTGCCGAAATATAGGTGTTTTAAGAAAAAAGTGTTTTCTCTTGTGTTAGAGTATATATATATATATATATATATATATATATATATATATATATATATATATATATATATATATATATATATATATATATATATATATTGAAGATGTCGTGCAGTTGCCTAGCAACAAAAATCGCGACCGCTGACAATGGCGCGCTCACATGTTTATTCATGGGGCGGCCGGGCTGACGGTTTACTCATCGTCGTGAAAAAGTGTTTACTGTCGGTGCAGAGGGGGGGGGGGGGGGGGTTTGAAGCCTGCCTATCCCATAATGTCTCATCACGTGACCTCGCATTTGCCAGTGATCGCCGAGGCAAGCTGTGGCTGTCAAGACACACTTTTCAAGGCCTCTTGTCTGTCGGTCTTCTTTTGTTAGGATTTGCAATGTCAAGAAAACTTCTCTTACAACGAACAGTTACATGCTTTCGAAAATTTAGTTTGAAGGATGACACGACAAACGAAATTTGCGCGCGCTTGAACGTGTAAGCATCCAACTGCTTGTCCACGCATATGACGACACTCTTGCACTGTGTTAACCAAATAAGTGCTATAAAAAGCTAAAAACCTTTGGGAAAAAAGTTCTTCTCTTAATGGCTATTTGTTTTATCCACGGTTTTAGCTAGACACAGTAGTTCTGATGTCAACGACAGGAAAAACTGTAACTGACGCGTACAGCTAGCTTGTACGCGCGATATAGCGCGCGATATAGCGCGCGCATATATTTTATTTTGCTGCGTGTTTTGTACTGATTCGAGCTTTCAGCACTGATGCATTTGCCAAGATTTTTTCCGCTATAACCTTTGTTCAAGACGGCTTTTGGAAATACAATGTAACCCTTTTTATACTCATTTACTTGAACTTGCTTCGGTCTAAATTCGTTTTATTCCTTAAAGAATTTTCTTATTCAACACTGCAAACGTGCGCGAATTTCCTAAATCAGCTCGCCGTCAATTCAAAGCATTGACTGAAAGTACCCACACTTTGATGGTTTTATTCAGCTTGAAAAACCTGGAGGGATCTGGCGGGATCTGGAGGGATCTGATGTTTTAAGTCGTTATGATATTAAGCAATACGTTATTAATGTTAAAATGCTAGTGATGCTTCGATTAAGGAGGAGGTACAACTGCACTTTCCTGGTATTTTCGGGGATGATCGCTATTTTCCTGCGAGCGGAAAATGATATTTTCTAAGGATGAGAAACGAAGATTAAACTTAGAAATATAAATGAAATTCTTGCATTATAGTTCTTTTCTGTTACCAACGAACTATTTCTCTGATTCCCAAGTCTCCCATAATTAAAACCATAAAATTAGACTACCGGCAAAATCACCGAAATATGAGATTTTACAAAAAGTTTGTTTATTCGCTTCAAATGTCGCCGCTAACTCGTTGCGTTGCATCATGGGCTAGGCTTCCAATCCACCTGCTCTCGGTGAAACACGACCAATTTCTGATGCAAATGAGAAAGAACAGCAAATACAACAACGCTGGATTGAACAAGTGGCTTGAAATCCTTTCTCGAGAAGATTAACCACCGAAACTCCGCTGGAGCGAGAACGGCGACTTGAAATTCAACGCGATTGAGCAACGAAGAAACAACGACAGCATCGATTACAACGACTTCGAACAGCCTGACCAAATGCCTCCATTAGAATTCTGAACAAAACCGATCAGAAGAGCGCGATATAGCGCGCGCATATATTTAATTTTGCTGCGTGTTTTGTACTGATTTGAGCTTTCAGCACTGATGCATTTACTAAGATTTTTTCCGCTATCCTTTGTTCAAGACGGCTTTTGGAAATACTATGTAACCCTTTTTATACTCATTTACTTGAACTTACTTCGGTCTAAATTCGTTTTATTCCTCAAAGAATTTTCATATTCAACTCTGCAAACGTGCGCGAATTTCCTAAATCAGCTCGCCGTCAATTCAAAGCATTGACTGAAAGTACCCACACTATGACGGTTTTATTCAGCTTGAAAAACCTGGAGGGATCTAGAGGGATCTGATGTTTTAAGTCGTTATGATATTAAGGAATACGTTATTAATGTTAAAATGCTAGTGATGCTTTGATTAAGAAGGAGGTACAACAAGTGGCTTGAAATCCTTTCTCGAGAAGATTAACCACCGAAACTCCGCTGGAGCGAGAACAGCGACTTGAAATTCAACGCGATCGAGCAACGAAGAAACAACGACAGCATCGATAACAAAGACTTCGAACAGCCTGACCAAATGCCTCCATTAGAATTCTGAACGAAAACGATCAGAAGAGGCGACACCGACTGGAAGTGTTAGACAAAATAATTCTGTTTATAGACGCAACGAGAGCAAACACTGATTACAGGAAAGGCTCAAAGAAGAAGAACGATTAAGAAATCTAGCTCAAATCACCGCACTTTAATCCGCTCTTTAATGCTCTTCAATTGAAACAACCTACATTTAAAGGCAAGCAATCTTAAGCTTATATACAACCCTCCAGAAGTTATTCTTTAATCTACCTTTTGCAAAAAAAAAAAGATTTCAAGTAGCTGAACAACTGACACGCAGATCATAAGAGGATATTTTTCAATATAAAAAATTAGTACTCAAACACTGGAAACTATTGTCTTAGTACATGCTGTAAATTGATCATTATTGATTTTCTCGCATACATTGCTTATGATATTTGCAAAGAATATGTTGCTTCATCTTGAATATTCATGTTTAACTTTTGTAATCAATTTCGTAATTCACATGACCTGTATCCTATTAACTCCTGCAATCTCAACCATTCAAGCGAATAGTGAATTGAATTAACAATTATTTGATACACAGTACATAGAACAATAGCTACAGAAGTATATAAAGGGAACAGGTTAATTTTGTGAGATAGCACTCACAAACTTCAAAAAGGCCCACATCGCTAAAATTTTGCAGTGCATCCTCTCCCGAGCTTCGCGAGGTTCTGCGAGACACGTATTTCTAGTTTTAATAATATTCCCCCGCATTAGCCTCGACTGTAAGCTAGTTCCAGTTCAATACCGAGAATACGAATATTGTCTATTATGCCAAAAATTATGCTAGCACAATCCGCCAAGGCCTACCCCCGCCCCAAAATTGTAAATTGTATGCAAGCAAAAAATAAAGAAAAAAATGTTTGCTGGAAGTGTGGCAGTTGGACAGAAACACAAAATAAATTGTTTGCAGCAGGTGCCGCATATAAAAAAAATGTTTGCATGTGAAAATTTCCCAACATTTCCCAACACCCCCCGTCCAAAGAAATATTGGTCCGTCCCTACGAGAAGACTGAGAAGAACCTGGGATCGAGTTGTCCCCGGTTCTTCTCGGAAAACGGAAGTCGCAAACGAAACTGAAAGTGCCTTGTTGTATTTGACACGGATGTCGCCGGTTTGTCGTCAATTTTTTCCCTGGCATAGACACTTTGGAACTGCTTTAAAACGACCTGTGTCTATAAAAACAGTCATCTTTAATCCTCATCTATTGCGAAGAAATCATAACGAAGGCATGACGGCCAAAGAGATGTACTTTGCCTTTGGATCAAATATGAACCCAGTTAGAATGCGGGAGCGAAAGGCCTTCTTTACCGTTCGAGTAGGAGCAAAACTGCCCGAACACAAGATGAGTTTTTCGTTTAGAAGACCCGACGGATGCGGTTCTGGAAACATCAGGCCGAAGAAGAACTCTGTTGTTTATGGAGCATTGTACACACTTGACAAGGGAGGTCTGGATAAACTAGATGTGTTCGAAATGGTCGATCAAGGTTGTTATCGTCGACAGCAAGTCACAGTGGAAACCTTAGACGGACAAATGGTTGAAGCAACAACTTATGTCGTTACTGAAGAGTTTTATCAGGAAGGATTAGTGCCAAGAAGAGATTATTTAAACCATTGTTTAGCAAGCAAAGATGTTGTGCCGGCGGATTATTACGCATTTCTTGAGTCTTTCAAGGATGTCTGCCAAGACCAGATGGACTAGGAATAAAGGAATTTATGGCCTCATTTGTCATGCATAAGTTACTTTGTTCAGGTTATGAATATTTTAGAAGTGCCGGTCCCTGACTGATGTTTCAGTGCTTACCTTTAGAAAAATTTGTCAACATTCAATTTGTCCAAAGAGGGATAGGTTATCCCTTATCCCAGGGGTGGTTATCCCTTATCCCTGGGATTTTAACCCATTACTCCCAAGAGTGCCAAAGAGTCAAATTTAAAGAAATATCCCAAATTTCATTTTGTAAAATATTAAAAAAACAAATGGTACCACGCAAAAGTACTGCTGAAGAGGTTTCATTTGAATTGTCACTCCATTAAATTTCGTCTGAAAACATGAAAATTAGAACTACGGTAGACTTCCTCTATCACTGGCTATCTTGATTCTCCTGCTATCTCAAAGTAAAACCCATTCCCCTTGGTTGTGCTTACTGTTTTTCAGTCATTTGCTACTGCCTATCTCGAACTCAGTTATCTTGAATCCCCAGCTATCCGAACAAAGTGCAACTTCCTGTAGTCTAAATTAACACCCCTTATCTTAAACTGTAGTTATGTATCAATCAAATAGAGACATCGACATCCCCTCTGCCAGGCATACCCTGGGCATTTGACTTGTGGACGTGCCCAGGGGGAGCGGAAATTTGACATCAGTGGTTATTGGGGTGGGGAATTTGACACCAGATGGGAGGAGTGGGGGGAATTTGATCAACTTGCCTCGGTTTCATGTTACACGCTGCGTGCTTTCGGCCGAATGGGAGCGGGAATGAAAAACAATTCATCAAGCATTTTGGGCAACAAAGAAGATTATTTTCAAGTAGTTTCGCCAGAAGATGTGCTTGTGTTCTATTGAAAAGACATGTTTCTGTTCCATTTGATGAACTGTTCGTTGAATGTAGTATATAGGTTTAGTTTCATGACAAAAGAAGCAGATTTTGGTGTAGCAACTTGGATAAGTCAGAATCTTGCAATTGAGTATGTGATATTTAAAACTTTGAGAGTCGTGCAGTTATAGCACTTAAAATAGTACATAGATTTAATATTTTTGCAGGAAGATATGCTTGTTTCCCATTGATCATTGTACATTCTTTAATAGGTTGTATAAGACTACTTCAATATTTCCTGTTTCAAAGGACATAAAGATTATTTTTCATGAAAACAAATACATTTCTGTTCCATCTCTCATTTTTGCCATGTTTGTCCCAGGGGGGAGGGGAGGGGCATTTGATCGCCTAATATGACCCTAAGTTGGGGCATTTGAACAACCATTTTGACCTGGGGGATGGGAATTTAAACAACCCAAAAGTTCAAATGGCCGGGGGGTTGCCCGGGGGGGGGGGGGGATGTTGAAGTTTCCATTTGATCGGTACTTTATTATGATGTTAATGTTGTGGGGTATACCTGGCCATAAATAAATTCATAAGGCAAAGTTTTGGCAGAAGTGTCACTTTTAAAAGCTTTATATCTTGGACCTTTAGAAGCCGATTTCGCTAAAACGTGACAGATATAAATTATTGGGGAATGGGAGTTCACCAGTACAATTTTTTTATCCAATGAATCATACTTTATGGTAATACTGTAATGTTTGTAAGTTAAAATTTGTAAAACGTGATTTTGTGTCCAAGTTTGCTCCTCGAGAAGAACACAAAGCAAGTTGATTTCACCACTCACTGATCCGTCAAAACCTCTATTGTGTCATAATCTGAAGCAGTTTTTTTGATCTCAACTTTAAGTTATTAGCTTTTAAAGGAGCAAAATTGTCTGTGTTAGAATTTGAAGCCTCATATCTTCCCTTTGAAAGCCCATTTAAAAATTTTGCTTCAGATATAACAATCTACAATACACCTGGTTTACCTCACTACAGTGTCATCTCATGAAATTCTCTATCCGCACTGAATTCTTGGACACAAAATTGCTTGCTTTTACGCTTTCGAAGGCTTCCTGAGCAAACACAAATGCAAAAAATTTATTTATGGTAATTTTGCTAATTTTAATCCACAGGCTATTGTCAACACTTCTTATGGAAAGAACAATGCATTGCAAAATAGTGTATTTTACCAGACAGTGCTTTGCACATACATTAATTTATTGGGGCAGAAACATTACAGAGCCTGTTCATGAATATCTTGCGCATTTTCGGTATCAGCCGTTGCACTTTATGCATACTCTTTTCATAAATGCATACTGACAAGTGGAACCTGTCCCCTGCGACCTCAAGTAAATGACAACAGGACACATTAATAAAATTATAACAAATTTTGACTTGTAATTGATTATGTTCGCCAAAATGAGTATCCCATGGTGTCCAAAACTGACATAATTATATGGTATACAGTTCCACTTAACAGTCCTAAAGGTCATTACACTGTACTGTATTGCTGAACATTATTTTTTTTAAATCTTCATTTTGAACAAAAGAGACAGCACCAATGCAATTTTACGTTACATGCAAAAGGTGATGTTCAGCAGTGGAGTAAATATTTGCAGGAATTTATTTTTGCTGTAACTTTTTTTGCAGATTGAGAAAAAATCCCACAAAAATCGCAAAAATTAATTTAGTGCCACACAGTAATCTTGAAATCAAACATGTTTATCTTTTATTCCTCTGTATTCGGAAACACAACATTACAAGTGTTTTGAACGAACAGTGTTTTATGATGCCACATGTTGTTGGTAGTGTTTTTCACTGAAGATTTTCATAAAACAAATGAGAAATAGTGTTATGGTAGGACTGCTGAAAAGTGAAAAGAAAACTTTATTGAAGCAAAATTAAGTTAATGTAAATGTACTGATTTATATCGATATCCTGTCTCAATATCAATATTCGCATCGTAAGAAATAATAGTAAAGGGTAGGTAAAGTTGCACACGGGCCACGATGGCCCACACAGCCGGAGCTTAACCCGGTTTCCGTAGCATGAAGCAACTAGGAATATTGCTACTCCCCCCTGGATGGGATGCTAGTCCATCGCAGGGTTACCCCCAGCATTTTGTCACCGGTACCCATTTATACACCTGGGTGGAGAGAGACAGTGTGGAGTAAAGTTTCTTGTCTAAGGAAACAACACGACGGCAGAGACCAGGCTTTGAACCACCGAACTTCAGGTTGAAAGTCCGACGCGCTAACCACTAGACTAGACTACTGTGATATTATTGCAGCACTAGTTAGTGCATTGGTTCAGTGGTCTCCAACCCAAACTGATCAGCACTTCAGTGACGCTAGATGTTTGCAGAATCTGCATGATGTCCATCTTGCAACTCTGCACTGTACCATTTGAACTTCATAATTCTTCACATGGATGTGTGGATCCCATACACTAGCACAGTACTTGAGCTGGGGTGTGCACAAGGTCTTTGTTGGCTTGTTCTTTGAGAGTTGGTGAATTAACTCTCTGGTTCCTCTTGAGGAAACCAAGCATTTTATTTGCCTCAGCGTTTGGACTTGAAGATTTCTTTCCCTGTATATTCTGAAGTATTAGCTTCTCTGAGTATTTGTTAAGACTACTTCTAATTCTTGGTATGGCAACAGCCTTGTTATGTCTTTATCATTCCTTACAATAGTGTTTGGCAATTTCCTTATTTTCTTGATATTTGTGGCCTCGATGCCTAGCTCTTCACAACACAATGCCTGAAGATTTCGAAATGTCAAATTACTTTTGTCACAATCGACTTCGATAAAATCCGTTTCCCCTGAATCAGCAATTCTTAACTTTAACACGATTTCTTCGTCTGTTTTAGCAGCAGAAGAACTTGAATTAGATGCAGCAGTCCTGTCCCCATTTCCCATATTTATAACAGAAGCTTCGTGGCTCGCTGTACCTGAATCATCTTTCTCTCTACGCCCCCATTTCTCATGCTTGTTGTCGCTTGAGGTTTTCTGCGCATAGAAAAATTCTGGATTGCGGAGATAGTTAGGTACAATAGGTAAAGTTTCATTGTCTGTCTTAACTGCCACACTCTCGTCTTCTCCAAGCATCCGTCTAATACTTTCATCACTGGACAGTTGCGCAGCAGTCTCCCCTTTCTTTGTAACAGCTGTTGTATTGACCCCTTCTTGCAAAAGGTAGTTCACAACTCTGACATGGCCTCTCTTCGCTGCCCAATGCAAAGGAGTCCAGCCATTCATTGCATTTGATGCGTTTATGCTCACACCGCGTTCTACTAGCAGTTGAACGTTTTTTTCGTCCCCGTTACAGCAAAATTCACGAAGTCTCTCTTCCAATTCTTTCTTGTAATCCGCCATCTTTGATTTTGTAGCCTTGATGGCAAGTACGATATAAAAGCTTTTGTGATTGGTTCATCCTGAATTTATAAGAGCAGTTATCCAATCACAGAGCTTTATAGAAATTCTCAAATTAGTCCGCTGTGTAACACGTGTTCGTTCGTGGGCGTATAAACAACATGGCTGCTCGTAGGCAGAAAGCTGGATTCTCAGCAACTACTTCGGACGCCGTTACGGATGCTGCAAGCTCAGTGGATGTTGATTTGTAAGTAATGATCGATACTTTTTGCTTCCTTTTCTGCTAAACTACAGAATACAGGACCAGGTTTGTAAAAGTATTTCCTTACTATTGGCTCGACTGACGAGCCTCCGAGCCTCCGAGCCTGCGAACCACCATTTGAAAACATATACCTTCCTCTTTCTTTAAAAACTATTCTCGATTTGCGAGCCACCAAGCCGGCTAGCTACTAAAATATACTTCTTCCTCGTTCTTTAAACACATAACTCGACTTATGCAAAAAACATACACATGTTACTTATGTACATTACCTTCCTTGTTCTATGAGATATGAAATGAGCAAGCATAGAGCCAGACTTGCATTTTATAATTTCTTTTAGTTTCTACATGTAGATATGATTTTAAATCGTTTTGCTTCACTGTCGAGCCGCCGAGCCACTTTATAAGTGCTACTTCTTGAAAAGTAGCCTTTCATTATGCATTTTTCTATTGAATTCGTTTTTGTAATTATTTTTATTTCGTTGGTGTTTTGATCCCCATTGTCTGGGCTGTTCATATTTTGACACCTACAATCAATGTAATGTTTGGCTAGGTTAAAAAAGTAGCTTAGGGATGCACCATTAGAAATGTGAAGGGGGGGGGGGGGGAGTCCAAAAACAAAAACAAAAAATCCTGCAGAACAAAAATTTAAGAAAAAAAAATCCTGCATTGCAACGAAACCAGAAAAAAATATCCTGCATGGATAACCAATGTGACTGTGAAAATATATTATTTTTGACAGAAATTGTCGTCTCAGAACACTAGAAATGGAGTTTCAGAGCATCAAGATTTCAAAATTTTCTGGGGGGGCATGTCCCCAGACCCCCCAGCGATCCATCTCAATTCTAATTTAAACCAATTTTTTAAGCTTAAAAGGTTGGACAGTATGCAAACTGCATTTCAGGCATCTCATTTTATATAAAAAAAAACAATTTCTACTGGCTGAATAGAGATTTCAATTTGAACCAACTCTGGTGTCCTTCATCTCTATAGCTGCCATAGTATTAAATTAAGAGACTGTGGTGATAATTGTTTAACTTTATAGCTGTTTCAACTGCCATTGGTCTCGGTTGGGGCGTTTAAACATATAGATTACTTCATGGGCAGTGCGGGCGTACGGTATTTACGCACAAGTTGGTTCGTATCAGAAATCGAACGAGTGAGGCTTTGCGCAAGCAAGAGAAACGCTATTTTTGATTGGCTGCGAACCCTGAATAGGGTTTTCATACGCCAAATTCCCGGCAAATTTCAATAGAAAATCTCAATTATTATGAAATAAATATAGTTAATACAAACGTGTTCTGTTGGGACACTACAACAAAAGAACATTTGCGCGGTTTAAATGCTCCTAGTAGAACAAGAGCAAAAGAGGGCATAGTCATTTTGGAAAAAAAAATCGTGCAAGGGTTTGAAGGTTGAAAAAAAAAAATCTTGCACTCCTGCTGGTTGTGAAAAAAATAACATGCCTTTCCAGAAAGTCCTACCCCCCACCCCCCTCCCTTCACATTTCTAATGGTGCATCCCTTACAAAATTATTGCATGGTCTCGCTGTAACTGAGGTATTTTTTTAAAACAGATAGTCAGTGAATGAATTAACTGCTAAACCAACCATTTTCTGCAAATTCATTGCTCCACCAATAATATTTGTAATACGATTCTATTAAGCTAGCTAAACTTATAAAAGGTGTTAAATTTTAACAGATTTTTGTAGAACCTAAAGTAAAGTACATTAGGAAGGTGGTTATATGAGAATTAATTCATTGAATGTACTGTAGTCAAATATACATGCATAATACATGCTCAGAAAAAAAACATTTCAAGGAATGGTTAGATTGCATGTTCACACAATGCATATTGTTTGAAAGGGGTGGGAAGAAAAACCTTGAAAAATTGATTTTATTTTTGGGCCATTAGGTGCCATTGATATTCTGTAATAGAAATAAATTTAGCCTATTTGCAAAAAAATATACATATGTTTGAAGGACTATAAAATATGCAATTTCTTGAAAGCATTTTGATATTTCATTTTTGCTTTGTTGTCAATCATTAAGGGGGTGGTTATATGAGAAATAATTCATTAAATATATATTGAGGTGAAATATGAATGCATAATAAAATGTATGCTCAGGAAAAACATTTTGTGAATGGTTAGATTGTGTGTTCACACAATGCATATTCTGTAGTAGAAATAAATTTAGCCTACATGTATTTGCAAAAAATATACATGTATGCTTGAAGGACTATAAAATATGCAATTTCTTGAAAGCATTTTGATATTTCATTTTTGCTAAGTTGTTGTCAATCAAATAAACATTTTGCAATTTTTTATGTAGTCTTTGGTCGTTGCGATGAATGCTCTTAAGAAAATGGTCAAAGCGATTTACTTGGACAGGACCTTTTTGTTTTACGAAACGACTGGTGGTCATTTTATGTCCCCCCCCCCCCTCCTCCTCCCCAACCTACAAATATGGTGTCTTGTTGGTATATCTCCTATTCTGTCAGGAGTAGAAACTAAGAAAAAGGGTTAAACCATCCTGTACCATTTTGCTAGCAATACAAGCTTTATGCACACAGAATATTACAGCCTCTTGTCAAATTTTTAGGCCAATAAATTTTGTCTTGCATAGTCCCCTTCACCCCTTCATTGGGTGGGTCCTCATAAAGTTCCCTTAAATGAAAAGTTAAGAGTGCCTGTTTGAGTTATGTTATTTTTTTTTTGGCAGGGAAAAAAAGTTGGCCCTTTCAGACAGATCTGTGTGGAGTCCAAGACCATACACAATATTTAAATTGCTGTTATCAGCAAGGTTCTGCTCGGCCTTTCTTAGCAACATATCTGACTGCGATGAAACATTCAATTACTGGGAGCCAGTAAGTAGACCTGAGCCATTGTTTGCTTGCATATTAATAATTTTTCATTTTAAACTTACTACCCAAGGTATAGCCATGAATGTTTTATAATGAAAATACTGAACATAGAGAAACTCCTACATGTACATCCATTTGATGCATACAGGTTTTTTTTTTTTTGGGGGGGGGGGGTTACATTGTACTTGTAGTGATTTTGCTGCATTGTACAGAGGAGCACTACATGTATATACAAACCCTTCTAATTTTGCCTCAGTTCTAACCATTTAGAAATGAGAAAAAAGAAGGGTTTTAAAGTGCACCTAAACCCTAATTTTTTGTTTCTTTAATCAACTCCATGTACGTTGAAAAGTCGAACAGTGAAATATTTCTTGTTTTTAACGTCGCGTTTGTGAGTTATAGAGATTTGAATTTACAAAATGCTAATTAGATGACGTCAAATGCAGACTTTACCATTATTTCTACTTCAATTTACAATACGCAGTTCACAGCTTAAAGATAATTAATTTGAAAAATACTAATAAAAACTGTTTATAGTCAATCGATTTGTAAAAAAATTATTACTTGGAGGTGGAAACAAGTAGTTGTATAATAAACGAGTCTGCTAATAAGCATTTAGTAAATTCAAATCTCTATAACTCACTAACGCGACGTAAAAAACAAGAAATATTTCACTATTCGACTTTTCAACGTACATTGAGTTGATTAAAAGGAAAAAAAATTGGGGGTTAGGTGCACTTTAATTTTTTTTTCCAAGAGGGCTCAATCAACCTCGGTCACAGTTTTTCACTATATGGACCTCCCAGCCGGCAAGTAACATATATGTATGGAGTCATCAGAGCAAAGCAGTGCCAATATCTTGCGCCATTTTAAATTCTTATGAAAATTATCCATACATGTAATTTCACAAATTTAGTTTATGTGACATTATCACTGTATGACTCTATTGAAAGTAGTCATACATGTAATAACCAGCTCTAGTTTAACCATTGTTTCCCAAACCCTGGAGGGGGGGAAGGGAGTTGCTCCCACTTGTAAGTTTTATGCACATGTAGGTATGTGCCACGGGATAGGGTATGGTTTTTGAGGTGCTCAGTCCTTAAATAGGGTGTCCTTTAAATTGGTATTGCAATTCATGGTTATGGTTTCTTTAAAATGTATAAGCTAAATTACAGTTCATGTACCTTAACATTCAGCTTTAGAAACAAAAAAGGTGTGGTTATAATGGCCTATCAATGAAACTAGGCTCAGTTTAGTATTTTATGCCTGGTACTAAACTTTCCATGTACAGAAAAGAATTAAAAAGGACCTGCTCATACAATTCTGAGTTATCGTTCTCCCCTTAAATAGGGTGTAAATTTTTGATTTTCTACCCTTAACCCTTTAAGCCTCAAGAGCGATCAGTATCAATTTTCTCCTTGTAATATCAATGCTTTATCAATCAGAAAGGTCACGAGAAGTAAGGATATGATCACCAAACAACTTCTCCTCACTACAGCTGCAATAAATGTATGGGGACAAGAAAGGAGAATTTGTATTTTAATATTGGGAATTAAAGGGTTAAATAGGATCAGGGTTTACGAACCTTTAAGAGACATACCTATCCTAAATTGACAGGAAAATTCCTAAGGTGGTCTTTATGAGATCTTTAAATGTATTTTAGAAAACAAAAGTTACCTTTGAATTTTTGGTTGCCTTCAGAAGAGAAAGTGATAGTCACTTGGTGAGCTCAGCTGTTAGCACTAATCTGCAGATCGAGAGGAAGGTCGCAGGTTTTAATTTCAGCAAAACAACTACCAGGGTCTTTTGATGATCTTAACAATGAGCAGTGGCATAAAGTCATTGGCCTTGGCTTCTTCACCTTCTCACACTTTAGGGTACTCCCAATCTTTGTGGGTGACCTTTGGAGAAAACTTTGTACAAAACAAAATTTGCACTATAGTTTCAATGCTGGCCCTGCTAAACACATTATCTCAGTTTAGATGATATTTTTATTGGACAATGATGTTAAGCCATTGGCCTTGTCTCCCACAACTTCTCACACTTAATGGTTGTAGATGTTAAAGAACCTGCTAACTGTTTGAAAAGAGTATAGGACAGTCCCTGATGAGTGGTGCAACCTTTACTTGGGGGAGAGGAATGCAGTTACAGGCCTACATGTTCCACAGTAATCGGTGCAAGCTGTTGCATTGTCTCTGCCAACTCTGGCAAAGTTTATCAAATCAAATCAGAAATAAAATGGTGAAAGTAAAGTAACCATTTTTTTTCACCTTTGCTAGATGCATTTCTTGATGTTTGGTTCTGGCTTTCAAACCTGGGAATACTCGCCCAAGTATGCCATCAGATCCTATGCGTACCTGCTCTTACACACTTTTCCTGGAAAGGTGCAGATTCAAATATTTGAAGCTAATAAAGTAAGTACATTCAACAAGCTACTGGTACATCTAAAAGCTAGCGGTGCAATGTTGGAAGTAAATAATTTTTATATTATACTAGTAGAATCTTTTGAAACTTATTTATTCCACTGACAAGTAATGACATTTAATTTCACAGTGCTTGTACCAGTAATTTTGCGCGGCTGCAGTAAGCTGCAAATATCATTGTTTACCCCCTTGATGCCCTTTTCTTGACCTCTGAAATGGTCACCTGTCTTGCCCAGATGGCATTGGAGGGAGGGGAGGGTAGAGAGTGAGATGAAAGAAGGGGTGGGGGGGGGAACAAAATGCCCAGGAGAGGGGAGGGTTGGTGAACATTGAGCCAGCAATATGAAATGGTCACCTGTCTTACCCATAGGGATTGCATTGGAAGGAGGGGAAGGTAGAGAGTTAGATTTAAAGTGTGCGTGCGTGCGAGCGAGTGTGCGTGCGTGCGTGCATGCGTGCGTGGGTGGGGGGGAACAAAATGCCTAGGAGAGGGGAGGGTTGGTGAACATTGAGCTAGCAATATGAAATGGTCACCTGTCTTACCCATAGGGATTGCATTGGAAGGAGGGGAGGGTAGAGAGTTAGATACAACGTGTGCGTGCGTTCGTTCGAGCGAGTGTGCGTGCATGCATGCGTGCGTGGGTGGGGGGGGGGAACAAAATGCCTAGGAGAGGGGAGGGTTGGTGAACATTGAGCTAGCAATATGAAATGGTCACCTGTCTTACCCATAGGGATGGCATTTGAGGGAAGGTAGGGTAGAGAGTTAGATGCAAGAAGGGGTGGAACAAAATACCTAGGAGAGGGGAGGGTTGGTGAACATTGAGCCAGCAATATGTAATGGTCATATCGTAGACCCATGGTGACGGCATTGGAGGGATGGGAGGTTTGGGACGCAGGGAGTTGGGAGGGGGGGTCTGTGAAGCAAAACGTCTGGGAGTGGAGAGGGTCTGAATGTTCAGTATTCACAAGTTTCTCATAAGACGTTGATTTTTATCTTGTCATTTCAGTTACTGGTGTTTTACTTCTTACGCTTTGTACTGTCGATATTATGTGCAGGCTGTGAGACCTACTTTTACAGGTATTTGATGAGTCTATGTTGTAACTTGAGGCTTTATTCTTTTTATCAGCACTATCAAAATGTAAATTCTCCTTTGCTGTCCCCAAAGATTTGTTATAGCAGCAGTGGAAAACAATTGTTAAAATATTAAGAGAATTCATCTTATTTTAGGCCAATCATATCCTTAAAAAGCACATGAAGTGAAATTTCACTACCTTTTGTTTTAGGGTTTTATGTTGTTTATCACCTTTATTTCATTTTCAGTCCTTTTTCTCTTTTGCGCGGAGAGGGTCCACTATTTTTTTCAGTTTGAAAACTCCCACCAGGACCTGAAATTTGTGACATTTTGAGCACGGTCAGAAAGGTATTTGTGACGCCATTCATGTGTTTGATCACACAAAACATGTCGGAGAATTGGACGAACCCGGGGCTAAAATACACATTGCTTTCAGCCACGTTTAATCAAAATTATCCTTCCACAAGTTGCCAAAACTCCAATGTAAAATGAGTGATGCACCCAGTTGTAAACACACACTAATGACATCACTAGAACCCAAGATCTTTGTCTAATATGCCCAACTTGCATCGCTTGTTAAAATATGTTCCTGCCACAAGTGACTTATTTTCCCATCAAAATAATTCTCAAAACACCTATTTTTAGATTACCGAAAAAAAAAATGGTAGTAAAATTTCACTTCATGTGCAGGGTTTTCATTAAGAATTGTAGTAGCAGGAGAATAGTTTAAAGTAACAGGAGAATATTATGAAAGAGCGAAGATAGCTACATATTGCCATCGAAATTTAGCCGGAGAAATCTGCTTAGCAGGCGGAGAATTCTCCGATCTCCGATGCCTAATGAACACCCTGCATGTGCACTTTAATTCTTGTAACCTCTCTAGTTAACTACTTAGCAGGAGAAATTGGCTGTTGCAAGAAAATTTGACTAAAAAAGTTTGTTTATCTGAGTGTGTTTTTTTTTAACTAATTTTAAATAATTGAGGACCTGATATTGTGCTATAAGGACAGATGTTTCAAAATCAGGATATTTTCCCACACTCATTAACCATGAAACTAAGATGGTGACCCCCAAATGTTTTTTGCATTTGTTATGACAAGTACTTAGTTGTTCAGTTGAGCTACGACTGGTTAAATAATTTGTTCAGGGACACTTGGCCATAATCAGCCACCAATTGCCAAAAAGTTAAATTTGTTGTTAATTAACCAAGACATTTTTTAATTTTTAATTTTATTTTTTAAGCAATGTGAAAATGCCAAAGACCACTAACATTAAATTAAAGGGAACCTCCATTGTCAGAACACATTGACGTTAAATTGTTGGAAATAAAGTCGAAATTTAAAATTTTTAAAAGAACAGGTGCAAAAATAAATATAATTTTAGTGTACAAATAAAATGGATATAAATATCGGCTATTTTCGCTTTTAAATTTCCCGCACGCCACCATTTTGAATATTTATGATGTGTTACGGTTGCCGGTATTGTTAAGAATCGAAGCTCTTTTGTATGCAATAATTAGACAACCGTAACACGTCATAAATATTCAAAATGGCGGCGTGCGGGAAATTTAAAAGCAAAAATAGGCGATATTCGTATCCATTTTTTGTACACTGAAATTATATTTGCACCTATTTTTTAAAAATTTTTAATTTAGACTTTATTTCAAACAATTTAACGTCAATTTGTTAAAACAATGGAGGTTCTCTTTAAAGTTGTTGTTAAAGCCATTATTTGTGGTCTTTCTTTCAGGGGCATAATGAAACAATTTGGTAACCATGTGGCAAGAATTACTGCTGTTTTTATGATTTTTAGCACAGGAATGTTTATATCTGCAGCTGGTAAGTGCAAAGTGCAAACTACCATTATTCAAACTTACAAAAAATTTTTAGACTATAGCATACATTTACAATCAGAATTTTTATTTTATTTATTTTTCATTACTAAATAAAACTTTATTTCAAGTATGTGACGAAATGTGAAATTATTGTGCAGCAAAACACTGTTAATAGACCATTAATTTGAATTATCATACACACAAAGTCCTCTGATAGTTGTAGTATACTCGTGGACAGTGGGCCAAGCAAGAAGTAAAAATAATTGTGCGAGATTGCTTCAAATTTTGAACACTTAGTCCTTAGAGACTCACAAATTCTACCCGAGTTTTAGGCCAGGAGATTTCAGGGGTGAAATTGTGAGAAAATTATGTCTAGTGGACACAAATTTGGTTGAAGTTAATAGGTAAAATTACAGTTAATTCACTGATGCAAGTCCACATGATGCTGCCTCAAGTTCAAGATAACGGGAAGTGCGAGATATTTGGGGTTCAAGATAACAAAACCCTGCTGTATTTCTACATTTTTGCATCTTTTTGCATGGTTATTAAACTTTTGATCTCATAGATTTCAGTTTCTTGTTGTTTGTTTTTGCAGCATTCCTTCCGAGCACATTTGCAATGTACATGGTTCTCTTATCTTATGGTGGATGGTTTGCTGGAAATTATGCAGTAAGTTCTGTGTTTATTATCTCTTGCATACCCTTTTGGTGAAAGTCAGAGTTACATTCAAAATGGAGTTGTTCACAGATAAATCAAATTGCCTGTCATCAGTGGCAGTTTGATCGGGGGATGGCGGGTGGTGACAACTGAATGGGGGGTGGAGTGGAGTAAAAATGTTAGCTACTGAAATTTTGGAAGGTACACGTGGTGGGGGTGGGGGGGGGGGGGGAAGGCTCCCTGTGCCCCACCCCTAAATCCACCACTGCTCACTTACATATCAAAGGGGCTCTAAGAACTGTCATCATCATCGTCATCATTTTTATTTATACATGGGTAAACATCAGGCTAATACACAAATAAGGCTAAATACATATTCATATACATGTACTTCTAGGTCCTAAAATGTATTTACACTCCAATGAAAACTACTATAATTGCACAAGTTTACAATAATGTAAAGTTAAAAAATAAAATTAAAAAGCCTGTACTTTTGGGACCAAGAGAACTGTCCATTTTGGAGAGGTGTCCATAAAAATTGGTTTGACTGTATTATAACCTGCCACAAATGGACATCTCTCAGGGTTCTCCTTATCAGGCGGTATCCGGTAAAATTTACCGCTTGAAGCAGCACTTATTACCGCCTGTAACCACTTGCCCCCAGAAAATTTTTAAGACACACAGTTTTCCCTTTACCGCTTAGCAAAAATCCCTTACCTGCTGAGCTGAAATTTAGGGAGAACCCTGATCTCTCCTAAACAGACACTAAGTCATGGTCACCTCCAAATTCTACATTTTTAACCTCCCATAAGTGGACATCTTTTTTTGTCATAATGTACTACATAACTGATAGTTCTACTGTGCACATTTATTGCAAACAACAACTTTTTTATTATTAAAGCTGAACTGGGAATTAATGATGTCATTTTGCCGTCATAGGTCGCAGTGTTAGCTACAGCAGCTGGAGCAGTAATTGGCTGGCCATTTAGTGCAGTTATTGGGTATGTAGGGGCTTTAGCTGTTAACAGTATCCTTCAGTACGTGCAACAGGAAACCTACGGCTATTAAGTGTTGATTCCCCATGTATATGGAAGGTTGGCGTGGCCTTGAGGTTAGGGTGCTGGACTTGCAATATGGAGGTCCCAAGTTCTTCACTGACCACTGCATGAATTTGCAACATGGCAACCTTGGCTGCACCATGTAAATAACCAACAGATCAACCTCCCACCTGAGTTGAGATTTTCAAAAATGTTTATGTTCAGTTTCTTATTTACTTTCTCCTATTTATGGTTTCCCCAATGAGCTCTTTTGTGCTAAATATGTTGACACCAAAATAAAGTTATTAAATATATTTATTTTTGTTGCAGCATACCTATTGCTTGGGACATCTTAATTAGACAAAGAAAAGTTATGTATTTTCTACAGTTATGTCTCATATCGCTGATTGTATTTTTGGTAAGTGTATCATTTCTGTCCCAAATGCTTGGGGGCAAAATTCTGTTAAGGCCCTATTTGGGTTATCTTGACAGAAGAGAGAGAAAGACAGAGAGAGAAGGGGGGGGGGGAGATAATTGGAAATTCTGAGGGGGAAGGGGGTGGGGTTTCTCTCTAAAGCCTAAATTTTAAAGGAAAGTGTATAGCTAAATTGGAATTTCCAGAGTGGCAAGCGGAGGTGAGGTTAACTACAAAACCTCCTGTGGGGGGGGGGGGGGGGGGGGGGTTTCGGATGTTTTCTGGAATAACACAGGCCTGCAAATCATTCATCTGCAATTTTATTTTTTTATTTTTCTTCCATTACATTTTATTTTAAGTGTTGTGATAATAAATTTACATATAATTTGACAAGAGATACTCAATACATTCCCATGAACATTTATGGCCATCAGCAATCTGATTTGTTTGTTTTTTCAGGGACCTCTAGTGTATGTCGACTCCTTTTTCTATGGCAGGACAGTCATTGCTCCATTGGGTATTGTCTTATACAATGTGTTTGGTAAAGGAGGACCTAGTCTTTATGGTATGAATGCAGTAACACATAAATACAAAACATATTATTCACTGATCATAATAATTATCCCTTTTGATATGACAGGGACAAATCATTAATCCTTAAACTCCCAAAGAGCTAAAAATCAAAATTCAAGAAAAATCCCAAATTTCATCTTGTAAAATATTGAATAACAAATAGTACCATGCAAAAGCACTGCTGAAGATCTTTCATTTGAATGGTTGCACCATAGGCTAGTAATCTCTCTTGCTCCTATTAATATTAACAAGATAAGCGTGGCCTAGGGGAGTGCAAGGGGTGATGGGAAGGAGGAAAGAGGAGGGATCGTCCCCTTCAGTCACGCTTCTCTCATTCCGCGTCTATCCCCCATGCACGTCTCCAGCGTCTTTCAAGAGAGACGACTGGGGACGAGTCAGCCACAGGAAAGGATTGCTCAGGATTTCATCCACATATTCAAAAGTTAGAACCATCTTGTACAGCATAATAAACAGTACCACAGGAAAGTACTGCTCAGTAGCTTTTATTTGAATGGTCAAACTTTAGGATTTCATCCACAGACTTAGAAGTTAGAACCACCTTGTACAGCATAATAAACAGTACCACAGGAAAGTACTGCTCAGTAGCTTTTATTTGAATGGTCACACTTTAGGATTTCATCCACAGACTCAAAAGTTAGAACCACCTTGTACAGCATAATAAACAGTACCACAGGAAAGTATTGCTCTGTAGCTTTCATTTGAATGGTCAAACTTTAGGATTTCATCCACAGACTTAGAAGTTAGAACCACCTTGTACAACATAATAAACAGTACCACAGGAAAGTACTGCTCAGTATCTTTCATTTGAATGGTCACACTTAAGGATTTCATCCACAGACTCAAAAGTTAGAACAACCTTGTACAGCATAATAAACAGTACCACAGAAAAGTACTGCTCTGTAGCTTTCATTTGAGTGGTCACACTTTAGGATTTCATCCACAGACTCAAAAATTAGAACCACCTTGTATAGCGTAATAAACAGTACCACAGGAAAGTATTGCTCAATAGCTTTCATTTGAGTGGTCACACTTTAGGATTTCATCCACAGACTCAAAAGTTAGAACCACCTTGTACAGCATAATAAACACCACCACAGGAAAGTACTGCTCAGTAGCTTTCATTTGAATGGTCACACTTTAGGATTTCATCCACAGACTCAAAAGTTAGAACCACTTTGTACAGCATAAAAACAGTATCACAGGAAAGTACTGCTCAGTAGCTTTTATTTGAATGGTCACATTTTAGGATTTTATCCACAGACTCAAAAGTTAGAACCACCTTGTACAGCATAATAAACAGTACCACAGGAAAGTACTGCTCAGTAGCTTTTATTTGAGTGGTCACACTTTAGGATCTTATCCACAGACTCAAAAGAACCACTTTTTACAGGAAAATACATATACTGTACAAACTTTATTTTTATTTAACTTGTACATATAGCACCTTGAAATCACATTTTTTTCTGCAGACAAGAAAGTGGGTACTGCTAGTTTGTTCAGTTGAAGGGTGACTTCTAATCATCTGCTACATTTTCATTCCAAATTGCCTTCTATGCCCTTATGAACACAGGGAGAATTTGATATTACATCAAAAGACACTTAGGTCCTTATTCCATGCACTCCTTCAATTGCTGTTGTCTTTTATATTGTAGGCATAGAACCATGGACATTTTACTTCCTAAATGGGTTTCTGAACTTCAATGTTATATTTCCTATGGCATTAGTTGCTCTGCCTGTTTCTGTAAGTATGGTTTTTATAATACGCACTTATAAACATAGTGGAAGGGTGGGATGTGAAAATATTTGGCTCAAGGTCATGCTGTGTTTGGTCCGTATGCCACGACTGAGAGCCAAATTCTCTCACATCCACCTTACTTACCGGTACTTAGTCACCCAACTATAACTTAGTCAATAACTATTTTATCATATGACTAATTTGTAAACAAAATTGTTTGAATTTGAACTCAAGAGGCTGTTTGTTTTTGTAGCAGAGCCAACAGCTTTTTCCATCTCACCTTGTGCAAATGTGTATGGCCCTTGTACGGGTATTTTGTACATATACTGGCAACAAAATTGAATTTTAAATTTAATATAAATGTTTTTATGACAGGTTTTTGTCAAGTTAGTAACTACACAAACACTGGAAAAGAAATGTAAGTGAACAATTAAAATACAAACCTTTTTTAAATTATAAAGTTTCTTTGATTGATCAGGGCAGTACACAGCTCTTACAAGGTCTTCCCAGATTTGCTGAGAAAACAATAGAACAAACAACACAACAATGGACCCTAGCCCTGAAAACAATAGAGCTGCGTGATACCCAGGTCCAATGACATTGGAGGTTGTTAAGAGCCGCGTGGTATCTAGATACCTGCATGGTATCTGGATTGATCAATGAGCTGTGTTGTTTCATTAGAAAGAAACTTGGCTCCACAAGTATCAGTATTCACAAGTTGGCTCATAGGAGCTTTTGAGTTAAATAAGTGGAAGAAATTCATTGACAAGTGAGTGCAGTATCATGAGCTCCATATTTTTGCCTCCTGTTTTAAATATTGCTCTCTAAAATTTAAGAAGGCCAGGGGTGCATAAACATCTTTTAAGCCAATTTCTAGATTAACTATAAGAGCGCGAACTTGGAATCTCTTAGTTTAAAGTTTTTCACCTAGCCACACATTGTCCTTCTTGTTATTTAGTTCCGTCTTCAGTGTTGCCAGTGTGGTTAGCATTATCAGGAATGTACATCTGGATTTTGATATTCTTCACAAGACCTCATAAGGTGACAAAACAAACCATAAAATTAAACTCATTTAGTTTGTCTTAAACATGGGTCTTCAAATGAAAAAGATATGCAGTCCCCATAGGACCTTCTTTACACTCATCAGATGCTTCAACCACTACATTGCTGGGGCAGTATGCAGCTCTTACAAGGTCTTCTCTGATTTGCTGAGAAAACAATAGAGCAAAAAACACAACAATGGACCCTAGCTCTGAAAACAATAGAGCTGTGTGATATCCGGGTGCAATGAAATTAGAGGTTGTTAAGAGCTGCGTGGTATTTTCACTGCTGGGAGACTCATGGAAACCAAGGGCAAGTGTACAAAATGTCAGCTTTACTAGAATCTCTTTATGGTGGTAAATTTTCCAAAAGTAACAACCAGCCTGAGATTATTGGCCACAATTTGAAAGTTGTGTATAAAAAATAATACATGTACGAAAGCTAGCATTTCCCCTCCTCCCTAGCTAGTGGCAATCATCCAAAAGGAGTATCCCGAAAGTAACCAACCTGGAATAATGCCCCTTCACTCTCACCGTGGTTGATCTGGGTTATCTCAGAAACCCATAAGTGGGTTGAAACGTGTAATACGCATTCACAGCTTCTGAATATTCATTTTTTGCTAAGTACCATATTTGGAAACCCCTCAGTCCCTCGAGATTGGAAGCAAGTTGTTCTAGCAAATTGATTGGTTAATATTTTTATCTTGATTTTCCAAATATGGCAGCTGTAACAACTTCGTAGTAAATTGAATAATCGTAAGCTTATTTTGAAGCGTACAAGAGACAGTTGCACGTTTCAACCCACTTATGGGTTTCTGGTAATCTCCAATGCAATCTTCTAAAAGCAGTATCACAAAAGTAACACACCCTAAAAGAATCCTCCTTCACTCCTGCAGTGGTTGATTTGGGGAGAGACTCAGAAAGCTCCTCCCCTGTCCCTCCTCCCCCCTCCCCACCTCCCTAGCTAGTGACATTCCTCTAATATCCAGCACCCCAAAAGTAACAGACCCAAAAATATCCCCCTTCACTCCCGCGGTGGTTGATCTGGGGAAAGGATCCGGGAAGACCCCCCCCCCCCCCCCCCCCCACCACCACCACCACCGCTACAATACAAACACTATATTCATTGTTCATGTAAGTAAAACTCAGGGGAGCAGGGATGGTGCAGTGGTGATAGCGCTCGCCTCCCACCAATGTGGCCCGGGTTCAGTTTGTTGTTAGTTCTCATCCTTGCTCTGAGGGTTTTTCCAAGTACTCCGGTTTTTCCTCCCTCCTCAAAAACTAACTTTTCTAAATTCCAATTTGACCAGGAATTTTTAGAGGGCCACCCTAATAAACCTAGAGTCAGCTTAGTGCCACCCTCTTTAAAAATTGTTATTGATATATTTTATTTGCTACCTGCACTATTGCAATAATGATTGACAGCACAAAAGCAGTGTTTGAAACGGAACATTTGTGATTTACTGATCTTTAGTTGTGTGTTTATTTTATTATTTTTGGTGGTAGGAGGAGAGATTTCTGTATCCTATTTATCCATTCTTCTGCGCATTTGGAGCTGTGACTCTCACAGAAGCACAAGTATGTTACATGCTGTTGTCTTTCTTTCTCTAATAGCCATTTTACTTGTATCACAACATGTCCTCGAGACGAGATTATCTCATATCAATAATTGCTATTTGACACCGAATCAACGATTATAGTTAATTCCGAACACTGACAGTCTGAAAGGAATTCTGGGAAATCAGCATTTTTTTTGAAAAAGAACAATCCTTAGTGTTCGGACAGGACTCGAACCTACGACCCTACGACTCTTCGCTGACTTATCCTCTCGTCTAACCACTGGACCACCACACTGCTGGTTGAGCAAACCTCAATTTTTTAACATAATAAAATTCATGCGCTTATTCTACACCCTGTAGTAAGCCTATAAAATCACTCGCTTGAAAATAATTTTAGAAAGTAAATGGAAAAGCTTGATCACCAAACCTCAACAAAAAGCTAACCATTTGAAATCAGCGCTTAGGCCTAATCACTGTAGATCAATGATATTCTATGCAAGACTCAAATAAATATCTTGCAGATATAATTTCCCATCGCCTTGTTGTTCAGTAGTCTAGTGGTAAGAAGACGTTCCCAGTAGCGGTAGTTCCGGGTTCGAATCCCGCAGTCCAAATAACATGTTTTTTTTATTTCTTCTTTTTTGAAATGCCCTGGGAAACAGTGTTCGGAATTAACTATAATCGTTAATTCGGTGTCAAATAGCAATTATTGATATGAGAAAATATCGTCTCGAGGACATGTTGTGTATAAAGAGCCTGACTCGTCCCCAGTCGTCTCTCTTGGCAAGACGTGGGAGTCACGCGTGCGGGGTACACACGGAACAAGGAACGAGAGGTCCACAACCGAGGGAAGCGTGAGAGGGTCACCTCGTTAATTGAGAGATGACTGGGGACAAGTCAGATGAATAGCAACCAATATTGATGAAGAGATTTCATTTCAACGGTCATCCACAGACTCAAAAGTTAGAACCACCTTGAACAGAAAAAATGAACTGTACCACAGGAAAGTACTGCTCAGCGGCTTGCATTTGAATGGTCACATTTTGGAATTTCATCCACAGACTCAAAAGTTAGAACCACCTTTCTAACTTTTGAGTCTGTGGATGAAATCCTAAAGTGTGACCATTCAAATGAAAGCTACCAAGCAATACTTTCCTGTGGTACTGTTTATTATGCTGTACAAGGTGGTTCTAACTTTTGAGTCTGTGGATGAAATCCTACCGTGTGACCATTCAAATGAAAGCTATTGAGCAGTACTTTTCAATGGTACCATTTGGTTTTCCATATTTTACAAAATGGAATTTGGTAATTTTTTTTTCAATTTTGATTTTGTGCGCTATTGGGAGTGAAAAGGTTAACAGTAATGTTACGTTCTCTGCAGAAACTGTTCCATTCCTTGTTCTTCAGTAACAGCAAGCATCATTACTCCTCCTCTTCAACTTGGTTTGCAGTTTCCGTCAGTGTTGTGTTTTCTTTGCTCTCTTTGTCACGATCAAGTGCACTATATTATGGTTGGTATTAAAATACTGTAATGAGGTTTATAAAAATAAGGATAGTCCCGCACTTGCCCAAACGATGTCTGTGATTCGCTAAGAAAACAATAGATTTGTCCCGCTGGGATAGGGATTAGGGATAGGGGCATTGTTCAAGTGATATATCAATTGTATCGTTCGCCAATCACAGACATCGTTTGGACAGCTACGCGGTCGCCCAAAAATAAAGTCCTAAAATGATGACGTCTGATAAACTAAATTTCTGAAATTATGGGAGTTTATGAGATTTTCGGAAAGGTCATGAAGGAAAATGCCCGCTTGCCAAAAATCAGCATCCTAAGGAAGCATGCTATCTATAAATTGACTGGGATGGAAAACCAGTTGTGGTAAATGGTAAGCGCCCTGATATCACAATTTTGATGTGCAAACAGGTCTTAGATTTTTAATTTTGGCTTTGTAATAATTAAGACTTTTCTTGTGTAACTATTTAGCATGGAGTATTTTAGAACTCAGAATTTAATGTGTTAATTGGTCTTGTTTTTATACCTTATAAATTTATAAGTTGCTTTTTATCTTTTGTGTCAGCAATTAGTGCTTTTGTACTAGCAGATTCTAACACGTTAATAAAGTACAGTACCACTGATACCCACCCTACAAGTAACTTAGGTCGGGCCGAATGTAAAAATGCTTTACTCGATGTCATGACGTATAGACCTCCCACGCAGTACATAAGTTCATATTGTTTCTCTAATAATTCGCATCTTCTTGCCTACTCATGGAAATGTATTTCCAGTATTTTTACCAACCGTTTAGCATGAAATTTCCGCGGAAAGTTACTTCGCGGATTGTCGATTTTCAGCGTTTTGTGGGAACAAATTTTCATGAATTCAGATTTCAGACTTTACCGCTGGGAAGAAATTTTAGCGGGTGTCCATTTGTCACATACGGTACTTGTATATAACAACAAGGAAATATAATGTTGTCCTGTTTATCTTACTTTAAATTTTCTATACTCGCGTCACAAGTCTTTGATTTCAATTCAAAGGCTATGATAAGGTGTAATTTCGTATGCCAGCTGGAAAATAGAGTGTATTTTCACGGATTTTTTTTCCTTTGGAGTTTATTTTCGTGGGATCTGATTTTCGCGGATCGTTGGAAAACCAACGAAATTCGCGAAAATTTCATGCCACGCGGTAATTTATTTCTTTGTTAATAGTGTGTAATGATAATAAAGCTGTGCAATAATAATAAACAAAAAATAAACAAAAAATCTGAAACTGAAACTTTCAGCTAGAAAAAAAAGAAATGTTGTTAAAAATCTTGTTTCCTAGGTTACCATGCTCCACTTGACCTGTATGTTGAGCTGAATCACATGTCATCCACTCTTGAGCATCCATTCCCTGCTGACAAACACATCAACCTGTGTGTTGGCAAGGAGTGGTACCGGTTTCCCAGCAGCTTCTTTTTGCCTTCAGAAAGGTAGGTAACTAGTGAAAGACTATGTCCATTGTAACAATAAAGGAGCGAGAATGTAGTCTTATACTAAAAAGGGAGTGGTCTTTACAAGGATACTCAATGAGGACCACTTTGTGTGATGTTTGGGGGCTTGGAAGACACCGCATATCTAATGAGCCTAATGGACAAGATTCATTTGCCTGAAAAATTGAGACACTAATTCAGGAAATCTATATTAAACAGACATTCTTGGGACCCTCATGTCCGCTTAATAGAGGGATCCGCTAAATACAGATTCGTTTTACAGTTAATAAGGGAAGAAAATTTTGGGACCCAAGCACCCTGTTACAGGGTCTCGGATAGTCGGGGCGAGCAAAAAATGTTGGAGCGAGCGAAGAAAAAACGAGCGGGGCATGGAGGGGCGGGGGGGGGGGGGGGTTGGGGGGTGGGAGAGAAACTCCACTCTGCCCCCCTCCCTCATTTTTTCTTCGCAGGCTCCAACATCTTTCGCTCAACCCCACTTAACTGTATTCTGTGTGCATGAAGCTGTGTTCACGGACTTGTCCATGCTATGAAAATAGCCGACTTTGGATATTTGTTTCTTGGTATTTGGAATTGCAATGAAACACTCTTCCTTGTGTTTAATATATTACTTCAATGAATTAAAGTATCCTCAATTAGTGATTACATATTTATATATACAGTAAAATGGGCGATTGAAGTGCAATAGGGGCCAATTTTAGGTGTCTGTCTTGGACAGCTGTCTGTTGTTGAAGCCTGGAGTTGGCTGTACTACTCTTACCTCCCCTGAATGACATACCAGACCATTGCAATCCCCCCTCCCACCCCACCCCTCTTCAGGGCTCGGTTGTTCAAAAACCGGTTAACGCTAACCCAGGATTAAAACTTAACCGAGGATTTCATTTCTCTTGTTAGAAGTGTTTTCAAAAGCTAATTATAAGTTACATGCGAAGACAAGAGAGACGAGACTAAAGGGCAAAAATACTTTGGAAAAATCTCCATTGATTAATTATTTAACTGGAATCAAAATAGACAAATTCGGCTAACGCATTGTTGTACCCAATTCAAACCTTTTGGGATTAGAACTCTTTGTTTGTCGTATTTCTATATCAATGAAGCATTGACATGGAAATTATATGGAAATATTGTGAACAAAGAATCTTGTTTTCAGAAGGTTTGAATTGGGTACAACAATGCGTTAGCCGAATTTGTCCAATGATGCTAACCCTGGGTTAGCTTAATCGCGCGTTCATCAACACGGCCCAGGTTGTCAGGTTTTCCAGTGGTGTGATGGTCTCCAACACAACCGTTATTAGAGTCGTCATGCAACTCTCCTCTCCACTAACAGCTGCTTAGAAGACTAGTGGTATGGTCTATCACTATTATCTTTTAATCTATTTCTTGTAATAATATATTGTAGGTGGCGACTCCAATTTATTCACTCCGAATTCCGTGGGCAGTTACCAAAGCCTTTTAGTGACGCACCCAATGCCACGAAAGTTATTCCCACACATATGAATGATATGAACGAAGAAGAGCCTTCAAGATATGTAAGTACCATCGACCTAATTGTTAGAATGGAATAGTCGTCTAGCAATGATCAGTAGAGGTGCGGTGGTGTCCCGGGGGGGACTTCCATATAAAAATGACGGGGGTACTCGTCGGAAATTTTCGAAAAACACCCTAAAAGGTACCAGAATCTCGTTTGATGGGCGTGGCTCAAAAGAAGTTTTACCCCTAAGAGGTACCAACTCTAAAACAACACATGTCATATTCTGTCATATTTTTTCGGCTCATACCCTAAAAGGTACCGCGATAATTCTAACGGTGGTCATTTTAGATTTTCGTACCCTAAGCGGTACCAATCTACAGATTTTGACCCCTAAAAAGTACGACGAGCACCCCCGTCATTTTTATATGGGAGTCCCCCCCGGGGGGGTGTAGTGGTTAGCACGTTGGAATTCAGATCCGATGCTCGGTGGTTCAACTTAACTTTATTAAAATTCCAAGCCTTTGCATTGACATTTACATGAAAAGCAAATTTACACACTAATGAAATTATAAAGAAAACAACAAGTTAAAAGCTAAAACCATAAACAATGAAGTAAACAGGTAAAGTATAATTACAGAAAATTGAATTGATGCTGACTCACTCATAAAAGAAAATTAAGAGACAGGCCTACACCGGTAGTAACTGCTAGGCCGTCGTGTTGTTTCCTTAGACAATTGTCTCTCTCAACCCACAATCCTCGTCACAATTTGTTGGGAAACCTCACGTTCAAAACATATTCACCCAACAGTTGGCGTCCTTCCCTCCCAATGTTGAATTTTGCGGCTCTGAGATCACTAAATGTTAAACCAACATTGAGAACGGAGGGAGACCTACATCTGTCCCAACAAATGTGACGAGAATTGCAGACGTACATGTATAAATGGGTACCCGTGACACAATGCTGAGAGTAACCCTGTGATGGACTAGCATCCCATCCAGGGGGGTAGTAATACTCCTTGTCACTTCATAGAATATAAACCAGGTCACCCTGTGATGGACTAGCATCCCATTCAGGGGGGGAGTAGCAATAGTGATATATTCTCACCGGGGCTACCAACCAACAATGCCTCAGGATGTAATATTAAGATATGGGATAGGCCAGCCCGAGGCGGTAGTGAGTAGGTAGCTCCCTGGAGCGTGCGCTATCATCGCTGCGGGGAGGAGGGAGGGGCGTACTTAACTAATCCTCCCCGAGCGCCATGAAAGGACTTTTGAGGTTATGAAGGACTGATCGCACCAGAATAAGATTATATAGCCAACAACGTGCCGGAGGTTGCGCAACCCATTCTCACGCTACTATTCTTGGGGTTTAAAGTTACGTAATATGTTGAACTTCGCCATTGTTTGAAGGAATCCCCGGTGAGAATAGTGATATATTCTCACCGGGGCTACCAACCAACAATGCCTCAGGATGTAATATTAAGATATGGGATAGGCCAGCCCTTCGGCTAAAGCTCCCTGGCAACTCACCGGAAGCAGAGTGTGCTAGGAAAAACCAGAGTGGAAGCACCTAAATGTAGACTTTACTCCCAAAACTCAGAAATAGGGTAAGCATGAAGCAGAAGATCATGAAGATAATGTGTCCTCCTCCCATAACTCAGAAAATCCTCCCTCCTTGTAGGTAGACTTGCCGCAAACTAAAACCGGCAAAACGGACTTGGAGAAGGTCAGCTATCCTTGTGGTAGCACTGAATTAATGGAAGGGAGCCTTATAATAAGAAAACAGGACAGAAAAATAGTAACCGCGCTGTAAGCCACATTTGAGTACTAACGGCTACCACCGCTACAACGGCACAGGAAGTAAAGAGAACTGTAACTGTAACTGTAAGGCAACAGCCCTAGTTAGGATAACGTTGTAGAATCTTTTTCCCACCCCTGGACGTAGCAAGTCTGACTGTGAATGTCTGACTACCTCCAAAAACAAAAGAAACAACAAAAAGGTTTTTGGTTTCCAAAAAGTACCGTGTTAGCCAAGACCGTAACCAATAACATGGAAACTTGATGTAATGGGGCACCGGGGCCGCCGCGCTTTGGGGTAACCCTACATAATACCAGCAAGCAGACAAAACGTAGGCGCACAGCCTAATTTCGAGCATTGAGGAAAAAAACATAAAAAGAAACACCGCTAAGAGATGGGTATAACCCCAAAGCGAAGCAACCCCGAAATACCCCGTCCAGGGACAGAGCAATGAAGGATATTAGACAATCCCTTCGAGGAAGCTTCGCAAAAAAGGTCACCCACGGAAACAGACAGAATACAAACTATAGACGGACACTAAAAGATAACACAGCGTTAGAAAACAGACTAGAATTGAAGTCCACTAAGGTAGGCCTGGAAGAGCTCCCCAGGCAAACGCGTTGCTGGCGGGAAATTCCATATAGCAGCGCAAAACACAACTCCAATTAGCAGCTAAAACAAAGAAGCCGTGAAAAATTGCGAAAGGCCGCGCAAATAAAAAATACCTTGCCAAATTAGGGTCCATTCCACAGCGCAAACATATGTACTAGCGACAAATTCCATGACCAGCGCAAACAAATCCGTTAGTGAAAATGTCCCTTTAACAGCGTAAACACACTAGTTCGCGAGAGCTCCATAGACCCGCGAGACAAATTTGCTAATGAAAAAATCCGTTAAACAGCGCCAACATATTCGCTCGTGGACAATCCAATTAGCAAGGAAAGCATATATGTTCGTGGAAATTCGCTTGACCAGTGCAAATAAATTTTTCTAGTGAAAAAGTCCGTAAAACGGCGCAGAACATATTCGCCAAGGGAAAACTTGATACAACCGCGTAAACACATTCGCTTGTGAGAAGAGGTCCATTTACCAGCGCAAACAATGTTGCCAGAGAAGTCCATATAACAGCGTAAACAAGAGAAACACATGCGCTCGTGAAAACTCCATACGACAACGGAAACACATACGCTTGTAAAATTTTCGTTAAACAGCGCGAACACATTCGCTTATTAAAAAGTACCATATAACAGCGCGAGCGTATTCGCTAGTGCAAATTCCGTTAAACATCGTAAACATATTAGCTCATGAAAGACCATCTAACAGCGCAAACATATTCGCTCGTGAAAATTCCATTAAACAGCGTAAACGGATTCGCCGGCCCGTGAAAATTCCATCTAACAACGCAAACATATTCGCTCGTGAAAGTTCCATACATACATACATATAACATATAACAGCGCAAGCATATTCGCTCGGGAAGGTTCGGTATAACAGCGTAAACATACTCGCTCGTGAAAGTTCCATTAAACATTGTAAACATATTCGCTCGCGATAATTCCATCTAACAGCGCAAACATTCGCACGTGAAAGTTCCATATAACAGCATAAACATACTCGCTCGTGAAAATTCCATTAAACAGTGCAAACATATTCGCTAGAAAAAATTTTATGATGAAAAGTACCATATAACAGCGAAAAACATATTCGCTCGTGAAAGTTTTATCTAACTGCGTAAACATATTCGCTTGCGAAAGTTCTAATTAAACAGCGTAAACATATTCGCTTGCGAAAGTTCTAATTAAACAGCGTAAACATATTCGCTTGCGAAAGTTCTAATTAAACAGCGTAAACATATTCGCTCGTGAAAATTCCATGCAACAACGCAAACATATTCGCTCGTAAAAGTTCCATGTGACAGCGTAAACATATTCGCTCGTGAAAGTTCCATGTGACAGCGTAAACATATTCGTTCGTGAAAGTTCCATGTGACAGCGTAAACATATTCGCTCGTGGAAGTTCCATGTGACAGCGTAAACATATTCGCTCGTGGAAGTTCCATGTGACAGCGTAAACATATTCGCTCGTGAAAGTTCCATGTGACAGCGTAAACATATTCGCTCGTGAAAGTTCCATGTGACAGCGTAAACATATTCGCTCGTGAAAGTTCCATGTGACAGCGTAAACATATTCGCTCGTGAAAGTTCCATTTGACAGCGTAAACATATTCGCTCGTGAAAGTTCCATGTGACAGCGTAAACATATTCGCTCGTGAAAGTTCCATGTGACAGCGTAAACATATTCGCTCGTGAAAGTTCCATGTGACAGCGTAAACATATTCGCTCGTGAAAGTTCCATGTGACAGCGTAAACATATTCGCTCGTGAAAGTTCCATGTGACAGCGTAAACATATTCGCTCGTGAAAGTTCCATGTGACAGCGTAAACATATTCGCTCGTGAAAGTTCCATGTGACAGCGTAAACATATTCGCTCGTGAAAGTTCCATGTGACAGCGTAAACATATTCGCTCGTGAAAGTTCCATGTGACAGCGTAAACATATTCGCTCGTGAAAGTTCCATGTGACAGCGTAAACATATTCGCTCGTGAAAGTTCCATGTGACAGCGTAAACATATTCGCTCGTGGAAGTTCCATCTAACAGCGTAAACATATTCGCTTGCGAAAGTTCTAATAAACCGCGTAAACAAATTCGCTCGTGAAAATTTCATCCAACAACGCAAAAATAACCCGGTTAAAATAACTCGGTAAAAAAGTGAAATAACCGAGTTTATTTTTTGAGCGGCCGCACTTCAGAAGGTTGAACTTAAAACGTGAGAGATAATGGCTGTGTTTTCACGAGGCGGTTTTTCTCGCTTAACATTCCTGTAGGTGATTTGTTTACTGACCGCGTTAAGCAGCTTAAAAAATTTATGCGTTTTCACGGACAGAACTTTATTCATTTTTCTTATACCATGCGCGATATATTTTCTTTTGTTAAAACAATAGAAAATTAGAACACAAAAGAATGACAATACAATGCCCTTCTTTGTTGTTTAATTGCCGACAAGCTTAAGCGACCTGGTTTGGTGGCTTAAATTTAATGAGAATTCTATTGTAGTTCGCCGACTCGCTTAACTTTAAGCGAGTTGGACAAGCAACTGTTTACACGAGATTTCCGACTGTCACTCGCTCAGCGACTTGAAAAATCGCCCGTGAAAACACGGCCAATGTTATAATTTGCTAGCGAGAGCTACACAAAACAATACGAATAATGAGCGAAAACAATACCGCTGCACGTGCATTTTTATATTGTTATTGCTAGTAAAAATTCCATAACAGCGCAAACACATTCGCTCAGTGAAAAAATTCCATTACACAGCGTGAACATATGAGCTAATGAAAAAATTGTACGAAACAAGGCCAAAAGTAAGAAGCTACAGGAATGCGAGCGAAAAACTCCAAGCTAGTAACAAACTTAAAGGCTTGCGGACCACAAGGGAAAGTACAATTCCCGACCTAACATAGAGAAAAGCGAACGGCACACTTACCGGGAATGACTGGGACATGTGCCATGGTGAAAACAAAACAAAAACCGTGGCGCAGCGATGATACAGGACTGAAGGCTTGAACGTACTTAACTAATCCTCCCCGAGCGCCATGAAAGGACTTTTGAGGTTATGAAGGACTGATCGCACCAGAATAAGATTATATAGCCAACAACGTGCCGGAGGTTGCGCAACCCATTCTCACGCTACTATTCTTGGGGTTTAAAGTTACGTAATATGTTGAACTTCGCCATTGTTTGAAGGAATCCCCGGTGAGAATACTCCTAGTCACTTCATAGTATATAAACCAGGTCACCCTGTGATGGACTAGCATCCCATCCAGGGAGGAGTAGCAATACTCCTAGTCACTTCATAGTATATAAACCAGGTCACCCTGTGATGGACTAGCATCCCATTCAGGGGGGGAGTAGCAATATAGATGGTTTTCACTCACGTGACCTTCAGTCCTGTGGGACTCAAATGACAAAGGCCATGGCGGCCATGTTGGTGCACATAACAAAAGAAGTTCATGACGTAACGTGAAAACCACCTATTCCTAGTCACTTCATAGAATATAAACCAGGTCACCCTGTGATGGACTAGCATCCCATCCAGGGGGGAGTAGCAATATTCCTAGTCACTTCATAGAATATAAACCAGGTCACCCTGTGATGGACTAGCATCCCATCCAGGGGGGAGTAGCAATATTCCTAGTCACTTCATAGTATATAAACCAGGTCACCCTGTGATGGACTAGCATCCCATCCAGAGGGAGTAGCAATATTCTTAGTCACTTCATAGTATATAAACCAGGTCACCCTGTGATGGAATAGCATCCCATCCAGGGGGGAGTAGCAATACTCCTAGTCACTTCATAGTATATAAACCAGGTCACCCTGTGATGGACTAGCATCCCATCCAGAGGGAGTAGCAATATTCCTAGTCACTTCATAGTGTATAAACCAGGTTACCCTGTGATGGACTAGCACCCCATCCAGGGGGGAGTAGCAATACTCCTAGTCACTTCATAGTATATAAACCAGGTAACCCTGTGATGCACTAGCATCCCATCCAGGGAGGAGTAGCAATATTCCTAGTTGCTTCACGCTACGAAAACCGGGTTAAGCTCCGGCAGAGTTGGTATCCTGTGGCTCGTGCGCAACTTTACAATAATGATCACAAGTAGCAGTAGATCAAAGGACATATGGTGGAGAATGGCGGAGAAAGCAGGTCAAAAAAGCCTTTTCGCGGTCTTTTTATGATGGTGTTGACGATGAAGGTGATGGTGGTGGTGGTGGCGGTGGCGGTGGCGGTGGCGGTGGCGGTGGCGGTGGCGGTGGCGGTGGCGGTGGTGATGGTGATGATGATGATGAGGGTCTGCAAATGGGTATAGAATTTGGCAATGTTGGGCTGAAATTGGTTATGTTCGCTTTCTGGTTTGAAAATGGGTTTATATTTTTGCCGAATGGCCTTGAGAAATGGGGAAATTTTAATGGTGAGCGGATCAGAGAAATCGTATAGTTAGGTCTAAAAACGGATTATGGCTTCAAAGAAGAGGGTTGCACGCTTATATCAAGGGGGGGGGGGGGAGATGGGGGGGTGTAAATTAATCTAACGGATCTTTCTATTCTTCAACAGATTTCTATTACAAAGTGCGACTTCCTTGTGGACTTAGAGACGAAGAAAGAAACTGAACGGGAACCAAACTTTGTGAAACGAAAGAAAGAATGGGAGGTGGTGGTTAAAAAGCCGTTTCTAGATGCGGAAAGGTGGGTAATATGACAGCCACGTAAGTGAAGGACAAAACTTCACCCTTTTATCGTAAGCTGGTGCATGTTGGGAGGCAAGAATGGAAGTCATGGAGAAATTATACTTCTTGCTGCTTCTTGTGACCATGTAAAGGTAGCAAACTAACGCGAGTTTAGATTTTAATCTGATCAAAAGAAAATTCGAGCTGATTGAGTGGAAGGCAGAAATAGCTTGTACTCTCATAGATTTGATGTAAGTTCGAAAAAGAGTTATACGTCAAACGATGGCATGAAATAAAACTTCGATCTAATTAAGGTGGGGGTCCACATGAACGCCATTTTCCCGCCACTTGACATGGCTTTAATGGAAATATCTCGTTCACGTTCCAAGCAATCCAAAAACTCTCTGCTCATCTCGTGAATCTATGCTTGTAAATTTTTGGGTGATTTTTGGGTTTGTTTGGGAGGAAATAGTTTTTCTCAAAGGTGAAAAAAACTTAAAGGTGGGTATCAACTGTCTGTTGGTGTTCCAAAAATCATTTTCTTTCTTCTATCCCCCGCTTAAAAATGTGAGCAGATTGAGTGTATTAAAACTAGGGGTAAAAAGACAGCATTGGTAAATTTCACTTTCGTTAAAGAGAATTAGAATTTGTCCGTTTACTATTAAATTTTTGTTTATTGTTTTCTGTTGACGGTTGGCGGTAAAAGTTTTTTATTTGCCAGTTGGCTATTGCAAGTTATTTGATGGTAGAAAGTGAAAACAATTGAGACCCTGATGACATTCCAAAACTCTTATGTGCCAACTCGTGAATACAAAATTGCGGACCCTCCCCTCTCCAAAACGTTTTGCTTTACCGAGCCCCAAACCTCTGCGTCCGACTCCCCACCCTCCCCTCCTCCAACACCGTCCCCATGGGTAAGGCAGGTGACCATTATATATCGCTGGCTCAATGTTAACAGCCGATCGAACGATCTGCTGTGACTCGTTCAACCATGCATCGCATATTCACGAGTTCATTGTGTTTGTAGATCTCACCGCCTCTTCAGAGCGTTTTATATTCCGTTCGTATCCCACCGCTACACAACGTATATAAACTATGTCTTACTGAGATCACTGCGGACGACGAATACGAAGACGAGGAAAGGAAAAGGGAAAAAGGAGTCAGCGAGACAAGACGAAAGCACAAGTTAACAAGATTAATGGTCACGTTTAAAGCTGAGAAAATAGTTCCATATTATGTTTTGTAAAACATTAAATTACTAATAATAGTGCAGGGAAGTACCGGATTTCTTCAACAGACTCTCAAAAGTTAGAACCACCTTGTACAGAATAATAAACAGCACCACTGGAAAATAGTGCTCAGGAGCTTTCATACTTAAGGATTTCATCTACAGACTCAAAAGATAGAACCATGCCACAGGAAAGTACTGCTTGGTAGCTATCATCTAAATGGTCACACTTTCGGATTTCATCTACAGACTCAAAAGTTAGAAGGTCTTAGAACCACCTTTCACATCGTGATAAACAGTACCACAGGAAAGTACTGCTTTCATTTAAATGGTTAAAACCAGTTTACTGTAGTCCTTAACCAGTTCACTTATACAATGTTTTCCCCGCTAATTTGTATGTGTGTGTTTTGTTTTGCGATTCCCAGAATTTTCTTACCATCAAAGGGAATCTTGAAGTAGTTGTTTTCTCAAATTGAAAAACGTTAAAATCGTGTTTCTAGATCATAAAAAAATGAAGGTAGTTTGCGAAAACAAGCAACTAACTTGATCGAAATTGCTTGTTATAAAATATATTTAAAAATTTCATTTAACCTAAAATTTTTCAAGTTGCAATCCATTTCCATCCTGGCCATCCGCTGCTAAACAAGAAATAATAGTTTCAGCGCGCACTAATATAAAAATTGTTAACAAAACTGGATCATTATTTTCAGAATTCCTTTGATGTAAATATGTCTTTTGGCTTTTCAAAGCGATCCTAAGATCTGGTTACACGACGACTTCCAATAATACAAATATGAGTGGGTCCGAATACTATATATGATATCGAGTCGATTTTTATTACGTTCATCTTCTCTGTAGAAATAATTATATGTATATTTACTTCATATATAATATATACTTCATTGAGCTATAATCACTTTAACACAACTACTGACTCTGCGAAATAACTATTTTTAATATGTTAATGTTTAAATAAATAAAATATGTTTTAAAGCTTTGTGCGAAATCTAGCTCTTTTCCCTTTGAAAATTGGCTTTAATTAACTGTTTATGACTCTGTTTTGCACTAAAGGCGACCGTTCTTTAAAATAGTTTTTTGAGAATGAGGTGCTACTTGCAATACCGCATAATACCGCATCAGAAGTCAAACCAAAATCAATCGTGACTTCTCGCACGCGTTTTCCAGCGCTTGGCGTTGGCTACATGTATTTTTTTCGAGCTCTGATTGGTTCATTGGATTGTCTGTAATTACTTTGGTTTGACACCCGACTAAAGACCGCTCAATGAAACATTCCATCTTAGCAATCGGAAATAAGTTTTTTTTTTCTGGGAATACTGCTAAATCTTTTAGGTGAAATCAGAAGAAGTTATAAAGGCGCCTAGAAACAACAGATAGACATAATTTAAAGTGCCTATGAAATGAAATTTTCGAGCCGTTTTTTTATACTAAACAATTGAAGTCCGTGTTCCACTGATTCATAATTTTCCAATTTAAATTATGGTGAAGCGCCAAAATATGCAAATTAGGACTTGTGACGTCAATCGTTGTGCAGACCTTCATAGTCAACATGATAGTCAACGTTTATCGTCAGAGAACATTTACAACTGAGCAAAACTGCAAAAATATAGCTAAAAAAGTGGTTTATTTACGAGAAATACTGAAGCGTCTGAAAGCGACATCGCATTTTTGGCATTTTTGCACAACTGATGACGTCACCATGTTATTTGCATCTGCTTCTTCTGCCGTAAGAATCAGTTTGCCATTTCTTTTGTTTCACTTCAAGTATTAATACTGATCAACCTGGTAATGCTTTCCTCCCTGTAAAAATGTTATTGTTTACATGCATGGCCTTATCCTGGCCGACTAAACCATTGTTGTCCCGGGACTGACGGAATTATCGTTAAGAATTGTCTTGTATAAATCCGGAATGAGAAAAAAAAACATTGGGCCGGTTATTTAAACGAAGTGTAACTCAGACCGCAGTTTAAGACAATGTATGGACCTCCACATCTGTTTACAAGGGAGTTATTTAAGGTGGCTCCCAACAGTTTCCAGCACTTTCCAAGACTTAGATTTTGATGGGTCATTAAAACCACTCTTTATCAGTTCATGCTACAATCATGATATCAAACGAATGCCCAATGATTGGTGAACACGTTGTTATCATTTTTGTGACACAATATGTTACTATAGCAACAGTATAACGTGCTGAAAACACCCTTAATTTTAGCTTTAAGTGTTAATAACTCAAAAATGACTCAGTGAACCCCATTTTTTATTGTCGAATTTTGATCAGCAGGATAAGATGCAACTTTTGGCAAAGTTTAAAAAAATTCTTTAGGTGGGGATCAACTGATAAAGAGTGGTTATAATGACCCATCAAATTCTAAGTCTTGGAAAGTGCTGGAAACTGTTGGGAGCCACCTTAAGTAGATAAATGTTTTTTATGGTGTAGGCTATATGCGTTCCGGACATTGTTTCAGTAAATAACGTTTAAACATTAGGGTTTGCCAGATTGAAATTGGTTTAGATCGCGGTTTTGTTAAACACCATCAAAACTTTGTTTAAATAACCGGCGCATTGTGTTTTCATGGAGTTTTTATCTCGGGGCAAAAATTAATTCCTGTGGTGAAGATCGGGATGAAATCTTTCCGGGATTAACCCATTTCGCCCAATTATCATGTAAACATTGACAGAAAAATTACCGATACATGCCCCAGATGAAACTTATTCCAAGATGAATTTGCGTCTAATCCCGCGATTAAATGAAGCACGTCCCGGGAAGAAACTTATTCCGAGATGAATCTGAGTCTAATCCCGCGGTTAAACGAAGCTCGTCCCGGGAATAAACTTATTCCTGGATGAATCTGAGTCTAATTTCCTTGGTTAAACGAAGCTCGTCCCCAGAAGAAACTTATTCAGGGATGAATTTGAGTGCAAACCTGCGATTAAACGAAGCTCGTCCCGAGAAGAAACTTATTCCGGGATGAATCTGAGTCTCATTAATGCCGCGATTAAACGAAGCTCGTCCCGAGGAGAAACTTATTCCGGGATGAATCTGAGTCTCATTAATCCCGCGGTTAAACGAAGCTTGTCCTTGAAAAAAAAAACTAATCCCGAGACCAACCTCTTCGCTATTACTCCCGCAACTGTTTTACCATTCAAACTCGACCACGTGTTCAGTGACATTAAAGCGACACTCCTCTTTGCCGATTCCATAATGAAGCTTAATGTTTTTGCATCTGATTTTCTCTTCACGAAAGGTGCAGCGATACCCGCTGTTCTTCAGGTCTGCCTCTGTGATGCTTATAAACAGCTTCATTTCTGTGTTATTTAGAATGCAAACCACCAGATATGTCTCCTTAAACCGTCGTTGCACGTAGTCAAATGTTTCCTGGTGGTGGACCAAACCCTGTTTAGCCGGTTTGGAGACCACCAGGTTGTGCGCATGCGGGCCCACGCAGTCTCCGCATTCCATGATTTTGTTGTGATCTTCCAGTGACAGCAAGCTCACCTTACTTGTGGATGTGAGGTTTTGTAGGCTCTTTTCTTGCGCGTGCGTAATGATGGTTTCCTGCCATTTTGAAAAATCGCTTCCGAGTTTCATTCTCCGTGCGTTTTCCAATTTCTGCGAAAAGACGACGGAGAACCGCTCCAGTATTTTGACCAGGTCTTCTATTTGGTAGAACTGGGCTTCTTTGTATACCTGAGGTGTGTACAGATTATAGATTCATTAGGGGCCATCCCTAGGGATAACACCCGGGAAATAAGCCGGTATCCTGCGGGATTTTCTTGCTTCTCCGCAAGGTATCTTCCATTTGCTAGAACTGGACTTCTTTATATAACTAGGCATATAAAGCCATCCCAACGGATAACCCCCGGGGAAAAAAAGCCGGCATCCCGCGGGATTTGATTGCTTTTATTGTAGGATATTGAAATCCCGATAAGGTGACTTGTTCTTGATTTGTTAGCCATTCGCAAACATTTATACGATTTTAAGTTGATCTAAAGCGAGATAAATTCTGCAGTGCCCGGTCTGGGATAGTATATCTCTTTCCAGATGCCCTCGACCAAAATTGACTGAAAACTTCATTATTTTAAATTGAGTACATGTTAGATGAAAATGCGAGGCTTGAATCATGTAATCTCCTACTCATCCGTTTTTTGTGTCGTCACACAACGCCCCTCCCCACTAACGGCTGCTCAATCCTGGACCGCATTTCTTTGGAGATTTTAGCCAATCACAGTTAGAGTGCCATTTGCAGAACTGTTTCGCGCCAAATTCTCTATCGCAAGATTAAATCGTCCAATCATAGCTGGTGTTTTATCAGTGACCTACGTGGCCCCCATGCCGCGACATAATTGCCCGTTCCGAAGTTCAAAAGGAGCCTGGGGACGAGGTTTTTAATTTTGATTTAATTAAAAATTGGAGCCTATCACAAGAAAGATCATATTAAAATTAGTCAGTGCACAAAATTTGGGGCCGTTTCATTAAATGGCAACCATGTGGGAGGCTTTCAAAAATCAGAAAAAATTAGAGACTTTGTATGGATTTGGGGGACGCCATCTCTGAATTAGAAACATTTGTATGGGATTTGGACGACCTTTGACAGCTCACAGCCTGGTTACTATGCAATGAAACATAACCAAATTTGGTAAACTTACTAATTTTCATGCAATCTTTCTGATGGTGCAATTCATTTTTTGATATGACGTAATTTGAACAATGTGTAAAGTAGGGCCCAGTCCCTTTTTGAACTTCGGAACGGGCAATTTGTCAAATGTGTCTGTACTTTGTTACTTTTGAATCACGTACACAAGGATTACTTTGTCATGTTTTTGGAAGGTAGAGAAGGTTGTCACGTAGAAGGTGCAACACATGCAATTCTTTAAACAGCAAAATGGCTTCACTGATCATCTAGTGCTAGCTAGACACAGGAGTCACCACATCACCAGAGATGTCTGGCAAAACCGGAAGTCTTACTCGCAAAACCTGCGGTGATGTCTTCCGCTTTTGAATCAAAGAGAAAGGAATGTGGTCCAGGTTTGAGCAGCCGTTAGTGGGTAGGAGCGTTGCGTGACGACACAAATAGCGGATGCGTTAGAGACTTTGTGTGATGACACATATAAGATGCAAATCGCTCTCTCCGCATGCACTCCTTACCTCTAGTGCAATATCAGCCGCAGGCAGCTGGTTTCTATCTCTAAGAAAATTCAGAATGTGCTTGAAGTAGGTTCCGTCGCGATCAATAAAATAGCGCCCTTCGCTGTCGGTATCCAACTCGTGTCTCCCGCTAAACATGGCCGCCAGCATGGAGTCTTTGTCTTTGGTGAGCGTTGAGCGAGTGGTAACAAAGTTATATCCACCAACATTAAGGGGAATCACCCGCGGTAAGGACTAGACATAGAGAACAAAAAAAAATTAAACGCCATGCAGTTATTTCAACGCAGTGTATGGCTGCGTTTTTCTAGCCTGCATGCAGACGTCTCCTGCTATACGCGTGAAGTGAAGGAGAAAGCTGCGCGCATTATTGAAATTGATAAAATGGTTAGTATCTAATGAAACTGTGGTGGTGTGTCGTTGGGTTAGTGAAACATGAAACATTTCATGGTTTTATCAGCTGAATTGATAAGGTAAATTGACCGCCGTGGGCCGCGGTTATGTTTAACATCCTCTGAAGTTCGTTTAAATTTTCGTGTAAGTAATCGGCCCAAAGTGTTAAAAATAGTGTTGTTAAAAAAAGCTCTGGGGACGACCATGCTTGACTGAGCTTCAATGAATAGGCCATTTGCACGATGACGTCATATGACTACAACTACCACAATCCTTCAGTTTTTTGTTTTGTAGTGCAAATTAGGGCCACTGTTATTTAAACCTCACTGGGATTTCAAAATTTAAATAAGAAAGGAAAAACGAAATGAATTCTGGTAGTTGTAATCTAATGACGCCATCGTGCAAATGGCCTATTTAAAATTACCAGCAAGCTCAGCGGAAACTAAGGGCCTGGCTAAACTTGAAAACATTGTTGCGGAAACATTGTTTCTTCTAATGTGGCTAAACGGGAAACATTTGTTTCGGAAGCAAAATTTGCGTCAGGGAAACAGGAATGTTTTTGACTTGATTCAATAACATAACCTTGCGTCCGTGAAGCAAGATTTGCGTCCGCAACAATGTTTGCTAATTTAGCCAGGTTCTGAGGCCCCGGGTCTGAGGCCCGGTTTTCAATTGTGCGATTAGCATCAGCACGACACAAAACTATTTCGTTTTCTCGCGCTTATTCGGAAGACCTTTTTAATAGATAACAACGGTCTGGACCACCTCGGACACTTATTGAGAATTATATAACGTAATGTCGACACTTAGAATTTATTTTCAATAAATTTTTAAGTGTAAAAAAGAAAACCTAAAATCCCCATTCAGGATTGAACCTGTGACCTCAGCTAGGCTTAGGCTTACATAGCCTACCGTACCACTGTACCACCTAGTTTCTCAGGTTGCTTAGGCTTAAAGGGAATTTCGGCTAGAAAACATATTTCTTCTAGATCATTAGTTCGTGTCATTGTTAAACTGGTTTACGGTTTTTGAAGGTGATTATAAACCTTTAACTCTTGAATACTGGGCATGTTGTTTCTGCATTTTTTGCTTTCAAATTTCTCGCGCGCCGCCATGTTTGTTTTCGCAAAGTTTGATGGGAAATTATGACGTCATTGCGTTGTCGTGAGCTTTCAATACGACGGTTTAAGTTAACATCACGTAAATTTATAAATATATATATGCTTTTAATGCATTTTTGACTGAATATTGTATGGTTCTACCGCGAAATCTTCTGTCTACTCCATATTGACATTTTCGACTATTACCATAAAGAAAACATGGCGGCCCGCGGGAAATTTAAACTGAAAAATGAAACTTCACATTCAGTAACCAGTTACGGAGATACCGACTTAAAACCCCAGCATGAATTAAATATAATCATTACGAATACTTTGGATCTAAAACTGTTTTTCAGCCGAGGTTCCCTTTAAATTTAACTATATAAACTGCTAACCCCAACCTCGACTGAAAGCTAACCAGTTTCTCTGTTATGTAAGTCTCAATAAGGTGTCCGAGGTGGTTCAGGCCGTTGTTATCTAAGGTGTTTCCGCTTATTCAGATTCGTGGCGTCGCCGACGATTTATGTTTTGCCTTCTGAGGTTTCCTTTTTTTGTGCGGGAACCGTCGTTTCACCAAAAATGAAAACACCGCGCTCGCGAATCGCTCGCGATCATCGACAGTGTATGTGGAGAGGTGGCGATGGTCTTTAAAAAATATGGGTCTCGCAAAATCTTAGTTCAGTTTCACGAGTCTTGGAGCTTCGTTTTATAAGCGGTTGTACGTTTGCGCAGTCGTATTGGTGTCGGTGTTATGTTAAAAAAGTAAAAAAGTCTCGAACTCGTAAAAAAAAAATATCCACATTGATCCACTCTGAATATTGCTTTCACCGTCTCGTCAAGTCTCGAATTTAATACCATCCGCCACTTCTTATACCGTAAAATGTCGCTTAGAAGTCCCCCACCCCACCCCTTCCGCTTATAGACCTATCAGTTTCCTAACACAACGTTATTCCGGTCTTTACTCCGTTCTAAAAATTAGCGCACCACAGTTCCTTAACAGGAATTCTTGACAAAAATTTGCACCAAATCAACTAAAACAATGCTTATTTTTTATTAGTTTTTATTAGTTGCTTATGTATAGTTTAAAAAACAAAGCAGTAGTGTATTATCAGGTTTAAAAACTCGAGGCGAGGCCGAGAGTTTTTACACCTGATAATACACGTGCTGCGAGTTTTTTGAACGGCTTCAAAAACATTCTTTCAAAAGCGTGTCCCTTCGGAATTAAAACAATTGCGCTTTTGTGCAAAGAGGAAATTAGCATACGAGAAAAACAAGTAGACTAGACTGATTAGCATACAACACATGTGCCATGTCTTCGACGAAGTGACCACTGCTTCCCGGCTCCTGTCGAAAGTTTTGGGATTTTATAGTTCTGAGGGAAAACATCACTAAAAAATTCTATACTAAAAAAAATTGTAGATAAAACGGCTGACAATTTTTTTTCAGAGGTAGAGAACGAGTAGAAATAAGCAGCTTCCATCTGCGAACCAGTCGCTTACCTGGCAATTTACACGAGGGCGCTGGTGTCATTCAAATAACGGCTCACTTGTTAAACTGTTGGTTGTTTATTTTGTTGGGAAGATTCCAAATAGAATAACGAAAGACCAGATTTCGTAAAACAGTAGTGTACAAAAATATTAAAGTCACCATTTGTTGCACTAAGAATCCTGAACAATTACTACCCATATCAGTAATCTTTATATAACGATTACGTGTGATCTTAATATAAATATCACGGTCATTTTAAAATCATTCTCATTAAAAATTCAGCGATAATTGCATTGTTTGCCCATTCAGCCCCGAACTCCCCTGTGACTGAAATCAAAGCCGCCACCAGGCTTTTCATAATGACCGTAGATTACCAGGTATAAAGGCTCATACACGTGATCGATTTGCGTCGTGTGATTGGCTGATATGCTCATGAATTATTAATGAGTTTTTGAAAAGTTGTATAAACTCTGGACTTATAACCGGCATTTTACGGTAACCATACTTCTCGCTTTAACCTTCGTAGCACTAACAATGCAATTTTACTTCAGTATTCTTCTACTAAATCGTACATGTACAAGACTCTCGGTAATCGAGCATTTTATGCTGCCCCCAAGTTATGGAATGCCCCTCCCTTGGACATTCGATCTGCTAATAATCTGTCTGCTTTTAAAACTCAAGTCAAGACTTTTTTGGTTAGGAGAGCTTTTTACTAAACTTAAAGCGCATTAGAACATTGTATGGTTAGTGCGCTATATAAGTTATTTATTATTTAATTATTATTCCTTTTCGGCAGAGCTATTACAAATCAACTTACTGAACCAGGCTTCTCCGTTTCGTTGTGTCCAACCATGTCTTGACTGCACTTTATACACGGAATTCCTTGCATCGATTGAGCGAATCAAAACGCCTTGCACAATTTATGTGTAATGCTTGTGTAACCTACAACGAATAAATAAAGACCAAAGTGTTTTAAAACCCTTTAATTTCAAGATTGCCAAAAATCAAAATGCAAATTTCATTTTGTCAAATATTGACATTATCATTTAATATCATTCTTTAATATCATGGAATTTGTAATTTTATAGAATTTGAATTTGAATTATCAATTATTTCTATTTTTATTTTTTGTAATTAAGATATTTTTTAAATTGTAAATAAAGTTGTTATTAATATTGAAAAATTTTACCATGCAAAAGTACTGCTGAAGAGGTTTCATTTGAATGGTCACACCATAGGATTTCATCAACAGACTCAAAAGTTAGAACAAATGGTACCATGCAAAAGTACTGCTGAAGAAGTTTCATTTGAATGGTCACACCATAGGATTTCATCCACAGACTCAAAAGTTAGAACAAAATGATACCATGCAAAAGTACTGCTAAAGAGGTTTCATTTGAATGGTCACACCATAGGATTTCATCAACAGACTCAAAAGTTAGAACAAATGGTACCATGCAAAAGTACTGCTGAAGAGGTTTCATTTGAATGGTCACACAAAGTTAGAACTCAGTGCATGTCTCCATAATTGACTCGGGAATGAAGGAGTGATTCCTGATAATAAACTGTAGTGCAAAATTGAAAAAAAAAAAACATACGATACGATTTTCAGACAATTTAAACGGTGATTTTGGTTTTTAATAGCCTGTGTTAACTATCGGAGATTTTCGCTGCGAATTCGCAGTGAATTGATTGCGATTTTCTGTGTAAACAGAGCTGATGGGGGCAAGGGAGGGAGGCGTTAAAGTTGCCTTAGGGAAATGGTCAAAACTATTGCACTAGCTCGGACAGGATCCACCATTCCAGAATAAAGATGTGCATGTAGGCTCTTTCTGTCAATCAGTTAGGAAGTACCCAGCGCTAAAGACAAATACAACCCTTTTCACTGAGGCACGCTACGGTAAACGTTTAGTCAAGCTATGGTTTTGTCTATTGTTTTTCCATATCAATTAAGCGCCTTTGAAGGAAACTGTACGGTTTAAGAGTTTCGGTTCGTTTAGCTGACCGCCTACCGGTTAACTTGGTAGAGCGCCGGCCTACCGTGCGGGAGGTCGCGGGTTCGAACCCCGGCCGGACTAATAACCAGGGTCTTAAAATAACTGGTAGTGTGCTCAACATCTGCCTCAGTTCAGATGATCGCGTCATTGGGCGGTGACGTTAAGTCGTTGGCCTTGTCTTCTACATTTGTCAGATGTCCTTCCCGTAGGGGACGTTAAAGATCCCATAGCACTCTTCGCAAAGAGTAGGGTACGTAGTCTCCGGTGTCTGTAGTCTGCTTTGTTTAAGTTATTGGGGCACCTGTGTCACATTCGACATTAAAGGCCCACCTTTACCCAAAATGCTGTGCGCGCCGTGATAAGTTTCCGTGCTGAATTTCGTGTAACAAAATGGAGCATTTGAAAACAAAAACAAAGGACCACAACGTCTTTTGGGTGAAGGCGGACCTTCAATTGTAAACTGCATTAGCAGCCTGGCAAAGTCCCCCCAACTGTGTTGTAAAGCGCATTTGAGTACATTCACATAGAAAGTGTGCTATATAAATGTCCATATTATATATATATATATATATATATATATATATATATATATATATATATATATTTCACCGGCAGAAATATATTAGGCAAAGAAATCTTATTCTCCGAATTTACTAGCAGTTTTCACTTTTCCGAAAATCCTAGCAGACACTTATTATCCCTCCGAAAACAAAGGCGTTGAATAGTCCATTTTACAGCTGTGTACTTGGTGACCTTGCCTTTGAGTGGAAGCGAGGCTGGAGGTGACCTTGCTTTGATACAAACCTTCCTGTCTTTCTTATGTAAATAATGCTTTTCTCGTTCTAACTAGGTAACTTTACATCTGAAAAGCTTCAAGGCCAGTATCATCAAGGTCAACTTCAACCTCGCTTCCACTCAAAGGCCAGGATACTAAGAAGACAACTGTAAAATGGTCTATGTGATGTTACGAAAGTTTGAGGCGATATTTTACTAAAGAAAGCCGAACAGCTTCCGAACATCTTACGAACATTTTCCGAACACTTTTATTTCTTCCGGAAACCAAAAACGTTAAACTTTCCGATGTTACGAAAGTTTGAGGCGACATTTTACTAAAGAAAGTCGAACAGCTTCCGAACATCTTCCGAACATTTTCCGAACACTTTTATCCCGTCCGGAAACAAAAGGCCGTAAATTTTCTGATGTTACGAAAGTTTGAATGCGACATTTTACTTAAGAAAACCTTAGCTTTTACTCAATTTATTACGAATTTTTTTTAGACGAGCAAGACCTTCCGAACAGCTCCTGATGTTAACGGAAAGCAGAAAATATATCGCGCTAGGATGATCCGCCTTGAAGGATGGTCCTTGTGCTATAGGATCTTCCTCACTCCATGTAAACAAGCCCTAAGATCCTCTTCGTTTGAGCCCGTCAACCGGGCTGCGCACGTTTCTCGAAACTCCCAAAAACCTTTTCGGGCCCGAAAGCTTTTTTTTAAATTTAGTTTCTAAAAAAATGGTGTTGAAGTTTTTTAGCCCCATAAGCAGCTCAGGTTGGTAGTAAACGTAAGACTTTATTTCTTAGCTTTCAAAATAAACAAATCCTTATTCTTTATTGGTAAAAATATTCTCCACTCAACTCAGCTTTTCGGGACCGAAAAGTTTCTGGGACTTTCGACTTTCGGGCACGGGCCCGTTTCTCAAAAGTGATAACCTATCGGGCCCGGAGCTTTATTAAGGATCAGAATCTTTAGAATAGTGGCGTACGTTTTAGCCCGCAAACCAGCATGACTTGTTTCGTCAAGTTAGAATTTGTAACATTGCGCGCATAAATTGGCTTACCGCTCCCGAAAAGTTATCGGGACTTTTCGAGAAACGCATGCCTGGGACAAATTATTTCGTAGCTCGGTTACCGGAATGAAATTGTTTACGCGATAGTGTGCACGAAAATATTAACTCGTGATTTTCTTTCCTGTAGTTTTGAAAATTCTTATATCTTTACTCTTTAAGCATCGAGAGATGACTTTTGGTCAAAAAAAATCTAAAAAAATAGGTCAGAATGATGCAAATCGCCTCCTCCTCCTTCGACAGAAACGCATGCGTATTTTAAAAATTTTTATCCCGGTAACCAGCTGCCCTGTTCATATGGGAAAGTTTCCAACCCGGTTACCGAGATCCCGGTAGCATAAACGGAGATCTCGGAACCCGGGCTAGCCCGCCTTCTCATATGAAAATGTTACAAAGGAAATAGGAGTGAGGCGAGAGCTAATCCGGTCAACCGGGCTTAAATGAAAAGGCACTAAATCTGCTAAATTAATGTCGAAAACATGAACGGCTTCCAAACATCATTAACCTATTTTAAAATTTGGTTTCAACATTACGTCAACTTTCGCTTAACAAATGTTGAACGGATGTGGATCAAATTGAAGTGAATAAAGATCAAACATTCAGTTGAAATTAATATATTGATGGATATAAACCGACTAAACGCTCAGTCATTAGTGCTCTTAATCAAGATGCTAAGTGAAATATGTCTGGGAAACCATTTTATAATAATAAAAATGCCATGTTAAAAGGGGCGGCTAAACGATGAAAGATGTTAATGCAACACGATGGCCGATTGAAATTTCTGATCGTTTAGGGTCATTTTCAGCCAAACTAGAACTTGCCGTTTAAGATATATGTACGGACACGAAAATTTCGATCGAAATTTTAGCCATAAAACACGGGCGGTTATAAAATTCACAAGCGCATAAAAACGTCAACAAGTATATTAATTTTATGTGACATAAAAGAAATGAGAATAAATTTCCTCTTGAATACGTTCTTGAATGTTTGGCTTCGTGAAAATTAAATTCGACAATCTTTCATTTTAAGCAGCAAGATTTGAAGGAATCAAAGCGAACATGGCTTTAATTAAGGAAAATAAAAACTGTTTAAAGAAAATCAATAAAGTTTTACACGATTCATATTCATCGACAAGGAAAGCTGACGGCGTATTGACGTTGAACTTCGCACCGTAGATTTCGTACATGCAAATTTCCCGCGCTCGCCTGTTGGGTTTTAAATATTTTTGAAACCCCTACTTTGCTTAAACTTGGCTTTAATGGAAAGTTTTTTTTTTAATTTTAGTGTTCTTTTCCTGTTTTTTGGTTTCTTACAACTAATCGGACCGGGTCGATTATAAACAAAGATATAATTTTTATTCAAGAGAATATTCCCGACATAATATAGGCAAAGATACAAATATTAAAATTTGGAAAACTGAAAATCATTTCTAAACCAAAATAATTAGACGATCATTTCCTATTTTCGTTTTATTTTTTTAGGGAAGAACTCTTAACACTTTTCTGAAAATGTATATATATTGGTTCCATGGCGATCGCTATGATTTTTCTTGTACATTTGTCGTTAATGTATGCGGGACGGCAATTCACAGACAAATTCAAACAGTAAAACAAAAAATATCCTATTACCTCTGTCGCCGATTTGTCGGTTTCCTCGTCGCATCGAAAATGTAAGATTATTTTCAGTCCTTCTTTGATGTGTTCCTATTACTTGGGAGATCTCGATGTATTATGTTTTGTTATTATTTCGTCAAGAGTCTTGGATCATTCGCCGGTCTATTGTCTTCTCACACCAATCTCGCAACACCTGCTAAGGTGTTTCTCTTAGAAGACTGGAACGAACGAACCCGCGGTGCCAGATTCTACGTAAAATATAAGATGAGAATTGGCGGATTTTTTAAGCGGAGCACCTGCGAGAAGCGGATCTCGCGCGAACGGAGCACCATATGCAGTTCAGGCGGAAAGATTCGAGTCGATTTCTTGCCAAAGGAGTTAAAAAATTCTTGCTTATTTTGCATTTCGACGCGCCTTAAAGTTAACAAATTGACGTCAGTTTTTTATGCGTCTGTCCTGTTATTGATGATAAAATTCGTCATAACATTGTCAAAGTGCTGTGGATCCACTCGCCTGCGGCTCGTGGATCCACAGCAAACTTTGACAATGTTATGACGAATTTTATCATCAATAACAGGACAGACGCATAAAAAAACTGACGTCAATTTGTTTTTTACAATATCAAAACGCCAAAACTGATGTTGAAATGAAGGAAGGAAATGCAAGATGCGATCGCCACAAAACCAGAATTTCATAGCCATAATTCGGAGAAACACGGGCTCGTAAATTAAAAGATTGAGTAGAGGAAGTCAAAAACACATAGAAAAATTGGAATTTTGAAACTAACCTTTATTTCGCTGATGGCGTCAGTTTTATCGTTTTATACTTCTACTATACTTGATCAACGCTTTAAAGGCCCGCCTTCACCCAAAATGCTGTGCGCGCCGTGATCACCTTCTGTGCTGAATTTCGTGCAACACGAAATTCATGCTTGAATGCGTGCAACCAATCAGATCAAGCGTATGAACAATGGAGCATTTCAAAACAAAAACGAACAACCGCAACGTTCTTTTGGGTGAAGGTGGGCCTTTAAGTATTTACGAGTTAAATATTAAGAAAGAGATTAAATATACTTTCACTTTAATTTGAACCGGAGTTCGTTAACCTGATGAGCTCAAACCATTCTGAACTTTTGCTTATAACACTTTTCTTCAAATACATTTAACGTGCTCACACTCTTTCTAACGCACATAAAATTAGCAGACAAATCCCATGGGAATAAATACATGAATATTGAAACAATAGAAAATGGTTAAAGAGGGAATAAGAGTCCTGTTGGACTTTTTAACAAAAATGGCTCATTTTAGCTCGTTAATTAATTTCTATTTTTATTTTCAATATTTAAAGGGGAATTAGGTACGTTGCTACAAGACCTCTAACCTTGAAAATTGCAAAGAATGATCACGTGTTCACACTCTTTATAACACGCATAAAATTAGCATACAAATCTCATGGGAGGCCTTGGAAAAAACGTATGAATATTGAAACAATAAAAATGTTAAATGAGCTAACAAGGGTTCTATTGGATTTTTGAAAGAAAAATGGCTAAGTTGTGCTCATTAACAAATTTCTATTGTTTCAATATTCATAGGGGATTTGCTTCGTTTCTGCAAGACCTCTAGCCTTGAAAGTTGCACAGAATGATCACGTGCTCACACTCGTTCAAACGCGCGGAAACGAAGAACTCAAATCCCAAGGGAGGCTTGGGAAAAATCGCATGAATATTAAAACAATAGAAAATGGTTAATGAGTTAACAAGGGTTCGTTGGATTTTTCAAAAATGGCTCATTTTTGCTCATTAACTAATGTTTTTTGTTTCAATATTCAGAGGGTGTTTGCCCCATTTCTGCAAGAGCTGTAGCCTTGAAATTTGCACAGAATAATCACCTGCTCGGACACTTTCTAACACGCATAAAATTAGTAGTCAAATCCCATGGGAGGCTTGGAAATAAACTCATGAATATTGAAACAACAGAAAGTGGTTAATGAGTTAACAAGGGTCCTGTTGGATCTTTCCAAAAATGGTTAATTTTCGCTCATTAACCAATTTTTTATCGTTTCAATATTGAGATGGTATTTGCTCCGTCTCTGGCCATAAAAGTTGCACAGGATAATCACGTGCTCACACACTTTCTAACGGGCATAAAATTAGTAGTCAAATCCCAAGGGAGGCTTGGGAACAAACGCATGAATATTGAAACAATAGAAAATGGGTAATGAGTAAACAAGGGTCCTGTTGGATTTTTGAAAAAATTGCTCATTTTTGTTCATTAACCAATTTCTATTGTTTCAATATTCAGAGGGGATTTGTTCCGTTTCTACAAGAGCTCTAGTCGAGCTCTAGTCTTGAAAGTTGCACAGAATGACTAAAATGGTCCTCTTGGACTGGCTCAGTTTTGGTCGTTAACAAATTTCTATTGTTTCAATATAACGAGGGCATTTGCTCCGTTTCTACAATAGCTCTAGCCTTGGAAGTTGCACAGAATGATCACGTGCCCACACTCGTTCTACCGCGCATAAAATTAGTAGTCAAATCCCATGGGAGGTTTGTGAAGCAACGCATGAATATTGAGACAATAGAAAATGGTAAATGAGATAACAAGGGTCCTGTTGGATTTTTCAAAAAATGGCTCATTTTGACTCATATATAATAACTTATTTATATAGTTTCAATATTCAACCGGGATTTGCTCCGTTTCTACTAGATTCCTTGCCTTAAAAATTGCACAGAATGATCAAGTGTTCGCACTCTTTCTAACACGCATAAAATTAGCAGACAAATCGCATGGGAATAAACACATAAATATTGAAACAATAGAAAATGGTTAAAGAGTGAAAAAGGGTCCTGTTGGGTTTTTTAAAAAATGGCTCATTTTAGCTAATTAACAAATTTCTATTCTTTCAGTATTCAGAGGGTATTTGCTCCGTTGCTACAAGACCTCTAACCTTGAAGTTGCAAAGAATGATCACGTGTTCACATTCATTAGCATACAAATCTCACGGGAGGCTTGGGAATAAACGTATGAATATTGAAACAATAAAAAATGGTTAATGAGCTAAAATGGGTTCTATTGGATTTTTGCTCATTAACAAATTTCTATTGTTTCAATATTCAGAGGGGATTTGCTTCGTTTCTGCAAGACCTCTAGCCTTGAAAGTTGCTGAGAATGAACACGTGCTCACACACTTTCTAACGCGCGTAAACGAAGAAGTCAAATCCCAAGGGAGGCTTCAGAATAAACACATGAATATTAAAACAATAGAAAATGGTTAATGAGTTAACAAGGGTCCAGTTGGATTTTTCAAAAAATGGCTCAGTTTTGCTCATTAACCAATTTCTATTGTTTTAATATTCAGAGGGGATTTGCTTCGTTGCCGCAAGTGCTCTTGCCTTGAAAGTTGCTGAGAATGAACAGGTTCTCACACACTTTCTAACGCGCGTAAACGAAGAAGTGAAATCGCAAGGGTGGCTTGAGAATAAACACATGAATATTAAAACAATAGAAAATGGTTAATGAGTTAACATGGGTCTTGTTGGATCTTTCCAAAAATGGCTCATTATTTCTCATTAACTATTTTCTTTTGTTACAATATTCCGAGGGGATTTGCTCCGTTTCTGCAAGAGCTCTAGCCATGAAAGTTGCACAGAATGATCACGTGCTCACATCCTTTTCAACGCGCATAAAATTAGCAGTCAAATCCTAAGGGAAGCTTGGGCAGCAACCTATGAATATTGAAATAATAGAAAATGGCTAATGAGGTAAAAAGGTTATATTGTTATTTTGAAAAATTGGCTCATTTTTGCTCATTTACCAATTTCTAATGCTTCAATATTCAGAGGGGATTTGCTCCGTTTCTACAAGAGCTCTTGCCTTGAGAAATGCAAAGAATGATCACGAGCTCACACACTTTTTAACAGAAATAAAATTAGTAGTCAAATCCCAAGGGAGGCTTGTGAAGAAAAGCGTGAATACTGAAATGGTTAATGAGTTAACAAGTGTACGGTTGGATTTTTGAAAAATATAGCTCATTTTTGCTCATTAACCAATTTCTTTTGCTTCAATATTCAGAGGGGATTTGCTCCGTTTCTGCAAGGGCTCTTGCCTTGAAAGTTACACAGAATGATCACTTGCTCACACTCGTTCAAACGCGCGTAAAAGTAGTAATGAAATCCCAAGGGAGGCAAGGGATGTAATGCATGAATATTGAAACAATAGAAAATGGTTAATGAGTGAACAAATGTCCCGTTGGATTTTTGAAAGAAAATAGCTCATTTTTGTTCATTAACCAATTTCTATTGTTTCAATATTCAGAGGGGATTCGCTCTGTTTCTACAAGACGCCTATCCTTTAAAGTTGCACAAAATGTTTAAGTGCCCACATTCGTTCAAACGCGCGCAAAAGTAGCAGTCAAATTCCAAGGGAGGCTCAGGAATAAACGTATGAATATCGAAACACTAGAAAATGGTTAATGAGCTAATAAGGGTTCCATTGGATTTTTGAAAAAAAAATGGCTCATTTTTGCTCGTTAACCAATTTCTATTGTTTCAATATTCAGAGGGTATTTGTTCCGTTTCTACAAGAGCTCTTGTCTTGAAAGTTGCACAGAATGATCACGTGCTCACACACTTTTTAACACGCATAAAGTTAGTAGTCAAATCTAAAGGGATGCTTTGGAAGAAAAGCATGAATATTGAAACTATAGAAAATGGTTAATGAGTTAACAAGGGTCCAGTTGGATTTTTCAAAAAAAGGCTCATTTTTGATCATTTACCAATTTCTATTGTTTCAATATTCAGAGCGGATTTGCTTCGTTTCTGCAAGAGCTCTTGCCTTGAAAGTTCCAAAGAATCATCACGTGCTCACACTCCCTCTAATGCGCGTAAAATTAACAGTAAATTCCAAAGGGAAGCTTGGGAATAAACGTATGAATATTGAAACAATAGAAAATGTTAATGAGCTAATAAGGGTTCTATTGGATTTTTTAAATAATGGTTCATTTATGCTCGTTAACCAATTTCTATTGTTTCAATATTCAGAGGATATTTACTCCGTTTGTACAAGAGCTCTATCCTTGAAAGTTGCACAGAATGGTCACGTGCTCACACACTTTCTAATACGCACAAAGTTAGTAGTCAAATCCCAAGGGAGGCTTGGGAAGAAACGCATGAATATTGAAACAATAGAAAATGGTTAATGAGTTAACAAGTGTCCAGTTGGATTTTTCAAAAAAATGGCTCATTTTTGCTCATTAACCAATTTCTATTGTTTCAATATTTAGAGGGGATTTGCTTCGTTTCTGCAAGAGCTCTTGCCTTGAAAGTTGCACAGAATGATCACGTGCCCACACTCGTTCAAACGCGCGTAAAAGTAGTAATCAAATCCCAATGGAGGCTAGGGTTGTAATGCGTGAATATTGAAACAATAGAAAATGGTTAATGAGTTAGCAAATGTCCAGTTGGATTTTTTAAAAAATGGCTCATTTTTGCTCATTAACCAATTTCTATTGTTTCAATATTCAGAGGGGATTTGTTCCGTTTCTACAAGAGCTCTTGTCTTGAAAGTTGCACAGAATGATCACGTGCTAACACACTTTTTAACACTCATAAAGTTAGTAGTCAAATCCCAAAGGAGGCTTGGGAAAAAAACGTGTGAAATTTGAAACAATAGAAAATGGTTAATGAGTTAACAAGGGTCCAGTTGGATTTTTCAAAAAAAATTGCTCATTTTTGCTCATTAACCAATTTCAATTGTGTCAATATTCAGAGGGGATTTGCTTCGTTTCCGCAAGAGCTCTTACCTTGAAAGTTTCACAGAATGATCACGTGCTCACACTCTCTCTAATGCGCACAAAATTAACAGTCAATTCCCAAGGGAGGCTTGGGAATAAACGTATGAATATTGAAACAATAGAAACTGTTAATGAGTTAATAAGGGTTCTATTGGATTTTTGAAAAAGTAGCTCATTTTTGCTCATTAACCAATTTCTATTGTTTCAATATTCAGAGGGGATTTGTTCCGTTTCTACAAGAGCTTTAGTTTTGAAAGTTGCACAGAATGATCAGGTACTCACACACTTTTAGCACGCATAAAGTTAATAGTCAAATCCAAAGGGAGGCTTGGGAAGAAACGCATGAATATTGAAACAATGGAAAATTGTTAATGTGTTAAAGAGGGTCCTGTTGGATTTTTCAAAAAATGGCTCATTTTTGCTAATTAACTAATTTCTATTGTTTCGATATTCAGAGGGTATTTTCTCCTTTTCTGGAAGAGTTCTTGCCTTAAAAGTTGCACAGAACGATCACGTGCCCACACTCGTTCAAACGCGTGTAAAAGTAATAAGAAAATCTCAAGGGAGGCTTGGGAAAAAACGTGTGAATATTGAAACAATAGAAAATGGTTAATAAGTTAACAAGGGTCTTGTTTGATTTTTCAAAAAATGACTCATTTTTGCTCATTAACCAATTTCTATTGCTTCAATATTCAGAGGAGATTTGTTCCGTTTCTACAAGAATTTAGTCTTGAAAGTTGCACAGAATGATCACGTGTTCACACACTTTTTAACACGTATAAAGTTAGTGGTCAAATCCCAAGGGAGGCTTGGGAAGAAACGCATGAATATTAAAACAATAGAAAATTGTTAATGTGTTAAAGAGGGTCCTGTTGGATTTTTCAAAAAATGGCTCATTTTTGCTAATTAACTAATTTCTATTGTTTCGATATTCAGAGGGTATTTTCTCCTTTTCTGGAAGTGTTCTTGCCTTTAAAGTTGCACAGAACGATCACGTGCCCACATTCGTTCAAACGCGTGTAAAAGTAATAGTCAAATCCCAAGGGAGGCTTGGGAAAAAGCGTGTGAATATTGAAACAATAGAAAATGGTTAATGAGTTAACAAGGGTCCAGTTGGATTTTTCAAAAAATGGCTCATTTTTGCTCATTAACCAATTTCTATTGTTTCAATATTCAGAGGGGATTTGTTCCGTTTCTACAAGTGCTTTAGTTTTGAAAGTTGCACAGAATGATCAGGTGCTCACACACTTTTAGCAGGCATAAAGTTAACAGTCAAATCCCAAGGGAGGCTTGGGAAAAAGCGTGTGAATATTGAAACAATAGAAAATGGTTAATGAGTTAACAAGGATCCAGTTGGATTTTTCAAAAAATGGCTCATTTTTGCTCATTAACCAATTTCTATTGTTTCAATATTCAGAGGGGATTTGTTCCGTTTCTACAAGTGCTTTAGTTTTGAAAGTTGCACAGAATGATCAGGTGCTCACACACTTTTAGCAGGCATAAAGTTAACAGTCAAATCCCAAGGGAGGCTTGGGAAAAAGCGTGTGAATATTGAAACAATAGAAAATGGTTAATGAGTTAACAAGGATCCAGTTGGATTTTTCAAAAAATGGCTCATTTTTGCTCATTAACCAATTTCTATTGTTTCAATATTCAGAGGGGATTTGTTTCGTTTCTACGAGAGCTTTAGTTTTGAAAGTTGCACAGAATGATCAGGTGCTCACACACTTTTAGCACGCATAAAGTTAACAGTCAAATCCCATGGGAGGCTTGGGAAAAAGCGTGTGAATATTGAAACAATAGAAAATGGTTAATGAGTTAACAAGGATCCAGTTGGATTTTTCAAAAAATGGCACATTTTTGGTCATTAACCAATTTCTATTGTTTCAATATTCAGAGGGGATTTGTTCCGTTTCTACAAGAGCTTTAGTTTTGAAAGTTGCACAGAATGATCAGGTGCTCACACACTTTTAGCACGCATAAAGTTAATAGTGAAATCCAAAGGGAGGCTTGGGAAGAAACGCATGAATATTGAAACAATGGAAAATTGTTAATGTGTTAAAGAGGGTCCTGTTGGATTTTTCAAAAAATGGCTCATTTTTGCTAATTAACTAATTTCTATTGTTTCGATATTCAGAGGGTATTTTCTCCTTTTCTGGAAGTGTTCTTGCCTTTAAAGTTGCACAGAACGATCACGTGCCCACATTCGTTCAAACGCGTGTAAAAGTAATAGTCAAATCCCAAGGGAGGCTTGGGAAAAAGCGTGTGAATATTGAAACAATAGAAAATGGTTAATGAGTTAACAAGGGTCCAGTTGGATTTTTCAAAAAATGGCTCATTTTTGCTCATAAACCAATTTCTATTGTTTCAATATTCAGAGGGGATTTGTTCCGTTTCTACAAGTGCTTTAGTTTTGAAAGTTGCACAGAATGATCAGGTGCTCACACACTTTTAGCAGGCATAAAGTTAACAGTCAAATCCCAAGGGAGGCTTGGGAAAAAGCGTGTGAATATTGAAACAATAGAAAATGGTTAATGAGTTAACAAGGATCCAGTTGGATTTTTCAAAAAATGGCTCATTTTTGCTCATTAACCAATTTCTATTGTTTCAATATTCAGAGGGGATTTGTTTCGTTTCTACGAGAGCTTTAGTTTTGAAAGTTGCACAGAATGATCAGGTGCTCACACACTTTTAGCACGCATAAAGTTAACAGTCAAATCCCATGGGAGGCTTGGGAAAAAGCGTGTGAATATTGAAACAATAGAAAATGGTTAATGAGTTAACAAGGATCCAGTTGGATTTTTCAAAAAATGGCACATTTTTGGTCATTAACCAATTTCTATTGTTTCAATATTCAGAGGGGATTTGTTCCGTTTCTACAAGAGCTTTAGTTTTGAAAGTTGCACAGAATGATCAGGTGCTCACACACTTTTAGCACGCATAAAGTTAATAGTGAAATCCAAAGGGAGGCTTGGGAAGAAACGCATGAATATTGAAACAATGGAAAATTGTTAATGTGTTAAAGAGGGTCCTGTTGGATTTTTCAAAAAATGGCTCATTTTTGCTAATTAAGTAATTTCTATTGTTTCGATATTCAGAGGGTATTTTCTTCTTTTCTGGAAGAGTTCTTGCCTTAAAAGTTGCACAGAACGATCACGTGCCCACACTCGTTCAAACGCGTGTAAAAGTAACAGTCAAATCCCAAGGGAGGCTTGGGAAAAAGCGTGTGAATATTGAAACAATAGAAAATGGTTAATGAGTTAACAAGGATCCAGTTGGATTTTTCAAAAAATGGCTCATTTTTGCTCATTAACCAATTTCTATTGTTTCAATATTCAGAGGGGATTTGTTCCGTTTCTACAAGAGCTTTAGTTTTGAAAGTTGCACAGAATGATCAGGTGCTCACACACTTTTAGCACGCATAAAGTTAATAATCAAATCCAAAGGGAGGCTTTGGAAGAAACGCATGAATATTGAAACAATGGAAAATTGTTAATGTGTTAAAGAGGGTCCTGTTGGATTTTTCAAAAAATGGCTCATTTTTGCTAATTAACTAATTTCTATTGTTTCGATATTCATAGGGTATTTTCTTCTTTTCTGGAAGAGTTCTTGCCTTAAAAGTTGCACAGAACGATCACGTGCCCACACTCGTTCAAACGCGTGTAAAAGTAATAGTCAAATCCCAAGGGAGGCTTGGGAAAAAACGTGTGAATATTGAAACAATAGAAAATGGTTAATGAGTTAACAAGGGTCTTGTTTGATTTTTCAAAAATGGCTCATTTTTGCTCATTAACCAATTTCTATTGCTTCAATATTCAGAGATTTGTTCCGTTTCTACAAGAATTTAGTCTTGAAAGTTGCACAGAATGATCACGTGTTCACACACTTTTTAACACGTATAAAGTTAGTAGTCAAATCCCAAGGGAGGCTTGGGAAGAAACGCATGAATATTGAAACAATAGAAAATTGTTAATGTGTTAAAGAGGGTCCTGTTGGATTTTTCAAAAAATGGCTCATTTTTGCTAATTACCTAATTTCTATTGTTTCGATATTCATAGGGTGTTTTCTTCTTTTCTTGAAGAGTTCTTGCCTTAAAAGTTGCACAGAACGATCACGTGCCCACGCTCGTTCAAACGCGTGTAAAAGTAACAGTCAAATCCCAAGGGAGGCTTGGGAAAAAGCGTGTGAATATTGAAACAATAGAAAATGGTTAATGAGTTAACAAGGGTCCAGTTGGATTTTTCAAAAAATGGCTCATTTTTGCTCATTAACCAATTTCTATTGTTTCCATTTTTACGGGGGATTTGCTTCGTTTCTGCAAGAGCTCTTGCCTTGAAAGTTGCACAGAATGATCGCGTGCTCAAACGCTTTCTAACGTGCATAAAATTAACAGTCAAATCCCACGGGAGGCTTGAGAATAAACGTATGAATATTGAAATAGAAGATGGTTAATGAGCTAATAAGGGTCCTATTGGATTTTTGAAAAAGTAGCTCATTTTTGTTCATTAACCAATTTCTATTGTATTAATATTCAGAGGGGATTTGCTCTGTTTCTACAACACCTCTAGCCTTGAAAGTTGCACAGAATGAACACGTGTTCGCACTCTTTCTAACACGTTTACAATTAGTAGAAAAATCCCAAGGGAGGTTTTGGAATAAACGTATGAATATTGAAACAAAAAATGGTTGACAAGCTAAAATGGGTTCTATTGTATTTTTGAAAAAAATGGCTAATTTTTTCTCATTGACCAATTGCTATTGTTTCAATATTCAGAGGGGATTTGCTCCGTTACTAGAAGAGTTCTTGCTTTGGAAGTTGCACAGAATGATCACGTGCCAAAACTCTTCTAACGCGCATAAGCATTATTAGTCAAATCCCAAGGAAGGCTTGGGAAGCAACGCATGAATATTGAAACAATAGAAAATGGTTAACGAGTTAAAAAGGGTCCGGTTGGATGTTTCAAAAAATGACTCATTTTTGTTTATTAACTAATTTCTATTGTTTCAATATTCCGAGGGGATTTGCTCCGTTGCTGCAAGAGCTCTAGCCTTGAAAATTGCACAGAATGATCACGTACCCAGTCGTTCAAACGCGCGTAAAAAGTAGTAGTCATATCCCAATGGAGGCTTGGGAAAGAACGCATGAATATTAAAACAATAGAAAATGGTTTTAAAATGAGTTAACAAAGGTCCTGTTGGATTTTTTTTTTTAAAAATGGCTCAGTTTTGCTCATTAACAAATTGGTTAATGATCAGTTAGGATTACCACGAGATGAATGCGGAGAAATAAATTAAATTTGAAGCTGTTGTTTCTTGAGTTAATAAGGCGTTCGACTTATTATAATCTTCTATGGAACATGAAAAGACACAATTTATCACATTTTATTTTAAAAGTATATTTCTTCTCTACAAAGATATATACCATATAGCTTAAAAGTTTAATTCAAAATGGCTTATCATCTAAACCGTGGCTATCGCAATATAGCATTCTTATGGGCATGTCCTTTTTAGCCTGACATGCATTGTTTCTAAAGGGCGGGAAAGAAAGATTACGTGACTAGCCATTACTTAGTGACCTGGCCTTTAAGTGGAAGTGAGGCTGCAGTTGACCTTGCTTTGATACAAACCTGCCTGCTTTTCATATGTAAATCATAGTTTTTGTTCAGCTTTATTTACATATGAAAAGTGGGAAGGTTTGTATCAAAACAAATGCAACTTCAGCCTCACTGTTCACTCAAAGGTCGGGGTACTAAAAGCACACAACTGTAAAATGGTCTATTGCACATGTGAATGGTCTCCAATGCAGGCCTTCTTTAGGCTTGTCACGCAATCTTCCTCCCCCATGTGAGAGAAGGGCGTGACATACCCTGCGTTGGAGGCTAAAGGCCCGTTACAAATGCGATTTTTGAAGCTATTTTTGTCGCGCTCTCCAATGCAACTTTTGTCGCAAGTGTAAACTAGCGGCGATTTTTGTGCGATTCCAGTACGATATTTGCTGCGGTTTGCTGTGATTTCCCAAAAATCGCCGCCATGATGCATCAGGTTTCTAACATTCGAAACCTCTTCGACTTCGCGCGACAAATCGCACCGAAATCGCCGGCCATGATTGGTTCATCGGATTTGTCTTTGAACTAACACTGCTTTTACGATAGCTTAAGAAAAAACGCTCTAAAAACTGTTTAAATAACAGTAATAATTCTAGTATTATCACAATTATCACCCTTGCAAACAGAAGCAGCAAAGCAAAAATATACCTCCAGAAATTAGAAAATTACGTCAAAGTTTGTATTACCACAATGGTATGTATTACCACAATGGTATGTATTACCGCAATGGTACTGACAAAGTTGGATAATTTTCAGCTGCCTTATATGACATCGCGGTGTTAAATTTTACCATCATATTGTTAATTGCTGTCGTTTTTTCAACATGCAACAAAGTGTGACGAAACATTCTACAGTCATTCTACCTTTCTTATATTCAGAAATATATTTTATCTGTTTCAGAAGGGGTGGCTATTTTGACGCGGTTTTGACACGCGCGAAACTGAAAAAAACATACACGAGAAAACTTTAACCCACGAGCCTATTAAACACTTGTAACAAAATAACACCAGCGTGTTGTTCCAAACAATATCCATACCCTCCCCCCACCCCACCCCTCTGGAAATTCCACTTTAGCTTCATACTTTCCTTTAAAACCTTTGGCTTTTGAGACCCCCTCCCCCCTCGGGACTTCCAAGAACCTTCCTTGGGGGAGGTATGGACATTTTCTGTAGCGACCAATACTCGTTATATTATTTGGCACTGCATAGCCTGGAAGACTGCATTTTCTGCAGGCTTTCTTAACACACTCCCTTTACCGCGTAAAAGCTTAAAATGCTAAGCATACATTTTGCATTCACCAGCTTTAAAAATCAGCTAATCTGTAATACTATTCTTAACCAGCCAGTCAATCAATGTTAACCATACAAATCAGCTATTTTATACAGTCCTATCACGTAGATAAAGCTTTCCCCTTTCGCTTTAATAATGGCTTGTAACTTGATGGCAAGTAGCACAGTCATAAAATCAAAGGCTCCTATGAGCCAACTCGTGAATACAAAACGCTCTAAATAAAAGATTCTGCACATCTTTGGACCCCCCCCCCCCCCCCCACATTTCCAATGCGCCTTGCTGCACCGACCCCACCCCTTGCGTTCAACTCCCCACCCTCCCCTCCCTCCAATGCTATCCCCTTGGGTAAGGCAAGTGACCATTACATATCGGGGGGCTTAATGTTATCAGCCGAACGAGCGAGCAAGCGAGTGTCAGTTTTATTCAAAAGCCACAACTCGTTACCCTACGAGCAGAGTCCCCTTCGATCTTCCTAGAAGGAAAATCGAATTGGTCTCTCGTTCGTACGTTCACGAGTTAAAAATGGAGATATGTACCTTGTACTGATCACATTTTGAAATCAAGGGGCGAATCCAGGAATTTCTGAAACGGGGGGTTGTACACCTTAATAACTTTCCACGCCAGCGAGTGCCGTAGGCGCAAGCTTTTTTTTTTTTTTTGGGGGGGGGGGGGGGGGGGAGGAGGCATGCCTCTCTTCCCGAGGAAAATTATACCCTCCAACCCAAAACGCCATTTCCAGCATTCCTGAGACTCAAAAAGCGTTTGTGAAGTCTAGATATAAATTTTCTTCTATAATGTTTATGAACCACAAGGGAGAAACAAGAGTTAAGCAAACAAGAAATGCTGCTCAAACCCGCCCTGGATCCGCCCCTGGAAATCATTCACTTAAGATCGCGCATAAGAAGCTATCGTGTTTGAAATTGTTTTCTAGAAAATTCAGTTATGAAGTAGAAAAGGGAGACGCCACAACAAGAAGTCAGAAAATGGTAAAAAAATATTCTGTACATTTATGATACAGGATAAAAGTGCTCAAATGAAGAAGAAGAAAAAAGCAGGACTTGTTGAAAGAAGAACAAAACGCAGAAATAAAAACAATGACTAAAACAAAAAATAACATTGACAGAACATTCGTGGCCTCGTTCCCTCTAATGAAATGCTCGTTCAAGTTATAATTGCTAATTTAGGATATTCGCTGATTCATTTATACCGTTTTAGATATATAGGGTGTCAACTTCTCTGTATTTATTGGACTTCCAGATAAGAATGCATCTGAAAATAAAAGGATAAAAAATGGAATAAGTACAGTGGAATAAAGGAGTAGATATAACTTGTGGTTACACTTAAGGGTGCGTTCGCATTGGCACGGAAACATTTTTGGGAGTAAACATGTTTAAGCAAAACATGTTTCCTCTAAACATGTTTGTAATTGCATCGTGTCTACTCTATTTCAAGCACGAAATGCTTATAGAACACTGAAAGGAAGATATCAAGTGAATTTTCTAAGAGAAAATAAACCATAGTCAGAGTTTTAGCGAATTTTCCAAAAACCAAGGCGATTAACTTTAAAAATTGGACCAATTTTGTCGCGTTGCAATCCATTTCCATCCTGGCCATCTGCAGCCCAAGACACTTATTTTTACTCTTAGAGCACTTGTAGAATAATTTTAAACAGCACTGGACCATTATTTTTGGGTTTTCACTGATATTAATATGTTTTTTTTTAGCTTTTTTCTTGGCAGCCGTGTACCTTGCCCTTAAATCTTAAATTTATTATACCACAAATAAACGTTTGAGGGGCTTACTTACAACTTCCTCTATTTTACCCGCGTTTATTCGGGGCCCGGTGTTTAATTGAGAAAATACGGTAACACTAAAGATGATGATCTAGCTCGAATTTGCTGTTGTGTTCATTCTGTGGTTTAATCCTACTTTCAAGCATTATTCCTTCACCAGTCTCTCGCTCAAGCCGTTTTGTAGTCTTACTATTCTCTTGGTGTTGCAAAAAAATATTGTTGGTTAGATACATATGGGCCTTTATCACGCGGCGGCCATGTTGACTCCCCGGAGAATATAATATTTTGTTTTTGCCCGCCCAACCTCGTTTTCAACTTTTTCACTAGCTGCAAGGCTTAGCGGGCGTAAATCTTTTGTTTTTATACAAAATGGCGGGGCGTGATAAAGGCCATTGCGTTGTAGTGTGGGTATTGCTTATTGTATTTTGAATCCTTTGTTCTACGACATTTCAAGATGGCAACATCCGCAACACCGAGGAATAAGGTATATACTTCATTGTAACACACCATATAGGGATCCTACCATATAGGGATCCTAAAAACTCATTTTAAAATGGTTAGCTTTTATTTACTGTTATGGGTAGTGATATCTATAACAGTAAATAAAAGCTAACCATTTTAAAATGAGTTTTTAGCCCTAAGTAAGTGCCGGATTCTTTGACGTGCATAAATTAAAACCACCATGAAGTATATACCAGGAATAAATGCGCTATAATCTACACAGTGTAGCACACTAAATGTTGAAATTTCAAACAAATTAAACTGTTCGATTTTGAATAAATCGCCGAAACATTTTTAACATTTGTTTTCTCATGTTTGAAATATAAGTGGTCAAAACATTTCATAGGTCTCACAAATTATCATAAAAAATTACCAGAAAGTTTCCTCAGACGAAACTCCTTAGCAATAAACAGATCAAGCTTAAATTTGCATATAATTTAAAAACGAACAAACGAAGATCTCTATCTCTATCTTGTTGCGAGTAGCCCAAAATCGAAAGATATCTAATAAAAAATGTTTTTTTGCCATGTTTGTTTACCGTTGCTATGGGAATGCTGATTAGCATAAAAAGGGCATTTTCCACAACTTTCTTCCAAGCCTAACATCTGGTATCAAATTCAGATTGATTGAGCTAAAGTAAGATTATGTATAAGCACATTCAAAAAGGGAAGTGTGACCACCAAAAAAAAAACGCTTGGAGCCACCTTAAAAGACAAAAGTTAGTGGAAGCTAATGAGAAATCTTTTGCTTCGTAGACCAGCGTGGCGTCAGGTGAAAAGGTCCTATTGCACAAAGAATTCAAGGGATGCATGCGGAGGAACGTTCCGTGATTTAACGTAGACACTTTAACTCGGACATACCTAAACGACGATTTTATTAATTTATTATTTGAAATATTGCTGATATAGAGTAAAAAAAACCCACTTTTTCATTCAAAAAACGATGCATAAAACATAAGGATAGTGCTGAACGTTACATTGTTACAACATTGGGAAAGAGCCAATGCCGCAGAACAATGAAGTTTACTATAGTTCTTATGTGAAGCATTACTTAAAGTACTTACAACAGTGAATAATAGGCCAAGGAATAAAGCCTTGTCTTCTGCTGAAAGGGACTCGGGAACTGCAAGAAAAACAATTGATCTGTTAAGACTTCAGTACGGGTCGTTAACAAGCAGCACAGGTATGCCAACTTCTGTGTGGTGTGCTGCGCATGTGCAATGGACCTAAAACCATTTATAAAACTGGTCATCAAAGCTCTTAGGTGAAAATTCTCAAAATCACTGCCATCGCGATCCTCAAATAGCCAAAACACGGAAAAACAAAACAAAGTTATAAACATGGCAGCGATTTTGACAATTTTTACTTTATTTTCATCAGTTTTCAGAGCCCTAAATTATGCCTTTGGTAAGGCTAGTTTGAATCAAAGGGCTCTTATATAAAATTCATTTTGTGAACACGAAACAACGTAAGGTTAAGTCCACAGATCGGTTTTAATTCTCCATACTGAGTTTGAGGTCAAAGAAGTGAAGAGTATAAACAGATTTAAAACGACCAAAACATCTTAGCGTGACAATAATTTATATGCATTGTGTAAAATGAGACTGTCTAGACAACTGAATGAAGTAAACGCTGGGACTTCAAATACAGCAATCATCTTTTAACCGCTAATACACTGGGGAATTACAAAAGTTTACGGATGGTGGAACGAGTGAAAATTTACATATTTGTCACCGTATACTAGCTATATCTCGCTCAATGCTTCTCATATTCACGAGATAAAAACCCAGTGTTCTTACCAGACCGCGGCATTGCGGCATTGCCGCACTTTTTCGGGGAATGCCGCACTATTATAAGCCCAAGGGGTCCCAAAGGTGCAAAGAAGCCAAAAAAAAAAAAGGGGTGGGGGAAGAAAACGTAATATATATAGATAGGCTTAGCCTAACAGCGGAGCTCTCTGAACAGAAACGATAATGATAAGCTTAACTTAGGTGAAAGGTCAGAAGCGCAAGAAAAATTAGAATAAAGATTGACGACCAGACTATTTTTCAATTTTAGCAATTCTCAAAAACAGTAAGCGTATAACGCGACCGTCTGCACAGTACATTTAGACTCCAAAAATTACACAATACCTCACAAAACAACATTTTCTCGGTCTAGAATAACTAGTATGACTAATTCCGAATAAAATACATCTGTTGCGTCTGGAAAATTACCCGAAAAACTGATTTGGAAATTACGAGTTGCCAGTAGCTCAATTATGAGTCACAAGCTTCACAAATATTCGGATGACACCACAAAGCAGAAAATTTCTGTTCGGTCATTCGGGAGAAATCAATTTGCAACTGTGTTGTGATGTCATTCCTTATGTCCCTTACAGTGGCCCGAGAGTTCTCGGTGCCATTGTGGAACGTTGCCTTATTTCGGAAAACCCATATACCATAAGTATGGTCTTAATGAAAAAGCGCGCTCGCATGTCATTCTCATCGCAAGCAGAAGTCCATAGGTAAAAGAAAATAGTCTTAACATTAACTAAAAACCTAGTATTCAGTAGTGCCGATAGGGTGGGAGTGAAAACACCCCACACCCTTCCACAGGTTCAAATTTTAATCTAGCTTGGAAAGGCGTGGTAACCAGTTATCCGGTTTCAAATTTGCATTACCATTGCTAGACCAGACACCCAAGATTCGCATTCTTGACACCAACGTCAGGCCATAAGGATTGTCCGGATGTGAGCACCAAGCTCCTAACCTCATGGCATTTAATTTAGTCCCTGTACCTGTCTCGTATTTGTGAAGTGAGGTAAACAATTTGTCTAAAGAAAAACATGTACTTCACAAAACATGTGGAGTCATCCGCATATTGGCGAATTTTAAAACGCTTTCCTCCGGCTTCTGGAAGGAGAAAACCTTCAATAGTATCATCCTTTCTTACACTGGTAGCCAAAACATCTGCGCATAAAACGTACAAAAGTGGAGACTGGGGATCTCCCTGCCTCACCCCCGACTTGAGTGGAATTACGATTGGCTATAATTTTCATATTTGCTTGACAGTGAGTGTCACGCAAGAGAAATAAATAAATTCTCGAAAATCGTCCTACCTGGGACAGAACAAGTTTGATCTTTTTGAATAATCGAGGGTAACACTTTTGAAAATCTGTTTGTAAGAGCTTTTGAACAAATTTTGTTAATCAACATCGAGTAGCGAAATGGCGGGGTCACCAATTTTTTAGGTTTTTCCTATCATCTTTCTTGTAAAGTAACCTAGTCACGCCTCCTTGCATTGAATCACTGAAAGAATTATTTTCCAAACTAAATAAGGCCAAAAAGATCCCAGAATTTAGCGTAAAATTCTTGAGGTAATCCGTCTGAACCGGGGGGTTTCCCTGAAGAAAGTCCACGCATTGCGTGGGTAATTTTAGGCAAAGATAAAACTCATTCTTCGCAGGATAAAATTTCGCTCTAATCTGTTTTCAAGTTTGTTCAAAAATTCGGTTTGGACTGTTAAATTAACAGGTTCTTGCGAGTACAAATTACGGTAAAAATCGAAATGAGCCGGAGTCTTGTTAAAAGACTTTAACACCGGCAGAGTTATAAATAGAATGAACAGTATTTTTCTGAGCCGTGTTGCTTCGAGCGTAAAAAAAGAATTTGCTAGGTTTTTCACCTTCTTCAAGCCATTTGACTCTGCTACGAATTTGGTTTCCTCTCATTTGGGATCTCTTTCGAGCGTTTCTATGGTGGTTTAAGTTATCTCCTTTAATAAGAGCCCTTTTTGCTTCGATCAAAGAAATTATAGTTGCGTGGCCTTACCGCGATTAAATATGCGTTGTTTACTTCGACCAAAATCTATAGCAACTAATGTTATAGATTCTTTAAGAAAATCCCACCAAGCTTGAATGGAATTAAATGCTTTCCGGTACAATACATGTTTCTTAATAATTTCTGAGATCATATATATCGTAAATATTAAATTCTAAATTTAGCAGTCCAAAGTCCTGGTCCACGGGAAAATGCATTATGCGGATAAATCAACAGAATCATGATCGGAAAAAACACAAGGCAAAATTTCACATTTTAGAAAGGAATCATACAAGTCCTGAGCAATAAAAAAATTATCCAAACGTGTACCGATAGTTTTATCCGCGTTAAACCATGTGCTTTGTATTTTTCAGTCGGCCGTGTTTTTTGCGCCAGATATCAATAAACGATGAACACTTGTGCAGATCCTTCAAATCCGTGGAAATTGTAAGATTTCCTCCAAACTTATCAGAAACATTTTCAATGCAGTTAAAATCGCCAGCAATAATTTTAAAAGAGTTCTGAAAAAATATTCATGAATTGTATCATAAAAGCATTTACGTTCACTTGGATTCGTGAGTGCATAAGTATTAACCAAATTAATTTTGGTGTCGTCGAGTTCAGTTAAAACACTAACAATTCTACCAGAAGAATCTCTTTTTCCATTGTAAACATTTGAAATCAGTATTTTCAGCTACAAGAATGGCAACGCCGCCTTGTTTACCAAGAGCGGGCGACCAGAAACTTTTTATACCGCGCCATTTAGCTGTCAGAGAATTTATCGCATTTTGACTTGTCGCTAAAGTTTCTTGTAAACAAATAAAATCAGAACGGGAATTTTTCGCAAAATCAAAAACAGAGCGTTGTTTGGCTTCATTGCCAAAACCACGGATATTCAAAGATGTAAATTTAGCTCTGAATGTAAAAACTTGGAGAAAATTCTTTTGGTAAAATTAAGCTTACATAGGCTTAACTAATGTTAAGCAATTTTTGCAAATCACATTTAGACAGTTACTTGCTTTTCTGTTTATGTTTGTTTGTCCGATATCCAGTGTTTTTCCTCTTCGGCAAAGGTTGTTCGCCGTCATATTCAGAACGTTCGCGAGTTTTAGGGTCCGTTTTCTTTGCTTCAGGAATTGGCGTATCTTGTTTGTCTTTCTCCGTGATTTTTCCATTGACGAGTACAGGTTGTGTTGGTTTTGGCGCGGAGGCAAGCTTTTGCGAACTGCCCTGTTTGTAGCCGCGGGGAAGCGCGCGAAAACATAGCCTCGTTCCCAGTTCCTCTCTCTTCATATACGTCATCATCGATGATGACGTAACGGGTGGACAGACGTGCACACGGACCGACGCGCCCGCGAAACATTCCGCTAGCCATGACCATGAAAAATGACGGGACGGTTCTATGAGTATGGGGCTGCGCAGCCGAGCCTTCAGCTCGGCGAGTGCTCCGCTATTACGAACGTACATTTCTCTCTAATATAAGCCAAAATTTGATTGGTTGTGGCCTCTTTAGAAAGTATCCAGAACATTTATTATCTAAGTTTGTTTGGGGGTATTTGCTGGAATAAAATGTTGAGTTAATTGTGTCTAAAAATGGTGACCCGCTTTTCTCCCCTATGACCCCCTTTTAGCTTCTCTATGGGTCCTGTGGACCCCAGTGCAGAAAATCCTGGTAAGAACACTGGAAACCGATACATAGAAATGCACAGCACACTACACAATCATAGGCTGGTAGGCCTGTGTAAGCCAGTCTTAGTCCTTGCAAAAGTCCTCAGCTTTCACAAAATAGGAAAGGCACTGCAATATTTGTACCAATGTCTTAGTAAACATAACTTAACAGTCAAAAAGTTAATTTACTGAAAAGGACATAAATGAGAGATGTTTGTGTTTTCTTGCCTCACAAAGAGATTTAAATATATCTTATTGACCAAGCGCGAGGGCCGTACTGGGAGAATATCGGCCCGAGGTCTTGACAGTACGGACCGAGCCCAGCGAGGTCCATACAGAAAAATTCTCCTAGTATGGTCCCAAGCAAGCTTGGTTAATAAGAGATTTATTACATGACACCTGCCAGCAGGAAGATTGTGCGGGATCATTCAGGACAATGCCCGGTCCAATACTTAGAGAATATTCGACCGGCAATCGAGCATTCTGATTGGTTGATTTTAGTTATTGGCCCTCTGACTGACTTAGTCGTGTAATAATTAATTGTTATCGCATGGGTCAAAGGCGTGGTTATGACAAAGTCAGTTTTCAAAACCTGCCCCCAAACATAGGTGGATTTAGAGGGAGGGCCAATGGGGACACAGCCCCCCTTTTGTCTGGGATTTTATATTTTCTTATTAAGGTTGTTGCGGTTATGGAGTGAGATTGCACTTTCATCCCGGTTGCTATGGCTCCCGGCCCCTGCCCCCTGCCAAGAAAGAATGCTTGCAGGCATAGAACAGTGTTATTAAAAACTTACATGAGATGGTGACAAAGTCTGGTTCGCCAGATATACAGCAGCTGCACATGCCACCACAGCAACCCCTCCAAGTATGTGTGATCTCACCTACTTCGCGGGCAGGTTCAGATTGAGTACCCTCTTTCAAAATCTAGGGAAAAGTGATAAAATGTGCTTAGTGGCCTGGCCTTTGAGTGGAAGTGCGGCTCCAACTGTAGTTTAGGTTCACCAGGGGGTAAGGGGGAGTTAACATATAAAAGTTTTAGAGTTAAAAGGGTAGATTTGGACCGGTACCTCAAGGGTGTTCAGTTCAGCAGTTGTTCAAATCACAGTACCTTTTAGAAGACCTTTTTCAATGAGACCAGTTTATTTTGAAATGCTTTTTAATGTTTTCTTCTTGTACCCTTCAGGGACCATGCCCACATTACCATATTCTGGTATCATTTAGAGATTCTTTTCAAAATTTCTGGTAAGCATGCCCATCACTTTTATATGGGAGTTTTCCCGGCCCGTTACATGTACGTAGGTCAAGCCTCCCCCCACCCCCCTGTGCACCTCAAAATAAAAATCAATGCAGAGAGGAAGAAAAAAAATATATATTATTTTACCTTAAAGACAGCAACATTATCCCTTTTGCACTCACAGGGATATCCTGAGGGACCTTGCACCTTGTAGATTAGATTTCCTTCATAGTTATACACGTCAAAGTAGAATGAAGGCCCAAGCCAACTGCCACAGGTCTCTCTCCCTCTGTTTGGGTGTAAAAAATGTTTATTACTGATTATTCAACTGTGAGGTCATGTTACATGTACCTTATAAGGAAAAGAGAACACACAAAATATCCCAGCATATTACACAGTAGATTGTCATATAACACCTTATTATCTCAGTTTGAAGACGCAGAAACCATTTGATAATGAAAGGAATTTTAATAGAATAATGTATCCATTAATCGATGGTTTAACAGATAATATATTATGTGCCGACATGTTACTCATTGCTCACATTTTTCTCGCCCATTTGGGGCTCTAAAAAATACTTTGCAACTTGTAAAATATCTGTGCGTATATAAGGTGTATTTATACTACTATTAATAATGATTTAGTGAACCAAGACAAAATTTTTTAAAAAGTGTACTCAAACTTTAATAGACATGCAAAATCAATATTTAACTGACTCTCAGCATCTGACTCAACTATTGTCAAACGCTGTGTTCACTGTTAACAAGTGGAAAGAAATGGGAAAGATGGGCGGGGGAGGGGGGTGTATAATTTTCACCAAAAGGGGTGTAATAGTTAAGAGATTAAGCCATACACAATGCAATGGACTGGATCATAGTGCCAACCCATGCATTGCCCTCATGTAGAGTGTAGAAGGAAACAGGTTAGCCACTGCAAAACATGGAGAAGGAAAACACTAAAAGAGTTAATTAAAAGGAGATGGGTCTGAAAACTTGGGTAGAGGTAACAACTATGGCAGCTGACAAGTTGGCATGGAAACGGTGAGCATGCAGCAGCCCTATTTTACAGTAGGAGGGGAAGGTGATGATGATGATGATGACACAATGTGTTGTACAGTATCGCACTGCGCTCTCGTTAAATATTATGAAACTTTTACGCGGCACTGGAAACAGTTAGCAGGCCAATTTGTGTGGTTTTTGTGCATTATATATAATAAACCTTTGAAAGAGGAGTATGTGACAAGTTGCATGAATTTTGGTATTATTTCTGTAGTTCAGTTATGCAATGATAGACCAATCAATTTAATTTTATCACTTTATACCCGCGGCACACACATGGAAGCCAGACAATAGACTCGGGTGATCTGATTTCAAAGGCATACTTTCGTACAGTGTTCACTACGTTTCTTATGCGAGGCCAACTCTCCCTGTTACACATGAGCTAGTATGCAGCATTCATTCCAGTTTCAATGTTTTTCGTCTAACGCTAATGTTCATTGGTTACTCCTTTTTTGTTAGAACTGTCCCAGCTTGGAACGCGCTTTGCCTCTCGTCTCCATAAACGCTGACTCTGTCACCACTTTTCACTCAAGCATTTGTAATAACCTAGTTTATTGATGCTTTATTTTATTATTAGTGGAACGCTTTGTCGGTAGTTTGTTTGCTAACTTAATTTAATCGCTGCCTTTGTAATGTACTAGATTTTGTGAGTGTGAGTTTTATATCTTCTGTACAGTGCACGAGTAGTTCGTTTGTTGATTAGTTAACGAATAAACTCTATGTAATTTGTAATCACCTTCACTGTAATATTTCATCTGAGCACTCATGCTGACCACCATAATTTGCCGGATTAGCTCGCTATAGGCAATTACACTAATTAAAGATTAAAATTCTAAAATCTACTCGCAGTTTCTTATACAGAGTAGTGTTGTAGTGTTTAGCATGACTTCAGCATGTTGTTGGCTCAAGGCCTGGTCTCAGACATCATGCTGTTTCCTATACAAGAAACTTTACCCTACATTGTATACCTGCCAAGTCTCATGCCTTAGGTGTGAGTCTCACTCCTGCAAGTCGAAAACTCCGATCTCACACCAACTCACACCGATGGAGCAACTTTTCACGCCTGACTTACAGATTTAAGCTATCAGCCTAACTGATCACATGATCCAATTAAAAATATAGTTATATGTTCATGAAAATTTGACACTTTTTTGTAAGTTTGTATCGTTCTGAACATTATGATTACAGATGGATGTTATTAAACGTAGGGTCTGAGGTCCATGGAAGCTTTCAAATTCTTCACAATAATTTTGGACAACTTCAGACAACTTTGAAATAGATCAGGTTGTTTTCAGATTTGGTCAGGTCACATTCAGAAATACTGGCACAGTAGCTCCCACAAAAAAAATTTTGATGCCTATCACCCGGAAAAAGTTGGCAGTTATTTCATTGTCTCTCTACCCAGGTGAATAAATGGATACCAGTAACAAAATGCTAAGGTATATATGTTAGGGGTGGCGAATGGTACCTTCAAAATCGTGGGTCTCGAAAAATTTTGGTCCGGTCTCGAAATCTTGGCAGTTTTTGTTTTAAGTCTCAAAGTCTCGTTTGGCTGGTGTTTTTTCTGTCTCGGAGTCTCGGATTTTTTTCCTCAAGGCCTCGGAGTCTCAGATACTTTTGTCAAGCATTCTCATTCTTCATCCTTGTTTGTTGTTTGATAGGTGAATCGGATATTTTTAGCATTGAATCTCGGGCTCGGTTTTTTCCCGCATTGGGTCTCATGCTCAGATTTCATAATGTAGCTGCGGTCTCGGATTTTGAAACAAGAGTCTCGCCGTCTCGGCGAGTCTCGGATTTACCATTCGCCACCCCTTATGTTTGGGTTTGAAAATTTTCAAAAGTTCTAGACAGTTTAAGTTTTATTAAACTTCATGTGCAACTTTACTTAACCTTTGAAAATAAAATACATATATATATGGTAGCTATATGGTTTATTCTCATGTTTGATGTTTGATTCAAAAACTTATGACTTACGAGTGTTTGATGTGACCTAGCACTTCACCAGTGGGCATGCGGACAGTCATTTCTGGTGCAGCCCATGGACAGAGAGCAGGACATCCACAGGTTGCTGGATGTTCAAGCTCCATGATCCAATTGTTTGAAGTGCTGTTGATGACTTTCATATAGAAAGGTCGTGTTTGTCCCATAATGAATTGAAGCCAGCTGCTCAGGGTTTTGACTGAAAACAAAAAATTCAATTTTTATTGCAAGTGATTATGAGGAGGGAGAAGGAGGGTGTCATTGCAGTTTTTGCCCTTACACCACTACACCATCTGGCATCCCTCTGCAAATTTGCAAATTGTGTCGGCTCAAAAAATATCAACACCCCTCCGACCCTGCAGAAGGTGTTTTGGTTTGGACCCTGCTGCCCTGCCCACACCCCCCCCCCCCCCACCCCACCCTTCTCATAATTCCAATTCTGCTTCATATCCTCCTTTAAAGAGGGTCTCAATGGTGTGGTGACTAACAACAACAAACAACAATTTATTCAACAAGAAACAACAACAACAATTATGTATTCTTAGTATAATAATGAAAGAGTTGACTGATTTGTTTGCCCTGCAAATAGCTGGAAAGCTAATCGGGGCGGGGCAAAACAAGTACATGAAAAATACAAATATCTACAAAATCAAAAACCTTATACTATTGAAAAGCCTTGCAGATTGCACATAATAATGAATAAAAACACAGAAGTTAAGTGATCTAATTGAATTAAGACAAGGATTCTCTGACTACAGTAAGTGTATCTATGTACTTATACTTTATTAATAATCATGGAGATTTGAATATATAGTCATCCTCCTTTTCTAAAATATTGAATAGCAATTTGCGGAGAGCTCTTTTGAGAGCATTCTTAGGAAGATCCGTTATATAGCGTGGTATCTTATTCCACAGCTTTACTCCGAGCCGAGAGAAAGAATTGTTTAATATTTCTAGTCTGGAACATTTAACATAGAATTTTCCAGATGTAAACGATCATGTATTGTACATGTATGAGTGAATATTAGACGTTTTCTGAAATAAATTGAGCATGTTTGCTGGGGCTTTATCATAATTGATATCATGCATTAAGGTTGATATGGACTCATAATAAAGAAAAGTTATTGGAAGCACGTTAGCTTCGAGAAACAAAGGTAATGGTTAAAATTTTGGCGGTTTTATGGCTAATGGTTAATTTCTTCCCGTTACGGTTAACAGAAATCTTAAAAATTAATTTCCATTGTGTTTAAAAGTCAAAAATTAATTTCTATTTTAAGAATAGTTACAAATTAATTCTCATTGTTGTAAAACACATTTGAAGATCTGAGGACCATTGATCTGCTAGGACAAGACAAAAATCACATATTTAATTTAACATAACATTAGATATGGCAAATGACAAATCATTTTTGACGGTTAACATTTTTTACGCCTTAAAATTTTTCAATTTTTACGCCTAATGACTAAATTTTGGCCGTTTTACCTTTAACGGTAAGTAACCCCATTGAGACCCTCTTTAAAAGATTTGGTTAGTGAGACCCGTACCCCTCAGAATTTCCAATAACCTTCCCCATGGGGGGAGGGATGTATATTTTCTGACACCACGTATTCTCAGTCCAGTAAATTAAACATACAGTCGGACCTCTATTAAGCGGCCACCCTAGGGACTTTGAAAACTGGCCGCTTAATAGAGGTTGGCCGTTTAATGGAGGTACAATATAAATTGGATAGAAATGGCAGTCGACGTAATTTTATTGCCTCTATATAGCAAAAGGCTTGTTGAAAAGTGAACATAAGTGAAGATAAATGCAAAAATCATTGAAACATAAAATTAAGTGCTCTGTATTTGGGCATTTCAAGTCTGTGCAAAGTTCTAGCTCTAACACAGAGAGCATGTAGACGATACAGTAAGTAAAGTATTTTTTGGTGTTGAGGAGGTACAGAAAAATATGCAAATCTTTGTAACAAAACATCAAGTTTCTTAGGCCTTTTTTGCACCAACAGTCTAAAAATTTTAGCTCAAAATATTTCACGGACGATTTATTTAAAATAATCCGTCACTGTTGATTGCCGTTGTGGAGCTCGGAGTTGTAACGAGAAGATCAAGTCATTTGCCTTTCCGATAGATAGGGCAAGGTCCTGGTAACCGTGAAACTGGGCAAGTGGAGATTAAATTGCAGTTTTTATTGTTATCAGTTATCACCTTCATATTATCTGTCACCATTTCACTTGAAAAGATGATTTGCTGGCCGCTTAATAGAGGTAAAAATACAATAAATACTAAACTTGCAACAGCAAAAAGGTGGCCGCGGCCGCTTAATAGAGGTGGCCGTTGAATAGAGGTATCGAATACAGCACTTTACTGACAAATAATTCGGGACTTTGGAAAGTGGCCGCTTAATGGAGGGTGGCCGCTTAATAGAGGTCCGACTGTATTTAAGGGTATAATCTATAATAGGTTTGTTTGATTAACTAATGACTAAGGAATGTTTCATGCCAATGGGCATGTGGATTATCATTTCTGTGCCTCATATGTTACTTTACCTATATCACTTATATCTTTTTGTCTTCAATGTCACCTTTGTGGTATATGTATTTATACATTAGCCTGCAATACAATTGTTTCGTTTTATATTGCATGTTTGAGTGTTTAGCTGCCATCTTGGATTAGCAAAACAGGAAAAATTGGGATGAATGAAGGAGGGTGGTGAACGGAGATTAAAAACTGGAGTATCCCCCCCCCCCTCCGCATTCCCCTCTCACTTGCCTTTCTGCCTGACTCCTTTTCCCTTCTCCGTTTTTTTGCACTCGCCTGAAGTCTCCTAGATTTTTCTAATCCAAGATAATGGCTAATAAACACTTGATGGAATATTCAGTGCTCACTTGCCCAGCAGGCCACTGCAGGCTAATCATATATAACTTACTTTCTTTCACATTAAACAGCTGATTCCCAGCACCATCATCCACAAGAAATTCCATGTGACCCCACCAGGCTAAAGCAGAGACAAGAAAATTAATAGTTCAGTAATAATTTATTTAAAAAAATAATCTAAATTTACCCCAGCTGGTTTAGGTTAAACTCATTTACAACTGATGGATTCAGACTTTGTTGTAAGGTGCAGACCTGGAGTAAGAATGCGTGGAGTGGATTTTGAAAAACGGCAGAGGGTTGGGGTCCCTTGCGGTACTCAGGTATTAAATAGTGACGGGGACTTTTTTGAAGGTTGGCAAAAAGCGTAAACCTTTTTTATGAAGAGGGAAAAGGGACTTTTTTTAGAGCCACATGGCATGTGATGAAATGTAACACATTTTCGTTTTTATTTCCAATTTTGTCATATCCTGTATCACTTAATTCTTCTATATTGTGGAATTCTCCTTGTATATAATATCGTATAACACATTGTAAATTTAGTAACACTTATACCTGAAGAAGGCTGGTTGGCCAGCTGAAATATTGTACTAAACATAACATACACCGTTTTCAGCTTTGCTTTAAAGTTTTATTATTGGGGGTTACGTTCTGGGCCGTTGGACTTTTTTGGGGTCTGGTTTTAGCATAAGAGGACTTTTTGGGGGTGTAACAATTTGGCTACATTTACACCTGAGTACCCTCCCCCCCGCCCCCGAGGTTGGGGGTAAAATTAGATGCTGATTTATAACTAATCAGTGGGGGGTTATAAGGGATCAGGGGGGAGCGGAGGGGCCTAACTCCCCCCTGATCCCCCCATCCCCCCCCCCTGATCCCACCCCCTATTCTTGCAAAATTATATTTGAATCCCATTTTTTCAATGCTACAACTAAAAGGTTTAGATTTAGTACAGATAAAAGCAAAAACTGAAAAACGAAACAGAACACACTGGAATTAACGAAATTTTAATAATGCGCGATTAAATTAAGAACGATTTTACATTATGTTTTAAAAGAAGCGATCGAGCATTGATATATTGTGTCACGAATGTTGCACTTGAGATCGATGTTTGTTTGCCTTGATTTTATATTATGTTCATGAACATAATAAGTGTTTTTCTAAGGAAAATAAAAGACTAAATTTGACATCATAAACAGAGCGGGTCGAACGATATGGAGCTTCTTTATATGCAGGATTCCGTTCACGAAATGAATACAATTAAATGCGTCGATCTTTTAAATACGAGTGCATGCGAAAACTTGTTTATTTGCTACAATATTTTCGAAGCATTCTGTAGTTGCTCCCACGAATTTTTTCCCGTAGAATGTAACGTTTCTAATGCGTGATTTTTGTCGATGAGACAGTTGGACTTTAGCGAAGTTTTGCATGATTGCTTGCTCTAAAGTAAACTTCCCAGAAACTTGGGCGGCCGGGCTTGCGTGTGTAATTTGAGAAGAACAGAGAGACCTTCGAGTTCGATTGTCACTCACGCTATTAATTTCTACGGAAATTATACCGGAATTTGGAGCTGTAAATGACTCATTTCGACTCCTTTTTACATTCTGTCATCTGTCTACTACATTATTGTATCATACGATTACTAAAAAACACGACAATTTAATGCAAAAAGAGTCAAACGCATCGGACGTTATTAGCTAAGATAGGAAGCTGAGATACGATTTTACAATTGGCGGGCAAAAGAACATTCAGCGATCGATAGGGACCCATTTCATTTTGGCTTTGCCAATCCCGTAGCTTAATAACTAGCTTTATATCTGCAGCTTTTAAATCACTACGTACAGCACATTTAATTGCACATTCATTCAATTCAAGCTCACCTTGATCGTCACTGACAACTTGATGCGCTACGAGCTTGCTAACTCTTTCGAAGACCTCCAAGCCCATAGGAATTGGCACTTCGTTAGCTCCAACTTGTTGACTATTAAAGAAAACGTCTTCATCGCCTGTATAAGGGCCATCAGACCCGCCAATGTACTGAACAGAGCCCGAATATCCAGTATTCTGGCTTCGCATCCCTGGTTGGTGTGTAACTGTCGCCATCTTTGCTGCAATCTGACGCTCAAATTAGTACCTTATGATTCTTCCGTGAGTTCACACTGTCACGTTATATCGGACTGAAAAGCGGTGCAGCAAGCCGCGGAACTTTAATAGAAACCCGGGTTGAAGGACCTGTTGCTTTTCAAACGACGCTTTCCACGGTTGACCTCCCTTCCAAGTATGAATTTCAATTAGCAAATTATAAAGGGTCATTCTTTGGAAGCATTCGAAAGCTGCGCTTGCAAAAATTTGCAAGTCAATTAGAAGGGTCACACTTTCTTGCATTGTAAAGGATTCGTGTAGGACCTCTGGAATGTTTGGATCGTAATGAATTCTTGCTATTTCCCCTTCATCAATTTGTTTGTCTTTGACGACTGAGGACGATATTCTTGAAAGATATTTCATATATCTTTCTTCAGTTATCTCAGAGACTCAATAGCAGAGAAATAGTTCTGTTTCTGGTCGATCTACAGGTCCATTTGTTCTATTTCTTCTTCCATTTTCTTCGGAACGCGATATTGACAATAAAATAATGTCAATAATCGGATCTGGATGTACTGAAAGTTCCGGATTCCAATAGCGATTCTTCCGCACAGCCGCGTGCTCAGGCTCCGCCGGGCGACTCGAATAAGAAGGCCAGGATTACTTGAGCACTATTTTTTGGCAACTCGCCGAAATGTGGTTTTATCGACTGAGTTGAGCAGCTAATAAAACCAAATTTGCGTGTTTCATTACGCCATCTTGTTTGCTTTCAGATATATATAGCTTCTTTTTTTTAAAAAAAATGAAAGTTTGTTACGCACGCGCACAACATTCGTTTTGCGACATATTGGGCAAACTTACAGCGGAGCACTCGCCGGGCGGAAGGCCTGGCTGCGCAGCCCCATACTCATAGAACCTATGCCCGTCATTTTTCATGGTCATGGCTAGCGGAATGTTTCGCGGGCGCGCCTCCGTGACATATGTCAGTCAGTCGCGTAAGGCTAACTCGCGGGCGCGTATGACGTCGCAAAACATGCGCGTATCACGCCACACGCGCGGCTACACAGCCGTCAGCTCGGTAAACACTTTTTAAAGTTTTAAAAAAGTTGGATCTTTCGCAGTGTTTAGCGGACTCTAGACAGGGATACTAATTAAGGGATACTCAGAAGCCGCTTTAGTGGAAAAAGAAGAGCTTTCGGGGATAAAATCTTGCTTCGAGGAACCCTCATACGTTTTTATCAATGCAGGGGGGGGGGGGGGGGTGGGGGGGGGAGATGCCTTGTTTTTATTACGGATTTCAGAACCGAAGAAGCGGAGTTTTAATGAATTTCCAAGTAGTCCAGTGACTTTAAGGTAAAATAAATCACAGTTTTCGATGGGAATTTATGTTGATATCAGTTTTTGATTGAGTTTCCCTTTGTGTTCTTTTAGTTTTGGAGACATGTTCATGAAACGTGCTCAAATTAAGTCGTGTTGTTATCTTGAATTTCATCGAGGACAGCTCTTCCTTGATGCGCTATAAAAGGTACGTGTTTTGCTTTAAACATAAACTAAAGGAGATTTGAATACAATTTTTCGAAAGATAGATTGAAAAGCGATTTTATGTAAACAAAATAAGACTTATGCAAATATGTTTGTGTATTTTTGCAATTTTGATTTCCAAATCAGTTTCTCGGGCAATTTTTGACAAACAAAAACTGTATTTTATTCGGAAAGTAGTCGTACCTGTTATTCTAGACAGAGAAAAGTTGTTTTTGTGAACTTTTGTACGGTCTAAATGTACTGTGCAGACGCGGTCGTGTAATACTGTTTTTTGAGAATTGCTAAAATTGAAAAATAGCCCGGTCGTCAATGTTAATTCTTGTGCTTCCGACCTTTCACCTTAATTACGTTTCACCTTATATAGTTAAGCGTGTTCAAAGTGCTACGCTGTTAGGCTCTGCCTATCTCTATATATTATTTTTAAAATTCAAAAAATGGAGACCAAACTTAACCTATGGTTATCACGTGATTTAACACTTTTTGGTAGAACTATGTTAGCAAAATCCCTAGGAGTTTCCCAACTGATTAACGCCGCCTCTATGTTACCAGTCCCTGAACAAGTTGTAAATCTAACTCAAAAAAAGCTTTTTGCTTTCCTATGGAAAAATAAGACGGACAGGATAAAAAGGCAGGTATTATATCAGCCGCGATCTAAAGGAGGAATAGGTTTTCCTTGCTTTAGAACGGCGGTGAAAGCTTTGCGTCTTAGTTGGATTGGAAGACTATTGAGTGACTCAAAAGATAATTGGAAAGCAATTCCCAACTATTACCTTGAGAAGTATGGTGGCCTTTTGTTTCTCTTAAATTGCAATTACGACATCAAATATTTAAATAAGCAATTGCCTATTTTTTATCGTGAACTTCTCCAGTTCTTTCATGAACTACGTAATAACTACGACGATCCGTGAGAGAGAGATCTTATTCTGTGGAATAACAAGGACATTCTAATCGATAATACGACCGTGTTCTGGAAAGCTTGGTTTGCTAAGGAAGTAGTTTCTGTTAAAGATTTGTTAAATAACTCCGGAGGTTTTCTTTCTTTCCACGAGTTTAAGGAGAAATATAATATTCATACAAATTTTCTTCAGTACTGTCAGCTTATATCAGCTATCCCCAGTCAACTTAAAATAAAAGCCGCCTTGCAAGATGGCACTCCACTGGATCTACTTCTGGCGAAAAATGCATTCCTTCTTTCGAACAATAAGTCTATTGACTTTGATCAATTTCGTTGTAAACAGTTCTATGAGTCATTTATGGAGAATCCGGCAGTTGTGCCAACTGCAGTGAATTCATGGAGAAGGAATCATCCTCAAATTGCTGATACGTGGGAATGCTCTATAAAAAACACTTATAAAATTACCTCTGATAATAAACTTCGACAATTTTCGTTCTAACTGCACCATCGCATTCTTGTTACTTACAAAGAACTATATCTATTTAAAATTACAAATAATGCAAATTGTGTACTGTGTAATGAACCTGACTCTATCGAGCACACTTTTTTAAGCTGTTCCGAATTTCAGAATCTACTCGACGCTTCTTTGCATTGGTTTAATCTACATCACCGTACTAATGTAAAGCTATCCCCGTCAGAGGCACTGCTAAACCTTCCTTTTGAAGCTTTTTCTTTATCTGCAAGTATAAGTGAAAAATTAAATCTCCTTCTCTTGTATGTCAAACAATATTTTTATTCTTGTAAAGTTTTACAAAGACCAATCAGTTATAACGAATTCTTTCATAAACAAATGATTCAATGGAAAGTTGAAAAGCTCATCCATTCTTGACCTGATTACCGATCCTCGAAAACTCCTTTTTATTTTATTTTCTGCCTTCTTTGTTTTGTTTTGTGCGTGTGTATGCGTGAATGTGTGTGTTTGTGCAAGTATGTGGAAATAGCATCTGTAAATTATGTAAATTAGTTTTTTTTTTGTTGTAACGTTATGCTACTTAATAAGAATGTGGTTATTGGAATATTGTAAAAAACATGATAGCTTCGGAAGTGTTAAAGATAAAGTATATGTATGTGTAATATAGTCTGTATAGGTCTCAAAGTAGCAGTATATATTAATATTAATGTATGTAAGTAAGCGAATAAAAAAGGCGTTATGATGAAAAAAAAATAATAATAAAAAAAAAAAAAATATATATATATATATATATATTATTTTTAGTGTTGAACCTGAGGCCAATCGTTTAGATTTTTAGAACGTTTTGTAGAAGTTGTAAGCTCGTCTCTCTTCTTGTAATTTTGTTCAATGTGCCATCTCTCTTTTTGATCGTCGATTTATTTCTGTTTATGATCGATTTCTGTTTGGAATCTCTAGTCGTCGCACTTCGGATTCTTTGTGTCTGGCAATCATGTCAGTCACTTGATGCCTGTGAAGTAATAATGTACGCATCGGCGTACGGGAAAATTTTTTTTTTTTTGGGGGGGGGGGGGGGTGGGGGGGTTTGAACTTAATTTGCCCGAATGAAACTCGTGACAACATGTTTATTCGTCATGATGATGATTCTAGCACTCGCTGATTACAGATTCGAAGCCGGTACACAGTAATGAAATAAACGAATATACGTAATAATACGATTTGTCACGGAATTGAGAAGCGATAGAAAAATCGAAAATATTACACAATAAAGACTTCTTGCCTTTACTTTATTGTCCCTTGATGTGCTCTGACCGGTTTAAATGCATTTTTACCACTTTTGTCACTCGCCCCACTATCCACTATAAAAGAAGTGGATAGTAAAGCTCCTTCTCCGATTTTTTTTTGAGGGGAGGGGCGTCTGTACACAGGCAAGGCGTGCTGTTGTCGCGACGTTTTGTAGTTTTCCTCGTTTTGTACTTTTCCTCCTCGTTTTCTAAGATCTGCCGGCCGTAAAACTCCACGTTCGTAGTCTCTTTCGCTAAAGTACCGCGCTTTTTTCCTATCAGTTTTTCTTTCTTTATTTTAACCGCCAAAAAATTCTCAAGCTGTTGTGCCAGCACGTCTTCAATTCCATCCGAATCAGCTCGAGATTTCTACATTTCGAAATTCCAACTGGTCTGTCTAGAATTTCGTAATTCAAAGGCAACAGCTGGAGATTTCGGACCTAATGCGCCGCTTTTTGTCATTTAAAGGGAACCTCCATTGTTATAACAAATTGACGTTAAATTGTTGGAAATAAAGTCTAAATTAATTTTTTTTTAATCAGCAGGTGCAAATATAATTTTAGTGTACTAAAAAATGGATATGAATATCGCCTATTTTCGCTTTTAAATTTCCCGCGCGCCGCCATTTTGAATATTTATGACGTGTTACGGTTGTCTAATTGTTGCATACAAAAGAAAGTCGATTCTTAACAATAGCGGCAACCGTAACACGTCATAAATATTGAAAATGGCGGCGCGCGGGAAATTTGAAAGCCAAAATAGGCGATATTTATATCAATTTTATTTGTACACTAAAGTTATATTTGCACCTGCTTTTTAAAAATTTTAAATTTCGACTTTATTTCCAACAATTTAACGTCAATTTGTTCTGACAATGGAGGTTCCCTTTAAATCAAAATCTGTGATTTTATTTTCCTCCAAACTTTGTTTATCCTCTGCAGCACCAGACTTCTCCACAAAGCTGAGATACATACACACAATAGAACTCTGTATCGGGCCTTTATTTCACCGCACTTTTTGTTTTGGTATGGCGACATTATGGAAAAAAAATCAAGATAAGCTCAAAAAGCTAAATGAGAGAGCGCACGACAAATCCTCTGCATATGACAAGCTATTGAAGAAGATTCGTATGCCAAGTCTAGCAAACAGGAGAAAACAAGTTACAACTGCATAACTGCTTACAAAGCGCTAAATAATTTAGCACCAAAATACATTAGTGAATTACTAAACGAAAGAGCCGGGGGGGGGGGGGGGGTGCTCCCTATAATGGGCTATACGGGGATGCTCCGCCCGAAAGGGGTACCTTTTTGAGGCTGGAGGTATATGAAAGGGTCGGGATTTCACGAGTTGAAGTATGTGAAAGGGTAGGGATTTCCGAAAGAATAGGAAATGGTGGCGAAAACATGAGTTGAAGCATAAAAAAGGTAGTGAAAACTGCCATTTAAGTATTATATAAACGGCCTTTCAAAATATATCAAACAGACGCACGTAAAGGCTATATGAAAGGGGTACCATTTTCAATGAAAGGTATGTGAAAGGGTTGAGTACCCCCCCCCCCCCACCTCCCCGGGCGAAAGAGTCAACCCAAAATATCTTAGAGGAATTAACAAACTAAATGCCCCGAAAGTTTTCACTACAAACTACCTAAAACGTTCCAGAATCTCGTTTGATTGGCGTGGTTCCAATGGATTTTACTCCTAAAAGGAACCAACTGGGTCAATTTGTAAATGAAAGGACCACTCGACAAATTGGAAGTACTGGATCCTTGTGAAGGATCTGATCAGCAGAACTGGGAACTGGGAACTGGGTCAAGCCCAAATCATACCGTCCAGAAGGATGTCGGACACCTTATTGAGACTTGTATAAAGGAGTAACTGGTTAGCTTTCAGTCGAGGTTAGGGGTAGCAGTTTATATAGTTAAATTTAGGACGAAGCAACCCGAGAAGCTGGGTGGTACAGTGGTACGGTAGGCTATGTAAGCCTAAGCCTAGCTGAGGTCACAGCTTCAATCCTGAGTGGGGTTTTAGATTTCCGCCACTGCCTAATTTCCACGTTATATTGCCAAATGCCACCAAATTGATACCGGGGGTTCTGTATGTGAATCCGTGCCCGTATTGATAGGGTAAAAATGTACCGGTAATAAAGTCTATCGTGTATTGTTTTAATTGACAAGGAAAAGGAAAGGGGAGGGGTGGGGGTGGGGGTGGCGGCTTAAAAGAGAGGCAGAGAGGGGTGGGGACTTCATAGAGGATTCACGGTACAAGTAGATTGAATAAAACGTTATTTAATATCTGACTTGTCCCCAGTCGTCTTTCAAGACGCGGGAGACGCGCGTGGGGGATAGACGCGGAACGAGAGAAGCGCGACCGAAGGGGGTGATGGGAAGGAGGAAAAGGAAAGGGAAAGACGACGTCTCCCCTCTTTCCTCCTTCCCATCACACCTCGCGCTCCCCTCGGCCGCGCTCCTCTCGTGAATTGAGAGACGACTGGGGACGAGTCAGATTTAATATCAAGTAGGTTTGCAAGGATGCAATTTGATTTTGTGCCTACTGGCCGTTAAGAAAATCAAAATTGCCATTTTGGTGAAATATTGACTTTCCTATCCGTTATTTTGTCTCTAGTTAATATTTTTTTGCTTTTTAAACAACTTTCAGCCATTTTTTCTTCCTATTGCAAAAAAATACAGCAGGCTAACGATCCTACATTATCGGTTTCTGTCGGGATGGTGTCTCGCAAATTTTACTTTTTTACGTGGTCAGATCAGCCTTGCAGTTCATTGTTTTTGTTCATTCATTTTTTGGTTGGTTAGGTCTCTCGTAGATCCTACGTATCATTAGCAGCATTATCGTTTGCGGTCTTCTGCAGTTTACTTTTATTACAGCAAGCTGCTGGCCAAAATCTACCCTGGGTGCCAGGTTTTTTTAAGTGAAAATCGGCGAATTTGAGTGGCGAAGCCGCAACGATGCGCAACGCGCCGAGAAAAGAGCTTCTTCTAACCATTTATGCTGTTAATTTCACTCATGATATTCAGAGAACGGACCTCTGGATCCAGGGTGGCCAAAATCCTGAAAACACGATAAATCACCCGGGACACCTTTAAGTATTAAAAGCATTTATTTCTTTTCCCAAGAACCATACAGAATGCCTTGAATGGGGTCATAATTCTATTTAAACACCAATGAATCTTTCTCAGGCAACTCTTTAAACAAAGAGAAGAGGATTCTCGGAAATACGAAAGTTACTGTACAAAAATATACGCAACATTCAAGATACAAAAATATTGTACAAAAATTCCCACTCTAAATGTGAATATTTTACAAAGGAATGTATATTTTTTAAAAAAATGACTAGAAAAATTTGATTACATCCCATTGGGCCTAATGTATTTAGTTCGACAATTTTAAAAAAGAAAACATTCCTCGGACCCGAGTTGGCATGTATGGATAAACACTAACCGGTCCGCTACTCAACATTACAAAATATCTTAATACAGATCACCGAATACATATCGGTATATCTGGATATATAGCCCTGTTAACTCTCCCCATGCCCTCACCCTGGCGATTCACAACTTAGCGGTCGGTAATCGCCGGCGACCAGACGCCTTCGTATGAACTACAAATTTTTCGCAAAAAAAACTCGTCATGGGGACCAAAACTTGGTTGCATGCGACAATCTCCTTGTATAAACGCCTCGTGAGACTAGTCGCTGCGACCTAACAAGACTTAACCAATACAAGGGCAAATCAAACTAAAGACTACTCGCTGCGACCATATATAAGAAAAAAAAAATAAGTTAGTCGCTGCAAATAGTCTCTTCGTGTGAACAACTACAGGCGACTTGGTCGCCGCGGCGCATTTCCCTTTCGTAAACGGTCGTTGCCATTTTAGCGACACTTAGAAAAATTTTCACCAATTTTAGAATTATTTTTTCTATCAGAAAAAGAAAAATGGAATATAATTACCTGGAATCGAACCCGGAACCTCTGCATGCTAACATCTCTCTCTTACCACTAGACCACTGGGTTGATCCGGCAAACCCAAGAAAAATTTAATTATAAAACATGCTTTTCTTAATATATATCAATAACGGGTCACCCTAACCCTAAATCTCACCTAACCGTGAATCTAGCTTAGATCTAATAATCGCTTTACCTAGGCCCAATTTGATCTAATGATGATAGCCTATTTTCGTCCCAATCCAGGCATAAACTAGAGAGAAATAGCATCGACCATTACAAGAAGGCTTGGTTACTAATGAATGCTAATGATGGCATCGACCGTTTGCTAATAATGGCATCGACCGTTAAAAATGGCATCGACCGTTTACGAAAGGGAAATCAGCGTCGCCGCGATTAGTCGCGCCATGTGTGCCGACCTTATAAAGTCATCTTGCTATTGTGGGTTAGAGAGAGAAGGGAAGAAATCTCCAGAATATGGAGGTACCTTAACAGTGCTGTAAGCCATATCATTGCCACTTGAAAAACAAAACTTGATTAAATTTTATGGAGGTGTTGTCGGAAAGCGAATGTGAAACATGAAAAGCCTGCGTCCAACAGCGGTTTAATTGGCCAAATGAAACGGATGCCATTTTAAAGATTTCACGAAAATCTCCAAAAGTTGTCAAAATGTAGTAAAAGAAATTTGCCAAGTGGCAATAACATGGAACAGTGTAAGATGAATCAATGCTAGGAAAAGTTCTATCTACAAGTTTATGCAACTACAACCAGGTATTTTTTTCTGAACCCTTATCTTGTTTATCCTTCCATTCCCAAGAGTACTCAAAACTGAAAATTAATAAAATGTATATCAATTCATTTCGGAAACATCATAAGCAGAGAGCACCATATAAAAGTACTGCTCAATAGTTTTCATTTGAATGGTCACAATTTAGGATAAGAACCACCTAATATAGCATAAGAAACAGCACTACACGAATGTACTGCTCAGTAGCTTTCATATGAATGGTCACACTGACTCAACAGTTAGAACTGCTTTGTACAGCATAATAAACAGTACCAAAGGAAAGTACTGCTCACACTTAAGTATTTGTCCATGGACTAAAATGTCACATAAATCGGAAGATTGACTCTGGTGGGAAAGAACAGGTTAGACAACAATCAGGTTGATTTTTTTCCCTTGGATATACGTCTATTATCCACATAAAAGGCAGCAGAAATCAGTTAAAACACTGACTTGCACGATATGTATGCTTTTGTTATGTTTAAGAGGCTCTGTCGCTTTGTAACAGTGCACAGGACACCTACTGTTTCTCAAAGAACAGCTTGGAGTACCTGTGGTTACACAGTTAAGTATTCAAAATATAACGCATTGCAGCAAATGACTTCACAACTGCTTTCATTTAAATGGCAGCAATACTATCCACAGGTTTAAACTGCAACATAAATGCAAGTGACAGAGCCCCTTATTTTCTCTACATTTACGGCCACTCAAGAGTACTGTCAGTGGCAAAGCAAGATCTTTTAAAACGATAAGTGCACGTTCACAGAATGCAGTTAGTTACAAAAATAAAAATGATACAAAACTATTCACCGTAAAAAAATATTGTCAATAACTATACTTAATTGATAAAACTTATAACAAAATAATGTGAGATGGTTTCCAAATTTAGTTAAAACGTGAAATTATCACTGGATAAAGTTTAAGTATGGAAACGTTTTTAATAAAAAAATACAATGGAAATTTTGTTCTGCTCTGATCTTCTTAGAAGGAACTACGGCCTATTTTACTAAATTGTTGACTTGAATCTGGATGGGTTACAGACCAGTTAACCCTTTCATTCGCGGCAAATTCAGTTCAAAATTCGTCAAAACGTTTTGAATTTCAGTTTGTAGAATACTGAATGACCATACTAAAGGTTTCATCCAGGGCTGAAAAGTGAAAGCCGCATCGCTTTTCAGTAGCGTCTGACAATGGGAATGAACGGACTACAGTGGCTTCTAGAATGTCATGGATAAGAGCGAGCAGTTTTCAATTGCGTTTCAAAAGTAATTACTCTGGCCAATCACGTCAGAAGCAGAAAATCCAATGAACCAATCAAAATGCGAGACTAATACTTGTCGCCGGTGCCAAGCGCGGGAAAACTCCCGCGAGTAAGTCGCCATTGGTTTCGGTTTTACTTCTGATTGGTTGAGAAAGAGGCACGAGATTTTTTTAGCCAATCACGAAGCATAACAATGCAAATTAAGTTTGACACTCAATTGAAAACCATTCTATGAGTTAGAGTAGACAGTCTTTGATTGTGTAAAATGAAACGATTCTCACTGGCTAACATAAATGAGCAAATTCTGCATAGCACAATCGCAATATTGAAAGATAATACAATCAAACCTCTTTGAATGAATGGACATAATAATTTCCAAACCTAAGCTAACTGTGTGTCCATGTTATGGAAGCTAAAGGTCTACATGTTTGAGGTGAGATTGTACCAAGAAGAAGTTGAAAAGTCAGCAACGTTAGTATTTCTAAAAGCAATAAAGCTTTCATCTAAATGAATCCAGTTTAACTGAGTGATTTCACCAACTCAAAACCATATTATCTGACTAATGGCTTTGCATTACAAACGAAAAGATTAACCAACCTTTCATTAAAGCCTCAACATCAACATGCAACTTCTCCAAACTGGTCTCAAATATTTCTAATGGAACTTGACGACATTTAAAATTAAGAAATTTTCGTTTGGTGATCATTTTCTTGATTCTCATGACCTGTGTGATTGATCACGAAGCGAGTTGGCAAGGAGAAATATGACACTGATCTGTTTTGTAAGCACGGAATGGTGAAATAATAGACATTAATTAAATAAAAATGAAGGCAAGCAGTACATTATATATCCGGTTGCCACCTATCACAGACTAGTTCAATATACAATAACACTGTATGCTATAAATGCAAATTGTGGTTGCCTAGGAGATGTTAAGGGGGTCTAAAATATAGTGATTTTCGGAATTGTGGACAACTGGTTTCTTAACCTTTCAAGCCCCAAAACATGTATAAAAATACAAATTCTCCTTTCTAACCTCCACAGTTTTTTTTGGAAGTAGCGGAAAGAAATTGTTAAAAATATCAAGAAAATTTAACCTGGATTAACCTCCATTATTCGCATGAGCTCTCTGATTGATTAAGCATTGATATAACAAGGAGAAATTTGCATTTTTGGGGGCTTAAAAGGTTTAAGATGGCTTTCATGGTCACTTAGAAGTTGGATTGAAATTTGATAACATGTCTCTTGATTTAAAATGTGGAATATTTTTGTTTTTCTTGATTAAATGGTTTAGGCACCACTGATTATAGAAAAAATGATGACAACAAGTTACATGTATCCTAGCACAGATGAATTTCTCATAAGCGACCACCCTTGGCATGAGTAATGATGAATGCATACAGGAGATACACTAGCCTTTCGTTGGGGCGGCTTCTCAGCTTAATGTCACCAATACAGTTAAAAATTATGGAAACTTCTTTATTCATTTACAGTTTCTAAATGGAATGTTCCGCTGAGATTAACTGGGATTTTATAGTGACAATCACTAAATGAAGATGGTGACTTATGAGAGATTCTGAATAACACAAATGTCTTAAGTCTGATTTAAATTAAAGGAAGGCAGTTGTTTACGATAAACAGCCACTTACCAGAATGATCACTCAAAGAGATGCAAGTTTCACTGAAATGACTTCTTCCATAAAAAGTAAATAACTTGTTTGTTTTACAATGATTATTTATGACTACAGTGTGCAGTGAATGTTAGCCTGTTATTTAGGGTTAATAATATGGTTAATAGATTACTTGATAATCAACACATCTGCCCCATGACAGAGGCAACAATGTCGTCACAACAGTGGCAAAATAATATTTACTGATCTGCACTGCATGCAGTAAAGTTTCAACATTTTTGTCTGTTCAGGTTTGCTGAGAAAGGGGGGGGGGGGGGGGGGAAAGCTACAGAATGTACTTGCATCCCATCCAGGGGGGTTAGTAATGCCAGATTTTGCTTCAAAACCAGACATGCATAGTTTTTGGCCATTGTATTTGGGGCACAGAATTTTGATGAAGTAGTATTTCTTGTTTTATGTTTCTTTTGTGTTTCTTTGTTTTATGTCATCTGTGTTCACATATGGATAACTTTGGAACAATGTTCAAGCGACTGGTTAAAAGAGGTTAAAATTTAGCATGTTGTACAGTTGAGTTAACCTTAAAGTGCCCATGCAATGGTCTTGCACTCCATCCATTGTCTGTGTAGATCATCATTTCCACCTCTCCTGCCTCCAATGTGAGATTTTTGATTGAATCATAATGTTACGGCTTGTTCCTGGATCTAAGCAGCTATCCTATTTTTCTAGACACATCATAACGATGACACTGGTCTATAAACAGACTCCAAATGGTCATTTTGATTTGTCTTCTGCACAACCAACTGGAGGAAAGAACTGCTGAAGAGGTTTCATTGAATGGTCACACTATAGGATTTCGTTGGCAGACTAAAAGTTAGATCTACACTACAGTACTCAACAAAAGCAACCTAACAGAGACTAGGCGAACCGCAAACCTGTCAAAATTCAGATCTACAAAATAAATTCTAGGTACAACCTAGAATTCATTTTGTGGATCTCAAGTTTTGACAAGTTTGCAGTTTCAAGTGCAAATGCATTCTGCCCTGAGTTCTCTGTAAGACTACTTCTGTCAAGTACTGCATGTCTTCATAATTGACTGTGGGAGTGAACGGCTTAACCCTTTAAGCCCTAAGAGTGATCAGCAGTAAATTTCTCCTTGTAATATCAATGCCTTATCAATCAAAAAGGTCACGAGATTTGAGGATATGATCACACAAGATGAATTCTCTTGATATCCAAACAATTTCTCCCCACTACTTCTATAGCAAATGTATAGGGACAAGAAATGAGAATTTAAATTTTGATATTAGGGCTTAAAGGGTTAAGACACATCAGTAAAGGTCAAGTTGTAAACGTATGACCCAGTTTTGCAGCATGAAACAACTAGGAGCATTACAAAAGAACCACTCACCCCCTCCCCCACTGGTTGGGATGCTAGACCATCATGGGGTTACACCCATCATGGGGTTACACCAAGCTGGGCTGACCCGCAAATCACCACTGATATCATACATCTTCCAGGTGTTAATAAATGGTGTTAAACAGTAAATGTTACCGTTTACTGCATGATTTAAAGTGCAACCCTACTTTGATGGTTGCAAACTAAGCCATTGAAACCTTACTGATGCAGTCGATCCTTTTTTATAATACACATAACAACTGTTTACCAGTTTACCCCGGGTATTACTTCCAGTTTGGATAGATTATTATGGTTTACTTTCAACCCAAAATGGTTGGTAATGTGCTTTGTTGGTTAGTATGTTAGTGCGGGCACAGGCTGACCAGGATGGTAAACCTGTGGTGCAGGGTGCCAGTGTGCGTAATGCGTCTGAACCTTGACGAGATTACTAAACTGTGAATGTGAATGGTGCATAATTTAATTAAGTGGACCAAACAAAAAATACCGTGGTTCTACGTTATGCTAAAAACACCCCTCCAACCACCATGAATTTGAATATCTTGTTAACTCAAACCAAATAAGATTTCCCTTGCATCACTTCAATATAGAATTTAGAATTTATAACAGTTGATGACTTGAGCCTTCAGTAACTTATAAAAACAGGTTTTTCTTGAGTTATTAGGATTCTAATGACTGGATTGTAGGTCACTCCATTCCAGTATTACAACTGGAAATGGCAAAGAAAGCAAGTCCCTACATTTGATCAAGAGCAGACTTAACTGTAAGGGAGCTTAATTCAACATTTTTTTTGTATGAATAGCGAGTTACATTTGACCTTTCATCAATGTTATTGTGTGAAAAAGGATGCAGGCTGTCGCATAACTGGAACCACAGCATGTTTTTGTTTGGCCTTGCTACTTGCTACAATATATAATAATTTTAAACAAAGATTTCATTTTATACCAAGAAGGCTCCAAAGAAGCTTGCAGAGTCGGCAGGCGATATTGAATCGGTATTGCCATCGGACACACCAACCAGGATATGGTCACCATTCTGTAACTCAAATACACCGCCCTGATAACTACTGTAAAGGAACGTGTTCAATTTCTTGGGGTGGCACCTGGATGACACGCTTCTCATGATCACTTTTTGTTGAGTGCCGGTTCTATTAAGATGCACATAGTGAATCATATGCTCCTGGTCATTCTCCATTTGGAAGTACAGCTGACTGTATACGTAGTATTTGCCATTAAGTGGTATGATCAGTTCACCATTCTCGTATTGCATGCCGCCGGCTGAATGTGCAAACCCCAAGCTGTTTTCCCAGTGTCTGAGAATTCCTAGAACAAACAACTCTCATGAATTCTACAATTACTATCTTAAACAAACTCAAGGTGTCATTTAAAAGCAAGCATGTTTTTCAGGTGGCTCATAATAGAAGCACAAAGAAGAAAAGAAATATGCTTTGGGGGCATACCATAATTATATATTATAAAATAAAGTAAATTTAGACATCATGCAACATTTGGCCCTCAAGGGACCTGCAACAAGCTCCAAGAATGCCTCAAATCAGTTCATTTGCTGCACTCTTTCAATTAATCTTTCACTTTAAAGGCTACTTACAGCTTAATGTGCCTTTTCTTCTTATGTTCCAAAAATCTGGAACATTTTACTATTTTTAATTGAATCCACTGAATCTGTATCTATTTTAAGAAGTCGACTGTAAATCTTGTTTTTAAAAATCATAATTTAAGTTACAGTAATTTTTAATTTAGTTTGTTATCATCTTGTAAGTGTGTTGAAATTAAGAAGAACTAAGAACATTATTATTATTATTATTATTATTATTATAATATTATAAACTACTTCTTAAAGCTATTATTTCTTATAACTTTGTATACCTACATTATAATTTTAACAATTGCTATATTAAAGTATCCTTTGCTCTTCAATAATTTAACATCTATCATAAAAACTTTAAGACATAAATTAAGTTTTTATACTTCATATCTTAGAAGTCTTAAAACTAAGTAAATTGTGCTTTCCATAAACTGCTTTTAACCACATTAGAAGACACATCTAGGACCACATACAAGTGTCTGCTGCTTGTAGGAAAGTTAGAGAGTGATGAAATGGCAAAGAATGGGCATTCTAAACAGGCAGATTGCTAAATTGTGCCATTTTCTGGAAATGTGAAATTACCACCTCTTTGCAGAGGGTTTATTTTACTGTGCTTTTCAATGAAGCTCAAAATTCAACCAACGGTTTTGTTTTTCATTGCTGTGATTATCATAGAGGATGTCTCAAAAGATCATTTTACAGTTGTGTGCTTATATTAGTACCCTGCGCGAGTAATTTTGGCCGAGGCCGCAAGATAATGATGATAAGTTGTTCAAGTAAAAGTGATACTGGAGTTGACTTTGTTGTGATACAAACCTTCCTGCTTTTCATATGTAGATCTTGCTGAACAAAAACTAGTTAGCATAAGTACATGATTTACATATGAAAAACAGGACGGTTTGTATCAATACAAGATCAACTACAGCCTCACTTCCACTCAAAGGACAGGTCACATAACAGACAACTGTAATTGGGCTATTGAACTTCAAAGTTTGTGTCATTGGAAGGCACAGTAAGGCAATTCAAGCATGCCTGAGAGAGGTATATGTGGTCATTTTTTAAAGATGTCCTCTTCTGAGTGGTTATCAAAAAAACTTCCCTTACAAAATGGCACAGAAAAAAATGTGCACACACCATTACAAAGGTAGCTGATTTATGGCAATTGTACTTGATAAAACTAAAAATGCTATAAAAAAAACTTAGCCCTGTAATCGTTTTGTCCAAGCTCAGTAATAAAAACATGAAAGTGGTCGACAATTTTTTTCAGTAATTTTTAAAGTAAAAATGCTCCAAAAAAACTTGCTTTCTCTATAAGATTAGCTCTGACATCTTGATGTCCAAGCTTAACGGTTATGACATCACGAGCACTCAAAGACACCAAGAAACTATGAGAAACAGTATTGAAAGCACGCCTTCCAGAGTACACACTCATGGCTTTAACCTCGCTGTTTACACAGACATAGAAGAACAAGCTTTTATCGTAGGCACTTGTATAATAGATCTGGCTATAAACAAAGTACACTCCTTGTTTAGGGACAGTGAGACGTCCTTGTCCATATAACATCCCCCCTCGGAGCAGTGATGCACTCCAACCAGTTAAGAAGCCTGTCAAAAAGAGAGCAAAAACCAAAGTGTCAAGCACTTTGGCCGAGGCCCTCTCCTCCGAAGAGTTAGTCTTGTTTGGTTGCATTTAAAGTGCAAGTTTGATTAAATTTTTTAATTTTATTTTTGTGCATCTTTCGGAAGGAAATGATGTATTTAGTATCCTGTCCAAACCGTTTTTCAATCCGTGCCAGGAAAAAAAAATTTCGGCCTTACTTTGCGCATTTGAACAGCCGTCGTTAAATTTGCATGTTACTAATCCAAAAATAGCCAGCAAAAGTGTCAATTCAATCATTCACAATGACAACAGCAGCGATAGCGATAGCATCACAAAACAATTAGGTTTAATGAGCAAAAATTATGCCTCTGCACATGCGTTTGACATTTTGACACATTTCTTTGCTGTCCCTGCAAAACGACAACTCCGAAGAGAGGAGTTTTTGAGTCTACGAAGTCACTTTCACTGGCTATCTTTTGGAACTTCAAGGAGCATGCAAATTTCATGGCAGCTGTGTAAATGCTAAAAGGCCGAAAAAAAAAGTTTTCCCTTGATCAGATTGGAAAATGGTTTGGACAGGTTTTTAAAAACGTTATTTCCTTTTGAAAGGTGCAAAAAAAAATAATAATAAATTTAAAAATTTGATCTAACTGGCACTTTAAGCATGGACACTTGACAAGAAAAAATACACAAGATTATAGTAAGGTTGGGTTTACCAGTTTTCACATTCAATGTGAGTTGTTTGTTGCTGAATTTTTTTTATAAAGTCATGCTTAATTAACCCTTTAACTCCCAAGAGTGCCAAAAGTCAAAATTCAAGAAAAATCCCAAATTTCATTTTGTAAAATACTGAAAAACAAATGGTACCATGCGAAAGTACTGCTGAAGAGGTTTCATTTGAATGGTCACACCATAGGATTTCATCAACAGACTCAAAAGTTAGAACAAATGGTACCATGCAAAAGTACTGCTGAAGAGGTTTCATTTGAATGGTCACCCCAAAGGATTTCATCAAAAGTTAGAACTACACTACATATCTCCATAATTGAGTCTGGGAGTGAAAGGGTTAAAGGGGCAGCGTCTTGATGATTTGGTGTCATTTCAAAATCGTGATTTCAGTTTCTCTAGTCATGACAGACCGGGTCTGAATAAATAATTATTGCAACTTCTGAAAAAGCCTAACTTTTTTCAAGTTCTCAAATTGTCAATTCCAAAATAGGCTAAAACAGACCATCATCTGTTCCTCTTTCAAGAATTCATTGATTTTGTGCTCTTGGTGTTTTAGTATTATTTTTATAAAATAAGTAAAGGTATTGTAGCAGGGTTTCCATGACAACACCCCTGTAATAATGTGGATAAAATGTGGCCAAAATCCAATTTGATATGTCTTTTCGTCACATGTCCACGCTTAGATGCAACAAAAAGGTAAATGATGATCAGGTTCTAATTTGATAAAACAAACTTTAAGCTTTCCAAAGGGCCGTTTGAGCAGGCGATTTTTGATACAATGTTTTAATCACCTTCATGTGCAAATTATAAACCAGTGATTTCCAACGCCGTTTAACAACTATTTTAAAGTAATTTGATTGTGATTTTGGAATGTTGTGCAGCAACACATTTTATGTTAGCAGTAATTGCATCAAGGTTCCCTTGGTAGAGCTTTTATTCTCACAATGCATGTGCTCTGCTACCATTGCATTAACATTGCAATTACCAAGAAATTGCAGCATAAATTGCCAGCATTAAATGCAGTTAAATGTAATTTAACGGAGTTAACAACAAGAAGTGTGTGTAATCGCTTTGGTCAGCGGTATCTGGCACGTGCACATGTGCTAGGATTCTATGTGCTCTCAGAGTCAAGCATGTTTGGTGTGGTGTTTCTCTCGTAGCGTTTTCTTGTAGCGTGTTTGTGGTGGGTGTTATTTGAGGTCTTGTGCTTTTTAGGCCTCAGCGTTCCCCTCCCTCCCTCTTTCCATTGCTATGGCAGTGTGACGGGTGCCTGTTTCCGTGGCTTGGGGGCTCATGGCTGGGTTGCAGGATTTGCCAGCCATGGGGGCAGTTCTCCATCTTGGAGCTGGCTGCCAATAGAGGAAGCTCCTGGATGTCCCAGGCACCCAACCTCCACTTAGCGAGGCGGTTGTTAACAGTACTTCATACAGGCAGCAAGCACCATGCATCAAGGTTCCCTTGGTAGAGCTTTTGTTGTCACAATGCATGTGCTCTGCTACCATTGCATTAACATTGCAATTGCCAAGAAATTGCAGCAAAAATTGCCAGCATTAAATGCAGTTAAGCGGTTAACAGTACTTCATACAGACAGCAAGCACCATGTGCCTCAATTTAAACAGGCATGAGATTAATTTTTTTTTATGTCTGTGGTTAAGTTATGGTGTTTGAGTCAGGACCCCAAACATGGTTCGTACAACTTCAAACAAACAAAATTCAAGGACTTTTCAAGGACAAAAACTAGTTTTCAAGGACTCAGTTTTATTCACTAAATCGACATTCTTGGTCCCCCTTTTAACACTTAAGACACTCAATTCAGTCATAACCTATTTACGGTATCTAAATAGTTCAGTAAGCTTGACTGTTGACTGACCATCTGCTGCTGGCGGTGGCGGGGGAACAAAAAATTCGTCGTTATTCGCTTCCGCACAACTAGGACCAGATTCCGAGCTTTGATCACAACTTGAACTAGCTCCTTTACGTGAAAATGTAGCCATTAGCACACACTGAGTGGAACTTGAAGTTGCACCAGCATTCCTTTTGTGTTTCTCGCCTTTCCTATCAGACTTCAAGGCGCTTTCTCCCATGTGTCCAATGTTGATCACTTTGTTACAAACACAACACATGGCCTTGTGTTTGTCACCTTTAAATTCTTTTACCCAGCTAAACTTCGTTTCACTTAACCATTTACGATTGAATACACATTAATTTTGCCCATCACTCATTTAAATTGCAAACGAAGGGAAAGCAAAAAATTTTGCCTAAAGCGCTACACACCATTGATAACGTAGCCCCTGAAAACAAACGCATGTGGCGGACACCCCACATTAGAGGCCTGGTTCAACGCACATGAAATTGAGGCAAAGATGAAATTTCGCTTCATGTACGCGCTCACGTGTTATACCGACCATTAATTTTCCTGCACGTATTGTTGTTGCTATAACAGGAAAATATTAGATATTAGTAGTCAACGGACAAATTTTTTTTAGCAAAATCATTTAACTTTTCAGAAAAGTGATATGGCATAAACAAATTACTAAATTTCAAGGACTTTTCAAGACCTAATAAAGACATCAAGTACTTTTCAAGGACCTAACCAAATTCGAGTACTTTTCAAGACGGCTACTAAAATTCAAGACCTTTTCAAGATTGTACGAACCATGCCAAAAATCAGCGTGGTAAGACATTTGCATGACATTATATTTACATTAATTTTAACAGCTTAGCAAATTTACAAACTTAAATGTATATTACACTTTTACATAAAATTACAGAAAAATGCCAGATCATTGCATTTATGTTAAAAGAATTTGCACAACATTCCATAAAAATAACAGGAGGAAAACTATATATTTATTCTTTCAGACATCCAAAACATTTTCTGTGTCCATAGTTGTGGATAATAAACAACTTTAAACTAAGTCACCACATTTTTATGTAGACAAAAAAAATAAAAAATACTGTATTTCTCTAATTAAAAGTCAAAACAATTCCTTAGCTTCTTTTGTCATTCCCCAACACAGTACTTATTACCATAGCTATATCTACATTGATATCTTAAAAATCCCTCCAAAAAGTAGCCATCCATTTATTTCTAATACACACGCCTAAAAAACTTTAATGTCAGGCTGGCTGTGAGTGTAATTCTAACACAAGTTCACAACTTCAACAAAAAGTGTCTGACAGTCTAAATGTATAACAAGATCTATAAATAAGCTGAAAATTAAGTTAAAATTTGATACATGTATAAAGTTCAACCAATAAAAGCTACAGCAGAAACAAAGAGATCCCTCTCAGTAAAACATTATCTTGATACACAGGAGCTGAGGGATTTTAACACAACACAGTGCATTGCAAGGTTACATACACAACGTGTTGACAACCTTTAACATGGTTTGACAAATTCAGCATTTTGTTCCAACAATATGTCGCAAGTTTTTTATTTACAGAAAAACCAGCAGCATATCGCTACAAGAAATGCTTACCGGTTAACCAAGCAAACAGGTCATGAGAATTAAAGAATTGATCACCGGCACAACAAATAAGCTACAATGACGCCATGTCAGTGTTTTTGTGAAACCAAAATCTGTACATCATTGATCCACACGAAAATAATAAAGGATAAAACCAAGAACAACGACTACTCCGGCTGGGCCTGTTAATAAGCCTGCTCAGTTTTTTCTCGGCTACACCGCTGCAGGAGTGAAAGGACTGGGTTAAGCCCCATTATCAACAGATAATGCATTTCTCATAGTACTTGTTGGGAGTAATCCAATTTTGATCTTAGCCAACTAAACATGGCAATTTATCCTCTTGGTGATTATTTTCTTAATTCTCGTGACCTGTACACTTGATTCTTAAGTAATAATGAAAGGAGAAGTCAGATCTTGATCATTATTAGAATGAATTAATCTAACCTGATCTTGGAGAGTTCTGTTGATTTCTGGCATGCCCAGTTAGATGAGCTGAAGGTCTCACTATTGACTACAGACAAAAATAAAACAATCCCAGTAAAATTAAAATGTGATACATATGGTATCAGAAACAGAGTTGCATCTGATGTATAGACTTGTTATGAAGGAAAAAGTCTTGTATATCACATAACAATATTTCACATTATTGCGGTTTGCGAACTTTAGTTTGTTCCATGAAGGTGCCTTCGAGGCATGTTTACACTTGCGGTCTTTGTCGCACTTTCCAATGTAACACCTGTAGCAAGTGTAAACTAGTGGCAGTTTCTTTGCCATTCGGGTGCAATACTTGCTGCGATTTGCTAAAAATCGTGTGATATTGCAACAACAAACATGCCCAAATCACCACAAGTTTACTCCTGTGCCTTTTTTTATGAGCGTGAGCGTGACAAAAATTACACAAAAAATCATGTGTAAACAGGCCTTTAGACCATGGGCAACTGGTTCTTGTCGAACCTGTCTAATATAGAGAGTTGAACACATAACTAATGATGCCAATAACAGTTGGTAGTCCACTGATAAAAATGTTCAAAATCATTTCCCATGTCAAAAACAACACTATTAAAACTGGAAACAACTGAGAACACTTTTTTTTTTCACCTATCTTTCAAAGTTGGACCCAAATGGCACTATTATTTTTTATTGTTAAGGTTTAGATCATTTCCTTCTGTGCATCCCAGAGGACACTTTCACCTTGCTGTTTAGAAAACAAAATCCTCCTCAATTTTATTGCCTGTTATTGTATCGAATAAACAGATTCCATTTTGCTCTATGTCTGTTCAGCTACAGATCATGGAAGACATCAAGATGATTGTGGTAAGGACATCAGCGACCAATTCACTTTTTTCTTCTTACCACATTATTACACCATCTGCGACCTACAGTATAAAGGAATTAACAGACACACAACAATATGGAATCTATTTGTTAATTCTGTGCATCTGGAAAACACCAAAAAGATTATGCTGTTTCTTACTTCTAATGATCCTGTGTCCCCTTTTTCACCCTTTGGTCCTTGCACCCCTCTCTCTCCTTGAGGTCCGCGTTCACCTCGTTTCCCTTGAGGTCCACTCTTTCCCGGGAGACCTTGGGGACCTACACAGCAATACAACTTGTTACAAACAATACTTCATAGCATCCAGAATGTTCAAACTCAAGGAATGTTGTAGACTGAATAATGATATGGGAGATGACTGGTACAGAATCAGGAACTTCAGAAACAGGGGCATAGCGATATCAAAGGCCCACCTTCACCCAAAATGCTGTGCGCGCCGCAATCACTTTCTGTGCTGAAAATTCACGCTTGAAGGCATGCAACCAATCGGATCACGCGTATGAATGGAGCATTTCAAAACAAAAACAAACAACCGAACATCTTTTGGGTGAAGGTGGGCCTTTAATTGTGGCAAGAGCTTAACCTTGCTCCATATCTGCTACAACCTCAATATGAATATGCAGTTCTCATAATTTATTAACAACTGTAGATGAAACCCTAAAGTGTGACCATTCAATTGAAAGCTATTGAGCAGTACTTTCCTGTGGTGCTGTTTATTATACTGTACAAGGTGGTTCTAATTTTTGAGTCTGTGGATGAAATCCTAAAGTGTGACCATTCAAATGAAAGCTATTGAGCAGTACTTTCCTGTGGTGCTGTTTATTATACTGTACAAGGTGGTTCTAACTTTTGAGTCTGTGGATAAAATTCTTAAGTGTGACCATTCAAATGAAAGCACTTCAACAGTACTTTCAAATGGTACCATTTATTTTTCCATATTTTACAAAAATAGAATCCTGAATCTTTCAAGTGTAATGTTACCTATATCTCCTTGGGGTCCTTTTACGGGTTCACCTTTTGGACCTCTATCTCCTTTTGGACCTGCAACACCTATCAAGACATTGCATTAATGTCAGTTCTCATAGCACAGTTTAGTGTTGAAAGTTATTTTTTTCTGAATTTCATGTAATATATCAAACACGAGGAGCGTTTCATCAGGTGTCCAACACCAAGAAGTGTGTCGAAGAAAAGAGGCACAGCCGAGTATTTTTTAACCAACTTTGTGGTGTTTGGATGCCAAATGAAACACTCTTTCAAGTGTTTGATATAGCTTCTCAAACTGATCATTAAATGCGGAGAAAACAAAGGAATAAAATTGCCAAAAATCTACGCAAATTCAAACAATTCTAAACAAAATGGTGAAATATTACAATTTTAATTTATACCTGTCATTCCCGTCAGGCCTTGCATTCCAGGGACACCTTAGGCAAAAATATACATGATAGAAGTTGATTAAATAGTAGTAACATCAAATTTAGAATAATATTAATAATTTACATCATTTACATAGTGCTAACATCCAAAAAGTTTGTCCAAGGGCATGTTTCAACATAAAAATTTAAAAAATGTTCAATTACTAAACTGAAAAAATTACACCCCAGGGCTCGAGACTAACTTTACAGTTTACTGGCCTAGTGGCTAGTAACAGGTTTGAATTCACTAGACAAAATAAATTTTTACTAGCCAAAATTTTACAGGGGGTGGGCGTGGGGGTGCGAATTGGGCGGGGGAGACAATAACATGTGTCTTGCTGATCAGAAAAAAACACTCCAAGACTTGGAAACACAGCTTGATCATATTTTTTAGTTTTCTTTATAAATCTCATACTAACAACTTACGAATGCACGAATGTAAGAAACAACATTGAGAAGATATGGCTAACAACTTAAGAACGTACGAATGTGCAGGAAAACAACGAGAAGATAAGACTAACAACTTACGAACGTACGAACGTAAGAAATAGCATTGAGAAGATAAGGCTAACAACTTACGAACGTACGAATTTGCAGGTAAACAACGAGAAGATAAGACAACAACATAAAAATTATGAACGTATGAATGTAAGAAACAACATTGAGAAGATAAGGCTAATAACTTACGAAAATAACAATGTTCGAACATATGAACTTACGGAAAAACATTGAGAAGGAAAGGTTAACACCTTACGAACCTACGAATGAATGAACTGTCAAATGTACGGAAAAATATTGAGAAGATAAGACTAACTAACACCTTAGGAACATACGAATGTACAGGAAAACATTGAAAATGTAAAACTATGCCTTAACAAAAGTACAGAGAAACATAATTTTCAGTTTGGTTTCGTTACGTCTGATGCTTCATGATTTTTACTGCCCAAATGGCTAGTGAAAGCAAAATTCCACTAGCCAAAACTGAATTTTTACTAGACTTTGGCTAGTTGGCTACTGTTAGTCTCGAGCCCTGCACCCTCTTCCTCAAAAGACCACATGACAAAGCAAACATTAGTTAAGAAGAATAAAAAAATTAAATGGAAGGAAATTGACAAGAAAAACCAAAGATGTAGGTCTGTCATGTGTACTCTAGTAACACAGGAAAATATGAAGGTGGTAATACACATTTTATGCGTGCTCTCCTGTTTTTATTGCTGAAACGAGGCAGCATGTGCTAATTGAGAAAAAGGCTAGGAAAAAACACTTCGCGAATGTTAAACATTAGTACCCTCCCCTCACCTAGACATTTTCTTTCACCATCCTCTCCCCCCATTGCATTCAACTCTCTCCCCTCCCCTCCCTCCAATGCTATCCCTGTGATCATCACCAAATTTCTCCTAATTATATCAATGCTTTATAAATCAGATAGGGTCGTGAGAATTAAGGACATGATCATGCAAGATAAATTCTCTTGATATTTTTACAATTTCTCCACACTACTTCTATAAGAAACATATGAGAAACAATAAGCAGAATTTACATTTTGACATTAGGGGAAAAGGGTTAAAATCAATACAAAGTTAGGCTCTTCACAAAGTGCCTTCACAAAGTCCCGTTTCTGAAATTCACAGTAAAACTCCCGTAATTGAAAGCTCTCATAAGTGTCAAGCTCTAATTAGGATCAATTTTTCCAAATTTCCAAGGTGGTTGTAACAAGAGCTTATTCAACTGCACTTATCACCAGAACTTTGCCATGTTGTTAGCTTTACTGGGGTGTCCACATAGAGAGAGTTCACTCTTCTAATACTCCTGCATTAAACTCTTTAACCTTTTTACTCCATGGCCAAATATTATATTTCCCAAATGGCATAAAACAACTATAGTCACCTTTGGCCACTTATAGGTAAGGCAACTATAGTCACCTATAGCCACTTACGGGTAAGGTGATTTTATTCACCTGTGGCCACTTATGCTTGAGGCGACTATAGTCACCTATAGCCACTTATGGGTAAGGCAATTATATTCACCTGTGGCCACTTACGCTTAAGGCGAATATAGTCACCTATAGCCACTTATGGGTAAGGCAACTATTTCACCTGTGGCCATGAAAAGGGTTAACTTCCAAAAGTGCCCAAAATCTAAATTCAAGAAAAATCCCAAATTTCATTTTGTAAAATATTGAGAAACAAATGGAACCTTGTCAAAGTACTGCCAAAGAAGTTTCATTTGAATGGTCACACTAAAGGATTTCATCCACAGATTGAAAAGTTAGAACCATGTCTTCATAACTGACTCCGGGTGTGAAATGGTTAAACCATTTACAACAGTGAGTAACACTTACCAGGTGGACCCATTGGACCAATCCTACCCATAGGTCCAACTGGCCCAGGATCTCCCTTGGGACCTTTTCTTCCTAAAGACACAAATAAGGAAACAAAATGTTTAGTACAAATGTGGTTTAATAACCATTATTATATTTATATTAATGTTGTGACTCTGCCCTGCAATTTTTTTAAACTAACACCATTAGTTACAACTAATTTGTATAACATGATAAACAGTACCACAGGAAAGTACTGCTCAATAGCTTTCATTTGAATGGTCACACTTTAGGATTTCATCCACAGACTCAAAAGTTAGAACCACCTTGTACAGCATAATAAACAATACCACAGAAAAGTACTGCTCAATAGCTTTCATTTGAATGGTCGCACTTTAGGATTTCATCCACAGACTCAAAAGTTAGAACCACCTTGTACAGCATAATAAACAGCACCACAGGAAAGTACTGCTCAGTAGCTTTCATTTGAATGGTCACACTTTTGGATTTCATCCACGGACTCAAAAGTCAGAACCACCTTGTACAGCATAATAAACAGTACCACAGGAAAGTACTGCTCAATAGCTTTCATTTGCATAGTCACATTGAAGGGTTAGTGAGTGAAATTTGTGATCCTCGCAGTGTGGTATCAACTTAAGCAGTTGAAAAAGCAACCTGAAAAAAATTCAGACTTGAACAGGATTTGAACCCATGAAGGGTGTGTGAATGGTTCATGAGGGGTTGGTGTTGACATAATTTTTGGTACAGCGGAAAGCCCTAAACAAGATGGTCGTAAGGTGAAGTTTCCTTGAATTCTGAAACGATGGATAAAGACATAAGGTGTCATCAACTAACCCCTTTCCCCTCTGGGCCCGTCAATGCCCTGTGGGCCTGTAAAAAGAAAACAAAACATTGTAATCTTCAGTATGCCGTGTTCACTTAGCACTGAAACAATCATGTTTAGAGTATGTTGACTTTTGTTAATGTTTTTAGGCGCCTCTTTATTGTCGTCTTCAAGTTGTTTACAATAGCGAACTGTTCTTAAGTTTTTAATCGTCCAAGTTAGAAAACTATGGGATATGTTCCAATTTTAGTTGGGGCATATTGCATCATGTGATGTATTTTGACCAATTACATACAGTGTACAAGCAAAAATAAAAATTTGTAGTATACCCAAATTACTGGATAAACATATTGTATACCCAATTTAAAAACCCTATACCCCCAAACCCTGGCCAACTGTTAAGTATAGTGTTTTTTTTTTTCCATTGGCCTTTTATATTATTCCAGGTGTATCACAATAATTGTTGTCTTAAATCTGTTTAATAAAAAAACCCAAATCTTTTATTGATAACAAAGCTAACTAAAAAATCTTATTTTACAATAATTGTAATTAATTATTAATTTCACTTAAAAAAACTATTCAGTCAAAGCAGTATTTACATCATTCCTTTCAATTAAAAAAAAAGACTAATAATAATAATAATAATAATAATAATAATAATAATAATAATAGGGTCAGAACTTTGCAAAAGTTTGCACCTCTTGGAACGGCCACTATTTTGAGAAAGGTCCTTGAAGTCCAAGGTCTCGGAACGGGACCAGACTAAAAGTAGAAAATTTGTTGTTTCCTGGACAATGAACACCTGTGCTAATTAGAGATAATAATAATTTACTAATAAATCAAAAACTAATTTACTGCATAATGTTATCCTGGGTGTCCTGTGCTTACACCAACGGTTCCTTGTTATGAGTGGTCAGACATTTTAAATAAATTAAGTCTTATAAAATCGAGTTCAGCTTCTTTTCAGGACAAGTCTATTATCATTTTTGATGGCGCACCGTTCAAAAGACAGAACTCAGAATTATAACCACATTGATTTTATAGGGGATTTGTTGCCATTTTTAGGGTAACTTTTAAAAGCCAACAGACATCTTTATATCAGTGAAAACCCAAAAATAATGGTCCAGTTTTGTTTCAAATTATTCTACTATTGCTCTAAGAGTAAACATAAGTGTCTTGGGCTGCAGATGCTCAGACCGCTTCTGTCTTGGAAAACTCGCTAAAACTCTGATTATGGTTTATTTTCCCCTCTCAAAAATTCACTTGACATCTTCCTCTTCGTGTTCTATAAATATTTTGTGTACGGTAAAGGTATTTAGTTCTACTTTGAGGCAGTTTTGATCCCAAAAATCGGAAAATCACCATGAAATAGCTCCTTTAACCCTTTGAGCTCTAATATCAAAATTTAAATTCTCATTTCTTGTCCCTGTACATTTCCTATAGAAGTATTGGGAAGAAATTGTTTAGATATCAAAAGAACTCATCATGTGTGATCATGTCCTTAATTCTCATGACCTTTTTGATTGATAAGCCACTGATACTACAAGGAGAAATTTGATGTTGATCACTCTTAGGGCTTAAAGGGTTATAAGTCAAAAGGAGGAATACAAAATATGTTTTGTCATTGATACACTCTGCGACACTGGTTTAAGATGACAACACACAATAATTTTCTTATATTTTGTACCATGCGGGTATTGCTGCAGTTAAATTTGATTCAAAATATAAAATGTGGGTGTTATGTTGTACGTGCTCTAGGTTTGAGATGAACTAAGCCAATCCGAAAGTGAAGGGCAGTGATAAAATGTCATTATTATTTTAAGAAGAATTCTACAGAGCCAAACGTCTTCCTCGATCACAACATATAACAATGGAGACATTTTGAGCATGTTTAATTATATGTAAACTACTGGAGTATTAAAAATTTTTGTGACTATTGCTTTTAATTCTTAACCCATTAGCCCCTAGAGACAATTATGGGGTGACATGTATTGTATATACAACAAGGGGTGAGAAATGAAACAAACGCTGTTTGAGCAATACTGTGTGTAACTGAAAGTTGTCCTGAAAACTTGGAATATCTTCCAGATTTTTTCAGAGACATTCTCGCAAAAATTTCAAACTTCCAAAATTTTAACAACATTATCTCATTGATTCCCTGCAAAATCTTCAGATTCCCGGAAGAATTTTGTTTTTCTCCCGAAACAGGCCAATCTTACAGTTGTCACCCTCTGTCATACAGTTCTTACTTTTAATCTTTTAATCTTTAATCATTATTTATACACTGGTATATTCCAATGAGTCTGTCAATAAAATCCTATGGTGTGACCATTCAAATGAAACCTCACTGGCAGTACTTTTGCATGGTACCATTTGTTTTTCAACATTTTACAAATGAAATTTTTAATTTTTCTTGAATTTTGATTTTTGGAACTCTTGGGAGTTTGAAAAGGTATTAAAAAAGGCTTTGTATACATATAATTTACTGCAACATAGGTTTTTTTGTTGGAGTAAAATGTATTACTTCATCTGTAATCCTTCTGTGTGAAAATAAAAATTATGAAATTACATTACAATTACACATGCACTGACACCAAACAACTGCACTCCTACTGCCAGTTACTAAAATAATCAGCTTTACAGAAACCTATCACCACATTATATAATTACCAGTGTGTAAACACGGATCATTTCAAACCATTTGTTGATCTGAGATATAAAAAACCTCAGCCTGAAATCTTACCCTTATGAAAACAAGTCACAAATTTTCTTGTGGGAAAATAATTTTTTTTAGGGTAAAGCATACTTTGGGATTTTAAGGTCAGACAGATTTCCCCCAGTAAAACACCAGCTTAAACGATAATCCAACTTTGAAAAAACAAAGAAAGAAAAACAAAACTTGACTACAAGTTGAAATCCCCTCCACCCCCCTAGATATGATTTCATTTCCTCATTTTCAAATTACTGAAAGAAAAACAAATCTTAAAGAGGCCACGTCACAATAAGTTGTTGGTTTTTGGCACAAACCATTGAATATTCCACTAAAAACCTTTGCCCATATATAAAACGCTACTCAAAGTTAGAACACTCTGACAAGAAAATATCAAGTGATTCCTTGAAAGGAAAACAATCTATTAATTAATAGTCAGTTTTGGAGCTATTCTACCAAGACACAAGAGCAGAAATTTAAAAACTGGTTTAAGTTTTTCAAGTTGCAATCTATTTCTATCCCGGCCATCAGCTGACAAGAACAATTTCTTTATAGTAATGTAATTGTTTATAAAAATCAGTTGGTCCTTTATTTTTAGGATTCATTGATAGTAATGTATCTTATTTTGGCTTAGTCATGACACTTTAGGATTTCATGTACAAACTCAAAAGTTAGAACTACATTGTACAGCAACATGGGAAAGTACTGCTCAGTAGCTTTCATTTGAATGGCCTGATTAGTGAAGTTTAACAACCAAACCACCATGTATAGCCAGAAAATATCAATATAAAGTGTAAAGTACTACTCAATAGATTTCCTTTGACTGGGGCGGATCTAGGGGGGGTTCAGGGGGTTCAATCGAACCCCCTAAATTAAAACAGCTAAGGTCAAAAACTTGTAAAATATAAAATAAATACAGAATGGCATTTGAACTTTAAAAAATGAGATATTAAAACATGCTGACTTGGCCTCAGAATGGCGGAAATGCATTTCCGAGGACTTGAAATTTCAAAATTTTCGGGGGAGGATGCCCAGGACCCCCCTACAGGGGGACGCCTTACGCATCCCCCTTCGTCGAACCCCTTCTGCTAAAAACCTGGATCCACCCCATGATTGCATGGTCACAATTTGTACAGAGTAATAAACATTACCTGGTAATTGCAAAACAGTTTTCATTTTCAAGGTCATACTATACAACTCAAGTGTTAATCTCAGTGCATCAGGCAAAAATTCAAACGAGACAATTTCATTGGTCCAACCAGAAAATTAATGGCTAACTTTTGTGTAGCACTTTTATATGCTTCACTGAACAACTTTAAAATTGTCAAATAAATTGTTTTTGAAAATGAAAAAATGCATGCATATGTATTTCATTCTGTGCAACTGTTTGAAAAAGTGATGACCATAAACATGGCTTTTACTAACCAATGCTAGCCTTTGGCATAACTTTGTATCTATACTATGGTTGTAGAATCAAATTCTTTAAAACATTTTTTCAATGTATGTGTTGTAGGTTGAAATGAAATTCAGGTTAAAATGATTTCAACCCAGTTTGATTTAATTGTTCTTGTCTTTGATTCATTTATCATAAATCAGAAACAAAGGTAATTCAAAATCAAACTAGGTTGAAATCATTTTAACCTGAATTTCATTTCAACCTACAACATATGTAATTCCATCCTTTATGATTGTAATTGGATTGACTTTCATCGGCCGGAAATATATTTTGTGAAAAGCTGGTTATTTCATATCAACACTGGATTGATATATTGTTCTATCATAGTCTATGGTCCCCACTTAATTTTTGAACCTTCCATTTAATTGAAATAACTGTTTTTCAGTGCATGTCTTTATACAGTCATAGTCACAGACAGACTGAGAATGTTCTATGAATTATCATTAATTAAAACCATGTTTACTTAACTGATTGTTTGAATTACTGAAGCTGTTAGAGCACTTTTCAACACACTTTTAACATAGAAAGAAATTTCCATTAAAAGAAATACAATTATAATAAAATTAGCAAAACATGTGAAAATCCAATTTAAACAAACAAATAAATTAACAAGGGAATGAATGAAAAAGGAATGCAGAAAATAACCAGTTAAAAATACACAGTTTTGTTTTGTTTGGTTGGAAAAGGTTAAATAAATGAGGATTTCCTACCTGTATAAATTACAACTAAGACTTTAAAATAAATTTCACTTCAAAGTGACTGAAATATATAGCTTAAATTACAGTCTGGACGCAGTGATAAAAGCAGGAAATCTTTTAATATAATTACCATAACTGATAGGAGAAATTCCTTTACGCTGTTTTACAGAGGCAAATTAACACACGCACAAGTGCCATGTGGAAATAATTCAAAGCTATATCAAGAAGCTGTCAACTGCCAAGATTCAAACAATAGTTATTGAATTATGGATAACATATAGAACAGGCAAAAGCTCAATTCTTTGGAAAATGGACTATTTAGTTTTCAACACGAAGTGACCTTCACCCAGTTACAGGTATCATGTTTCAACAAATAATCTAATTATCATTTGCTTTATTTTCATCACACTAATTAATTACTCTACAGGCAATGACTAAAATGAAATGTATTAATCAAGCTAATGACGAGAAAAGAAATCCCTTTGAATCCTTTTAAAATGCTTAGTGAAACCTGAGTTTAAAATTCCTGAGAAAAAATCCTTATTAAGAAACCACAAATGAAAAGTGTAAATTGATTTCATTATTTCCCTCCAATTACTGAAGAAAGATCTAGATTTTACTTTGTAAATATACCTGACAGACAAACAGTGTGTTAGAAAGAACTACCTAAGGAGATTTCCTAGGAATAGCCCAATTAAGGAATTTTCCCCATGCAGTTTTCAAAATAATGTTTCTGTGCAAAGGGGATTTGGTGTCATTTCAAAAACCAAAAAAAAAAAACGTTTTTGCATGAAAAGAAACTGAAAAATAACAGTCCAATGGTGTGATAAATTACCACAAAATGTACCAAAACTGTTTACGAGTGTGTCTAGTCATCGACGGACTGATTATGAACAAATTGCTACTTGAAAATTAAGTTATCCTATTTTTTTTTCATGTCCTACATTTTTATCTCCAAAATGGATCAGAACAGACCATAATTTGTTCCTCGATCTTTCAAGAATAGGTTGATGTCACTCTCTTGGTGGTTCAGTATTACAGTGTATAATTAAATAAGTAAAGGTATTGCAGCATGGCTTCAACCAAATTAAAAGGTGAAAATTCCTGTAATACTTGCCCTTTTAGCCTTGGCTAAATGTTCCACTTACATGGCTGTTGGTTCAACAATGTTAATAAAAATATTTAGCACCCCATGTTAGATGATGTTTGATTAACACTTTCTGTTGGATGAATTTTTTAGTTTTCAATCAAACATTTTGGTGCAACAGTGTTAGGAGGTTTAGCAGGCCTCAACAGGATACAAACCCATGACCTTGGGATTCCAGTGCAAATGCTCTACGACTGAGCTACAAGGCCAGATCAGAGCTTGGTCATTTATTGTGAAGTGACAAATAATGTGTATATGAAAATAAATTATATGAACTACAGTAGAGAGAATTAAACCGGAGGAGTTGCAATTGAAGACTGAAAAACATTTCCAGGCTTCAAAAGGATTTGAACCCCTGGGACGCATGTTGGGTCGTTTTGCTGAGTTTCCAACATTGCCATTGAACAAATGTTGGCCAACAGTGTTTAAACGTTTAGCTGGGGTTTCAGAGCTTAATAAAAGCAATAATGCTGATAAAAATCTGAACATGAACAGATCAATTATAAGAGAAAATCAGAAGTTTTGCTTGATTATATTAAAAACTGATTACAATAAAAAGAATGACACTTTACAAAAATACAAGTTGAACCTCTGTAATGTGGACATCAAAGTGACAAAGCCAAGTGTCATTATTAGAGAGGTGTCCGTATATGGCATAATTTAAAAGGGTTGAGTATACTCCAAATAGCCCAAGCTTGTTGTTTAGTTGTTGTGGTATTAATTTTAACATTTGAATCACTCAACCGGGGTTAGAAACTTAATTTTGACAGTACTTGGCATTTGGGCAAGTGACTTTCAGAATTGCACCAAAAAATGTACAATTTGTATTCGACCAAAAAGATTGACACTTTCCTGCCTGAGTGCTAATTCCAGCCCTGTTACCCTCCCCCCCCCCCCCAACAAGTAACTTATTTATATCGAGCCGTTTGAGATGGGCTTAATAGGGATGGGGGAAGGGTCTTTATAAAACCGTTAATGCAAATTTGGTGCTTGTAATCATTGTAATTTATCGAAAAGTATTCAAAGGTTACAAGACACCTTAGCCTGTGTACAGCTGCCCCTCCCCTCAGAAAAAAATTGGAGCATCTGTGATTCACCGTTGATAATCATGAATGGAGACCATGTGATTTTTTGTTTGTTCCAGAATGTGTGGAAAATGATCTGATTGGTTCTTAGCTTTGTCCAACTGCGCCATGTAAAATACAGTATTTCGATTGGTTGTTATCAGCACTGTTTTTTTTCAGGATCAGTTGAATGATTATACTCTAGCTTCTGTTTCACACGCATGTAGTGCTTCCACAACAAAATATGATCGGTTCCGTGTGTATTGAGTAGAATCAATAAACTGTAAAGTTGTAAATTGGAAAAAAACTGTGATGGGATTCAGGAGTACTATATGGAATTCAACATTCAAAAATAAAACAGTATTGATGGACTTGATGGATCATGCTTGTTTAAAGAAAATGAAGGCCATTCAGTACAGAGTGATTTTGCTTGAGTTTCATGGATTATTTTCAAATTCCACATCAGCAAGATGATATCAGTAGAAATACTACAGGTTACTCTTACTCCAAGCAAAAAGAAAGGCCAATCTAGGTTCTCTCCAATCCCTGGATTGGCTACGTTATTTGCAAAGTCAACCATCCAGGGCAGTAATGTCGATATTGCGGTGTGGATTCACACAATTTCCCTGATATTTTTCAAAGCAGTTTATATTAACTGTGAATGACAGAAACGTGTTGCCTATCAACAAATCAATAGCAAAAGACCTGCTTTTTCACAGTAGCCGTGTAGATGTTACTATTAATATTAAGAGTCCACTACTCTTGTTGTAAACATTAAATGAAAGGAGTCTCGGTCTCGGATTTTAGAAGGACAAGTTCAGATTACCAGAGAAAAATCCTGATCTCGCCCTCTTAAATTTTTATGTAAGTAATGCTCCACAAAAGAACTATAGTAAACTTCATTGTTCTGTGGCATTGGCTCTTTCCCACATTGAATATCTTTGGTTTCAAGAATAGAGGAGGATCTGACAGGTTCATAATTATATTTCATTATAAAAAAAAGAAAATCCATTTGCGTCAAATAAATTTTAGGAAATGTTTGTGCTTAACCAATCAGAATAGTAGAAGACAATAGCTAATAATTTTGATTCTTTGATGAAGTTCCCCAAATAAAATATCTTTTAAAACTTGCATGTTGTGCGATTGGGTCTCAAATTACTTGAAACTTTAAATAAAATTAGACTTAATGCACCTTGAACCTTAACAATTTAGCTGTTTTTGAGTCTAGGCCAATGTGATCACTAGTTGAAACAATGAAAAAAGTTTACATTCCATCGTGCATTGCCGTCAAGCACTATCCTTCTTTTGCGGATCATTACTTAAACCGTTCACCATCCATAAAATATAATGCTTTCCATTGATCAAAAAGTGAACGCGGAAATTATGTTTGCCTTGCATATAAACTAAAAGGCCATTCAACTGTTTCAATAAACATTACACCAGTAATATATATTGTAGTACAGTGCAATAACATGCAGGTAGCTAACTTTGGCTGTGTGACATTCCTTTTTTTATGTGTTTTGTTTACACCCTGACTTTTACAGCTTAACAGATTTAGTTGTTTATGTTTAGGAACTCTCTATTTTTACTCTCTGATATTTGATCTGATATTGGTCAGTAATTTGATGCATAAAAAAATTAAAAATAGGAATACAAAAAAAAAAAAAAACACAGTCTAGGGAACAGAAAAAGGTTAGAGAATTTGATTTTAATAGTTGCACCGCTTAACTTTGTGTAAACGATGAAGGTGTTGATCATCCAAAATCTGTACTTAAAAAAGTTTTTCTTTCTTTCAAAGATTGTAGTGAATAAGCTGTTTAACACACCTAAAGTTCCTTTAAAGGTCATTAAATCTTTCAGGGTTGTGAGCATTTGAAACAGAAGATGACAAAATAAAAGGATTACATGTTTTTGCACTTCCTAAAAAGTGAAATCTGAGACGAAAATTGAGAAAGATTAAAACTGTTGCTGCCAAGAGTGGCCAAAAACATAAGCCAGAACTTAAGGCTTAATTCCACATTGTTATAAAACAAAACTGATAAAGAAACAGCACCACAGGAAAGTCCTACTTAGAGCTTTACTTGGAATGGTAACATGGTAGGATTTAATGCCTTGATGCAAAAGTTTGAACCAGCTAAAACAGCATAAAAAACAGCGCCACAGGAAAGTACTGCTCAGTAGCTTTCATTCGAATGGTCACACTTTAGGATTTCACCCACAGACTCAAAAGTTAGAACCACCTTGTACAGCATAATAAACAGCACCACAGGAAAGTACTGCTCAGTAGCTTTCATTCGAATGGTCACACTTTAGGATTTCATCACAGACTCAAAAGTTAGAACCACTTGTACAGCATAATAAACAGCACCACAGGAAAGTACTGCTCAGTAGCTTTCATTCGAATGGTCACACTGTAGAATTTCATCCACAGACTCAAAAGTTTGAGCCACATTACTAACTCATGTTTTATCTATTCTGGAGAATCCAAGGATCAGTGGTTTCACAGTCTTGTTGTTTGAAATTGTCTTGCATCTTCTGTCCTCTGCTCTGATAGTAGAAATCATGGATCACCAATTTTTTAGCAATTTTATCACGTAAATTTTCAAAATGGCAGACTTCTTGAAAATGTATCTTAGCGGTGGATAGAAAAAAAAAAGAGAATCCACAGAAAAAAATCACTAAGAGTGTCCAGAGCATGCAGTGAAGCAATTCTTGCTGGCAAAATCATCTACCATTTTTAGTGCTAATTTAAAAAGCTCAAAAGGCATTAACATTAGTGGAAATTCCAAAATAGTGATCCAGGTTTGTTTAAAATTATTCTACTTGAGCTCTAAATAAGTATATTTAGAGAGGAAAGCCGCATAAGTTGTAGCTGGTTTTCATGCAGGTCCTCTTTCAAGATCGAATTGGAATTTAGAATGTTGGTCTTTGAGGAGAGGAGAAAACCGGAGTCCCCAGAGAAAAACCTCTCGGAGCAAGGAGAGAACCAACAACAAACTCAACCCACATATGACACCAGGACCGAGGATGAACCCAGGCCACATTGGTGGGAGGCGAGTGCTCTCACCACTACATCACCCTGCTCCCACCCTGCTCCCACCCTCCCCCCCCCCCCCACCCTCAAAGTTCAAAATAAGTGTCTTGGGCTGCAGATGGCCAGGATGGAAATGGCTTGGCCAATTTTTTCATGTTTAAATCACCTTCTGTCTTGGAAAACTTTCTAAAGCTCTGATTATGGTATATTTCTCTCTGAAAAAAATTCACTTGATATCTTTCTCTTGTTGTTGTTATTGTCTAAGTGTTCTATAAGCATTTTGTGTATGACAAAGGTACTTAGGTTTAATGTTGCTTCTTTAAGTACCACATTTAAACCTCCTGTAAATGCAATCCTTGGGCCCACATTTTTTTAGTATCCACTTTAACAGTGGTACCATTAAAATATGGAATCTGCCAGACATTATTATTTCAACTCCAGTAGCAACATGCACCTACGTACTTTGTGCTGATTTCAACATGGTCAGATAGACGGCAATTTTGGTTAGCTCTAAAAACTACTTTTTAAAAGCTACACAATTTTTAAGTGCCCACTTACAGTGTAAAAATTAAGTGCACTGTTTACAGCTTTGACATTTGAACAGCTCTAAGCATGCAAGGACATCTCATGTGACAAAGAATATTTCAACCGATCAGAATGTTTTTAGTTTTTTTTCTCCATCATCAGGAATGTAAAGAATGGGAGTAAACATTATTTAGCAGAAATATTCATTGGTTAGATGACAACAAGAACAAAACCTCAAAACTCAAAGAACATCAGACACAGAGAGGAGTGAGTTAGTGCGCGACCTTGGACTATCTGAAAATCAGGCTACACCTCAACAAGATTGTGCTTTTTGAGCCTTAAAACATAACATTTTACAGGCATGTAGATTCCTTTTTATACAGGTGGGAATATAGAACTGACAGACGGGTAAAAAAGAGAAAAACATAGCCCTTTTAAAGCTGCACTTGGCTTTCACAGCCGGAAAAATTGAGTTCATAGCCGGGTAATTTCCCCGTTCCAGGCTATTATCTACATCCCTGAAGCATTTTGGTGAAAATTTGCCAAAGTCTCACTGAGAACATTCTTGCCCAGAACCCTTCATTTTTGTCCTATGCTTTTCAAGGGGATAAACCATATTTAACTATTAGCAGTGAAGTTATATTTAACTGATTCATAAGCATGACATGGCTTTTTGTAACACTAAACTCCCAAAATTAAATCTCTGATCACAAAGTAGGCTTCTAACTTTTGAGTCTAATGGATGAAATCCCAAAGTGTGACATTTCAAATGAACGATATTGAACAGTAACTATGCTGTTTATTCCACTGATCAAGATGGTTTCTAACTTTTGATTCTGTAAAAGAAATCCTGAAGTGTTCCAAATGAACAGTAGTTTAGTTGAACAAGTGTTGTGATATTTTTGCCAAATAAAGTTTGGTGTTATTTTTAGTTGTTTGAATCTTGGCAACTACCGGGATAAACAGAGTCCAGAATATCACCTACAAGGAAGAAATAATTTATCTATTTCCTTTAGAGTCAATAAAGGGGACGTGTTGTGTAGTTTTACATGTAACTTTTGAGTCTGTCAACGAAATCCTATCATGTGACCATTCAAATGAAACCTCTTCAGCAGTACTTTTGCATGGTACCATTTGTTCTAAACTTTTGAGTCTGTTGAAATCCTATGGTGACCATTCAATGAAACCTCTTCAGCAGTACTTTTGCATGGTACCATTTGTGTTTCAATATTTTACAAAATGAAATTTGGTATTTTCCTTGAATTTTGATGGTTAACTGGGAAATATCGAGTTGACGTATGTCGGAGGTTTGAGAAGCAGTATCAGAGAAAATTCATGGTAATTAATTGACCTGAAAATAGCAAAGTATTTTTATAGCAACAATAATTATTCAAGTGGGACCACTATTAATTACTATGTTGAGACAAAAACAAGGAAGTGGTATAGTTTCTGTTGAGCTCCATTAGACAAAACTAACGACTCAAACTTCATGTGTTAGCATATTCATAAAAAACCCACAAAATTTTGCATTTTGGAGTCATCAAGACACCATTGCCATACAACTACAATGTGGTAATATTCTGCGAGTTTTAGAAACAGCAACTGCTAAATTAGCATAATAAAAATGTGGACACTACTTTATATATTCCCAGAATATTTTCGAAATTTATTTTAGTTACAATGACAATGGCATCATGATGACTCCAAAACATCGCTTTTTATTAAAATTTTGTATGCGTTTAATTTTGGACAAAATTAATAATTATGTTACTTAAATTTGTTGTGACTTTGGACAACTTTCAGACAGTTTTCCGACACTACAACAAATGAACTGATATTTCAGGTAACCTTCATAAAGGTTAAAAATAATGTACAAAGCCAAACTTTACCTGACAAAATTAAAGTAGTTAAGATTATACAAAGTAGAATAACTAATTAAAAGTGCTTTTTTTTTTCGGTGGCCTTGCCTAGCCTTAAAAAAAATGAACCAAAAGGTAATTAAGTAAAATTTTCTGATGTTGAAAAGTCCAGAGTGTTCAATCTCAATTAAAAAAGCTTACATGTGTCTACTTTTGGATATCTTTTTTTTTTTTTGAAAGAAAGATGTAATATTCATTGTGTCATACAGTACGTACAGGACAAAGAAAGTGATTGAACCTATACACCATTCTGTACTCTGGTCCAAAAATGTTGAATCAGGGTGTAAGCAGGCTCATAACCAAGCCCAGCCAGTTTTTCTGGCTTGCACACCTTCAAAATCACGCCAAGTCTTTGTTTTCTAGTGAAATTTCAGCCGGTGATAAGTTCTCTTTCAGCTGGTGAAATTAGCCGGTATATGGCTCTAGCGTACATCCCTGTTGAATGCATCAGAAATTGTTTAAAGTTTTAAATTATAACTGGTAAAAAATGTAGGTTAAAATAAAAGAAAACTATTGGGTTTACTTGATTAAACCATTATGGATGATGGAGCATTACAGTTCATTTAATACAATGGTTGATGAAAAATATGTGTTGAAACAAAGTTAAAAAAAAAGAAACTTCTGGTAGCTTTTTAATTTAAATGCAAATTAACTAATTTTATTATCCGGCATATATTTAAGATAATTAAAAATTGTCAGTCTTTATTATTTTTTTTAGTATTTAGTCTCCATTTGAACAATAAGAAAATCATTCTTCTTTCCAAACTTTCTAAGAAGTAACAGTGTATCATGTTTCATTTTAACAATTACTGCAAGTTTGAAAAAAAAGTTGAACAAAAGTTGCACAAAAGAAATAACTATTCTTCAATGTCCCAGAATCAATTACACAAAACAAAGAAAACGGTTTTCAAACAACAGACTGAAATAGCATAAATTAACATGATCACTGTGACAGCCACAAACTTCACTTGTAGGTAGGACTTTTATATATGATTGGTTTTTTCTTTAATAACAGTTTGCTAGCAATTTTGCGGCATTCATTAATTCTGTTAATTGTCGCTTCAAACAAAGAGATTGCTATATAATATCAAACAAAAACACACGACTTCATATTCAATAAAAATACCTAAAACTGCATGTGCAGTTTTACAGGTCAACTAACAAATTTCTATGTACCTAGTACAAAAAATACACATGCCTAAATCTTGATAACCGATTGAGAATGCGGCACTCTTCATTTGCTTATTGTTCAATGCTTTCTGTTGCATCACAAATGGATATGAAAAATTACTAAGACTGTAAATGTTTGGAATTATTCAAATTTTCCATGTTACAAGAATAAAATAAAAATATATATTTGACTTAAGGTGCAGTTACCTTAAAACTAACAAATATCCTTTTCATTAAGGAAAAACTAGATGAATGTTCTCAAATGTTATTACTAATTCTAGATTAAGTGATTAATGAATTGAGTGAAGAAATAAGGTGAGAAATTTTTATGTTGCTATTTGATCTTCAACAAATTATTGTTAGTAATAATTTGTTAAATTTGCTCAATAAAAATGGTCAATCAGTGACCATTTTAACCACTAAAGTAATATTACATTTTCAAGTTTATTTTTTTTTCAGATAAGATGGTAAACTGATAAGCCAGAAAAATGCAGCAATATGCTGGGATAATACAAAATAAAGAGAATAAAAGTTGTCTAGGACATGCATGTTTTTGCATTTTCTTGTACGTTTACTTTGCAAATCAATATTTTCACACTGATTGTTCAAATCATTGTTATTTTTTTAGCCTCAGTCCTTTGTAAATATGCGGCTATCTTTATGTAAACAACTGATTTCAAAAACCCAGGGTTTTTTTAGGGTAAACATTCTCAATATGAAAATAAACCTTTGAATAAAATATACATTGAAAACTTTTTATCATTTTACTTTTTGAACAAATGAACACCTCAATCTACAATAACTGTCATTTTTTTGTTTTTCAAGGTGCAATTAGAGTCATTATCTACGATTGAATCTTAATGAACTGATTTTGAGATAATAAAATGATTGAAAATGTATGCTAATAAAATAAAGGTACCAGCTGTCAACTTAATAAATTGGCAAAAGATACAAAAGGGAGAAACAGAGGTGGAGAAAGGCGTTTATAGAAGGGACAAAAACGGGATTAGGAATAGCGTATTCAACATGGTACAAAAGATTCTACTTAAAAGTCATCTTCCGAAAAAAGGAGAACCGCTAAACAAACCGCAAGTCACAGGACAATATGCACTTCAAGTTTCTAACAGGAAATCGAGACTACGTGTAATTACAATTGTTGTCAATTAAATTGGCTTCCTATCACTTTGAAATTTGCAAAAGGAAATATGAACAAGGATATTTGCAATCGCAAATCATGGCAAATGCTTGTAAGAGGAATTGTCTTGTTCGTACGATTACTACAGTAGAATTAATTCAACTTCACACAGCGCCGTGAATATATAATTCTTAAGCTTCTATATTAATTACAAATCATACGGAATCAAAAACTAAACCATATCTGCGACTAACAATAATTCAACCTTGTCAGTTTAAGAATAAATAGTCATGTTTTAAGTTTTGAATTCTTGCATTGATTATAGCAAGATCTCTACATCTTTTCTTTAAAAGTTCATCCCCAAACACTCTTGATTCTTTGCCTGCGTTTTTTAAGGACGCATGGGTCATTAACAAGCGAACCGCTAGTCTAAATTATGGATTGAAAAACCTTTATAAATGAATGGGGCGTTTGGCGGTCGCTCATTCACAATGTACGATAATATACAAGTCAATGGGATTCGGTTCTACTTCGCTAGTTCCATAGTAAATAAAAAGACATGGCTAAACAGCGTGGAATAAACTTACGCGCGACACTTGACATGTTTTCTGTGGAAACCCAACTCGAAGACAATTTCCCAATTTCACTTAAGCTTAACTCCATTGATTTAACTTTCGATCGAAGAAACACTTGAACAATTGACATAAGTACTCTGTCGTGTCCTACATGTATGCAAAGAAATGAATGAAAAGCGAAAGCGTTTTATAACACGGAATATTTCATTCATTTCACGAATATTCATTGCATAGTATGGGATGATAAAAATATAGACGCGAAGGGAACGCATCGCAAACCAGATGCCGCTAAAAGGGGTCTGTACTAAACAGAGTTTCATGCTCATATCAACTTCGAAACTTCATCAATGAAACTAATATTTCTTACCTGTCGGTCCCTCTTTACAAGGACAATCAACAAGTCGCGATCGAGCGCGAATTTTAAGCCAATGATCTACTTCTGTTCTTACATCTTTTTTAACATGTTTGATAAAGTACTTCTGCACGTAATTTCTATAAGGCTTGGGAACTTTCTTCCTCTCGGTAGGCTCCGTCGGTAGCGTCTGTGAAGTACTTCTCCGCGAAATGTGTAGCGACGGCATGCTCTGTTAGGACGCAAAAAAAATATTCCTCAAAAAAGCATCTCTCGGATTACAAACGTCAAACTTGAGAAGTGTATGGTAAGTTGTAGTAGATGAAATCGCACACCAGTTGAGCGCAAGGCATAATGCGTTAAAAAAATGTCGTACATAAGCTAAATAAAGTCTTCGCAGATATTACGATCGTCTTAGCAATGACAAATTGCACGTTTGCACGTACCTTAATAAGAATCGGCGTAGCAGTAGCATTCTCCGTGCTTACAGTAAACGGAGCAAACCGTTGAATTCCCTTTTCGAAGCATAAACAGGGTCGAGCTCTCATCGGGAAGTTTTCTTGGCTCGTCGCTCAGAGGCGATTCGAGTTTCTCTAAACGCGTTTGAACGTTGTTCAGTTGGATAAAAACAACCACGAAGAGTACAACAAATACAATATTGAAAACAAAAGAAAAACACAATAAGTTTCTGAACAAGTTCGTCGGAGTTAGCGCAGATTTGCCACAAGCACACGAACTCCTGCAAGTGAGTCCATTATCGATGTCGTCTTGCCTGGAGCTTTCCATAGTCCTTGCGGAGATGATCAAATAACCACGTGCAGAAGACAAACGTAATTTTCCACTTCAAAACATCCCTGCCAAATATACAGTCTTCCATGCGAATTTGCACTCACAGGGGAACTTTAATGCCACCGTGGTGATCGCGAATACACACTTCCTCTCCAACAAGATTGTTTTACTGTGTGTGAACTGGTACCAGCAATTATCCCGCTATACGCGCCAAATTGAAAACAATGGTCTGTAGCGTACGTCAACTTGATCGCGGAAGACACGTGTGCAGCGATCAAAACAAGTCTCACTGACAACAAGAGCGCGTTTGAACCAATCACAGCTACCGATGGTTGGATAACAATCGGATATAAATATCCGCTGATTGGTTGAAAACAATAAGCATGATACATTTCACACTTCTGGGCCAATGGCATTGTTGGTTCTATCGCGATAGAAAACACTTAAACGGTTTATTTAATTGATCAATTGTCATTCAAATCCATGGCTTTCTTATGCATTGCTGCGCTGATCATAAGAAAAGTCTGCAAGATAATCTCGTACATGCCTCGTGTGAAGGAATGCACGAGATTTTAGACGAAACGCGAGAGGGCCGAAAATCTCTTACCTTTGCAACATCCGTTGCACACAAGCGAGAATCGATCTGTTGACCAATCGTCGGTGAGGAAAGTTCACCATAGCCTTGACCCGAGCTAAAAGAGCGAAAACAATTGGACTGATGCCAGAAAAGCACATGGAATTTATTAACCTGACTGGGACTATTAAAATTGGCGTGACACCTCTGTCTCTTGTCGACACCAAACATTGCAAGCGATGAAGTCATTTTGAGTGGGGGTGACAAACGATTGACAGAGCTCCAATAGGGCGTTGTCGAGAGCTGATCGATCTGCGCAGTATTGAGGAAGGGATGACAAAACCGTATATCCCTTGCTCACTGGTTCTATCAACTCCTTGGTTGAACGCAAGATAAACAGGAAATTGTTAATCGAGAGTTTTTGAGAAAAATGACACAACGCTTTGTCGATTTATTGATTTGCGTGTCTTGCCCAATATTTGTTGAACAAATTCCCAGAGTGTTGCGTATAACGCGCCCGAAGGAAGTTTTCAGTCGTGACTGGGAATGCTTGAAATCTTCGATGTCGCCTGCCCACGGACAAACACATTTCCGATTTATAGCCACAGGAACGGAAGCGTGTGTTGAGCAATCTTGATCGCTTTCATCGCTCACTGTCAAAAGAGCTCAGACCACTGGCATAACTGTCCCGCACGCGCCAAACGCGACACACACGCACGATCAACATCTCTCTGTGTACTCTTTGTCGCGACTTTGATGGAGAATAAATTTAATAACATTTTTTTAACACTGTGTTAAACTTATCTTACGACCGAAAATTTATGCTATACATGGCAAGCGTTTTAGTCCATGCCTCAGTGTTTAAAAAGCTTTATCTAAATATCTTTATGCAAAACATAACAAACAAAAAATATCACAGTTTATAGATTTGACAGCATATTAAACTTTCCAAACCTTTCCATTGTTCCTAAGAAAACTATGGTAGACTGGCTTCGCGAAGTAAATAAATTACGTGACAATTGCGGAAATCGTTCAAGTTTTTGGCAAACGAATCAGAAAATGACAAATCCGCATACAAAAGATGTCCGTGTTGTAATTCGCTGTAATCAGTTTTTATGCCTGAAGAAACTGTTTATAAAACGCGGGCAAATAAAACATCTGTGGTGAGCGCAAACGAAGAAGCCCGTTTATTTTAGCGCTAATATGCAATATATTAATCCATAACTCGTTTGCGCATGGGATCCGTGGATCAGTGTTTAAAAAAATCACCACAAAACCAGAATATTCCGTGAGTTTTATATTTTTAAAGTAAGTAAACATAATAAGTTGAAATGAGAGCCGATTGCAGCTCCGCAAGTTCACCACTCGTTCCCAAGGGCGTTAACTGGTTTAAAGAAATAAGAATGTTTTTAATGCCCCCCTGAACAGTCAAAATCGAAATAATAAGCTATTCCCCTCGAAAAAATTATAAACGCTCTTTAAGAATTCAAAACCATGCATATTCAGGCGCCCACAAGTTCTCCAAAGGATTACATTTGCAAAGAACGAAATGACGAGTTTATTTCGTGATGTCTGGGAGCTTAGTACTAACCACACTCCATAATTTAAAGTCCGTACAAGAACAGTTGTTAATCCTTTTAGCGACGTCTACGGTTCGCTGTTTCTCACAACGCTGAAAGGAAAATTGGAATTAAACACTACACGCAAAAAAGGAATAATTGAAGTTATACGTCAAGAGGAAATGAGAAGTTGGTTCACTTTTTTCCCTTTCAGACATTTTGAGGTTTTTTTTTTGGAGACACTCCTTTCTTTGGGACGAAACAAGATATATTGAACCAGAAAGGCCGTGGTATTTGGACTCGAAAGGAAACAGAAATTCGAATGAGGTCGAGACTCATTACTTGTATTGGCTTTTCCAAGAATCGTACAGCCGGCTGACTTCCTTCTATTCCCAACCCCAGACAAGGCGACAAAGGCTTGTTCCTTTGTTGCATTGTTTAACCACAATCTTGATAACCATCTCATTCGAGCACAAAACTGAAAAAAGAAAAAACATGTTGTAAAATGAAGAATAACAAACAGCACCACAGGAAAGTACTGCTCAGTAGCTTTCATTTGAATGGTCACACTTCAGGATTTCATCCACAGACTCAAAAGTTAGAACCACCTTGTACAGCATAATAAACAGTACCACAGGAAAGTACTGCTCAGTAGCTTTCATTTGAATGGTCACACTTTAGGATTTCATCCACAGATTCGAAATTTAGAAACCATCAACATAACGAACAGCTGCGCCACAGGAAAGTACTTCCCAACAGCTTTCATTTAAATGGTCACACTTTAGGATATCATCCACAGACTCAAAAGTTAGAACCACCTTGTACAGCATAATAAACAGTACCACAGGAAAGTACTGCTCAACAGCTTTCATTTAAATGGTGAAACTTTAGGATAACATCCACAGACTCAAAAGTTAGAACCACCTTGTACAGCATAATAAACAGTACCACAGGAAAGTACTGCTCAGTAGCTTTCATTTAAATGGTCACACTTTAGGATTTCATCCACAGACTCAAAAGTTAGAACCACCTTGTAGAGCATAATAAACAGTACCACAGGAAAGTACTGCTCAAAAGCTTTCATTTGAATGGTCACACTGTAGGATTTTATCCACAGACTCAAGTTTGGAACATTCAAATCTTCCCTGCCGGAGAGAGACCTACTTATCTCAATGCCTTTGAAAGATATAATCTTCCGACAGAACACAAAGAAAGAAAAAAAGAGGAGAAGCAATCCGGATAAACAAAAGGTAGCGATAAGCTCCCGTGATAAAGAGATTCGCAACTCTGCGTAACAATAAATACGATCTTGTGTCGACGACTGATTAAAAAGAAGCTCCGAAACAAGCTTTCGTATTTCAAATTGTACAACTTTATTACAGTATTTGAAAATTGCAACTGACTAAACAACAATTCTAACATAAAATTACCCACATGGTGATTTCAGATATCCTAATCCCGATTATAGACCTTCGAGTTAGTCCGTAATCTCACACAAAGTAGGAATATCCCTACAGATAAATGAGATAAAAACAAAAGACTATGAAATCTTTCTCCAATCCATCTCGGGACAGTTCGACAGTTCATGCAAGCAACTTTTCTCGAAGCAACGTGTTGCAACTTTATTTGAACGAAACATTGCACCGCGTTAAATAAATAAAATGAGAAAATCGTTTCAAAACTAGTTGGAAAAGGCCTTAAAATTGATCGTTGCAAAAACTTGTCTTCCTATGATTTTGTCCAGTGCACGCTGCATGCGTTTTATATTCAACCAAATTTGAAGCGCGTGCAAAGTTGAATTTTCTTTTCGGGAGGGAGGGGGGGGGGGGGGGGATTTGGTCGTAAGATAAATCAGTACCGTTCTCCCTAGTCAGTACGTTCAAAATGGCTATTTACACAAAACCAATATTTATATTTACAATAATGGTGCTTTTCTGTGAAACTGTTTGATATTTCCACGAAGATAACGGAGTCCTGGCCACTGCACAGCGGAGTGACGTGAACTGTCAGTAATAAAAGACGCCATAGGCAGCTACGACGCAGAATAACGTATCCTACAACAAGAAAGTACATTTTCAAAGTTAATATCTGTTTTACTTGAAAAGCGATAGAATTATAAGACAATGTATCATTGACTGACTGTGTTTACCTAACCTAGCTGAATAAACTGTATAGCTTTCGAAACAGCAGTTTTACTGAGCCAAAGTTTAAAATTGAGAAACCTAATCTACTCCTGAAAAATTATAAATGGAACAAAAAAGAAAGAATATAATCCCAGTTGTACAGTCAGCCTTGCTTTATTAGTTCCTTCGTATTTATATCAAATTTGCTGACTAGATCCACCAGGATCCGACGCTTTTGCATTGTCCGTTGCCCCTTGCAGATATTTCCAAAGCGTTCATAAATTTTTGGATGGTCGCTTGTTAAAATGTCACCATCGGTCTCAAAAGTTAGAAGCAATTTTTGCAGGATAATACCAAGACCCTAACATGAAAGTGCAGCAGCTTTCATTCAAATGCTAGCTTGCGTGGCAGGCGATAGAAAGGGAGAGAAAGGAGGACTTCGAGCGCGCACGAGGCGCGTGGAGAAAGCGTGGAGACCTTCCCCACTCCCTTCGCGCGCTCTCCACGCGACTCGCGCGCGCCCGAAATCCTCCCTCCCAGAAACTTTCAGGGTTTGTGGGATGGAAGTTCCCCTCCCCCCCCCCCCCCCCCCCAAACAAACCGAAAAAGAAACAGATTCTCCCTTAAAAAACTTTATCAGAAAAATCATCCAGTACACAATGTACATGAAGCAAGCATTCCCTGTCAAAGGACACTTTATGGTAGGGAACATGAAGTACCATAAACTGCTGTTAAGCATTGGAGAATGTCACTGTTGAGTTTATTCAGTTACTTATAATGGGTAATGCGTAACTATTCTGCTCAAGTTAGCATAATAAACAGCACCACAGGAAAGTACTGCTCAATAGCTTTCATTTGGATGGTCATACTTTAGGATTTCATCCACAGACTCAAAAGTTAGAACCACCTTATACAGCATGATAAACAGTACAACGGGAAAGTACTGCTCAATAGCTTTCATTTGGATGGTCACACTTTGGGATTTCATCCACAGACTCAAAAGTTAGAACCACCTTGTAAGTAAAGTCGCACACGAGCCAGATGGCCCACACGGCCGGAGCTTAAACCCGGTTTCTAGAACCACCTTGTACAGCATAATAAACAGTACCACAGGAAATTACTGCTCAATAGCTTTCATTTGAATGGTCACACTTTAGGATTTCATCCACAGACTCAAAAGTTAGAACTACCTTGTACAGCATAATAAACAGCACCACAGGAAAGTACTGCTCAGTAGCTTTCATTTGAATGGTCACACTTTAGGATTTCATCCACAGACTGAAAAGTTAGAACCACCTTGTACAGCATAATAAACAGTATCAAAGAAGAGTACTGCTCAATAGCTTTTTAACTGATTTGTCACACCTAAGGTTTAATTCAGCAGTTTGAAAAGATAGAACACTCTTGTATATAGCATAACAAGCTACTGACCTCCTGTACAATAGCTTTTATTTGCATTTTTACATGCCTTATGGTTTAACTTTGGTAAGAAAAGTTTTTAAGGGGCTTTGTACTCCAACAAAACTTTTCGAAAAAGCTACGTTATGCACATAATGTTTAACAACAAATACTTAATTTTTGTTGAGTTTGAAAGGTAAGCAATAAAATGCTAAGTTTCCAAAACATGTCGAGCTGGTTTGCAGGCGAAAAATTACACCGATATTTGGTAGTACATAAGTTTAAAAATAGGTCTCCGGCCCGAAATGTCTTAGGAAGTTTTGAAAAACACTCGAGTTTTAAAAAAATACACGAGTTTTGAAAAGCACACGCCTGATGACGCATTACGGGTCGTCACAACTGACCCCAATATTTTAAGTTTAAACAACAGGCTTTTAATCTGTCGCTTAACATGCGGAACAAACACAAAAGTGGGAATAATTATTTCCCGATGGGTCTTGATCAGGTTGCACATGATTACCGAAACGGTTAGAAGTTCTTTTCTTTGTGAATGAAAGAGGGTGAAAAACAATACAAAATTTCCTGTGGTTCGCTCTCCCCTAACAATCCACTTTATATCCTCTTTCTTAGATTGAAAGAAAAATGTGTACAAAATTGAAATTAGTTTTCACCAAAATAAGCCATATCTTCGGTACATAGCCCCTTTAACTAAACGTCACGTTATCTAGCAACCACTGCTGTGAAACCGCTGGATTAAATAGTTCTCGGAGATTAGCTTCAAATCGGGGAAGGTTCTAATTCTATCGATGTTGCTCTAGCGGGAGTTGAATTCTGTGTAGGTGGGCGGACCACCAATCTCGCTGCACATAATACAGCCTTTTTTCGCGCGATCAGGTCCCAAAGTTTGTTTGTCATGAAAAGAAAATCGTTTGGTTTTAGAGAAAATGCGCCGTTAACGTTTGTACTGTTAAATTGAAACATTTAAAGGAACACCGTCCAGTCGAAATAGAAAAATTTCGCTGACTTAATTTCCATGTTATAGAGCAGTGTCGTAAAACCAAAACCAAAGTTATTACTCTGACCAATCACAGCAGTCGTAAACAATCTAATGAACCAATCAGAGCTAGAAGCAATTACATGTCGGCGGCGCCAAGCGCGGGAAAACGCGTGCGATCAAGTCACGATTGGTTTTGGTTTTACTTCTGATTGGTCAAGAAAGTGGCGCGAGATTTTTTTAGCCAATCACAAAGCGTAGTAATGCAAAACCAAAGCAATTGTGTAATTACTTTCGACACTCAATTGAAAACTGCTCTATCGCCAAATGCTACCAAATATATATCTAAATTGGATAAAAAAAATTCTATAGGGCAAAAAAGAAGCCGTAGTTTGGAGAAAAAGTGCAGGATTGCATGGATGGAAGTGGATTACAGTTCATCAATTTTGATTTCGTGACAGGCGGGCAAGAAATCTAAGTTTCCATTCTTGTGGAATTTTGACTTTTGCAGCCGTTATTTTGTGTCTTTAGTTAGTATTTTCAGCACTTCTGGCGAAGTTTTTCTTCTTTTTTCAAGATAATAAAGTAAGCTTAAAGCGCACTCCTGGCCATAATCATGAAAGCACGATACATCAGCTGGGACAGCGTCCCCTTAAGTCAAAAAATTCTTCAGAGTGTTCTCGCTCACTGAGAATTGTTCCAACAACGAACAAAACTCCATCGATTATGAGAATTATTCCCAAGTAAAAATAGATTCATTACAATGATAATTAAGCCTACGTAATAGTCTTAGAACTTCTTTAAAAAAAATAGTCGAACAAGAGCTAAAAAGCTTGAATTTGTGTATACTCTCGAAGACTTTATCCTGTTTAAAATCACTTTACCGTCGATAATTGAAACTTAAACTCAAACAATTGTGTGTTTCCCCCAATAGTCAATATTCAACTTCATTTGTAAGAAACAAAGATTAGTTTTTAAGAGGCCGGGCCTTAAATATTATTAGCTTTAATACAAAAGATTTCAAACATGAACAATCTAGCCAGTGATATTTTCACTAGTACCGCCAATATTTCTATTTTAAAAATCAACAGCAAAAATCGTTGTTGTTTTTTGAGTCATGCAAATGAGCAGCATCGGAAGTGTCGACAGTGCCAAATAAAGCCTACATGGGTTTCACTAGCGACCTGAACATAAGCATAGACATAAACAGGGGCCAGTTGTATAAAACTTAATGTCGGACGTAACTGCTAACGTCTGACGTTAAAAAAGTAACTTTGACTGGGCTGAACGTCTGACGTTAGCTGTTACGTCTGGCGTTAAGTTTCATGCAACTGGCCTCAGAAGGGAAGCATAACAGCCAGAGACAAACGGGCCTGACATAACCTTAAGCGTAAGCATAAGCACAGAGATTAATCTTATGTTTAAGTCAATGTTCGTTTCCATGTTCCTGCTCATGCTTATCTCGCCAGTGAAGAATAAACCAGGCTTAACTTGTCTATACTTAGAACAGGTTTTAATCCAGTTTGATCTACAATGCTCTAGAGAGAATACAAAAATATTACAAGGGCGGAAATGAGGTTTTTAACGGCAGTTTGTTAGATCTATTTTCGTTGTTATAAGTCAATATTGAGGCTAACATAAATAGTAATTTAATTCCAAGTTAAAAAAAAAAAAGAAAAGAAAAATAACTGCTTTGTAGCTTTTAATTGAAGGCTCACACATACGGATTTCATCCACAGACTCAAAAGTAAGAAACATTTTGTTAAAAAGTACCACAGAAAAGTACTACTCAGAAGTTTTTTTTTTTTACTTTCGCGCTACGTTTGTTTTAAACTTTTCTTCAGAAGGAAATTAAACAAAAATAGTCGATATTAAAAGATATGGGGTTAACGGCGGTAGAGCGGTTTAGGCTTCAAAAACAATATAGCTAATTTACGTTTACCACCGTATATATTATGCACGCTAACCTGATTTTCTGCGACAAATAACAAAACACGCAATGTTTTTTTGCTCTGCTTAGCGCATGCAAAAACTTGCCAAAAGCAACCTGTATTTGGTGTTTGATGTGTTCAGTAAGAGAGAATAAGACAGGCAACACGAAACAAAAGCGATGGCAACTTTATCCGTTCAAACACTGCCCGTGTTACATGTATTTTCTCGATAGGGTTTTAAAGTAACAATATCACGAGGAATGCGCTATTTTTTAAGTCCAAACTGTAATAAATGTTTAAAGTGAGCTAACTCTAACCCCCTCGCTTCTGAAATAAAACTTGGCCACAACAAGTGGCTCTAACTTTTGAGTCTATAGGCTAAAATCCTATCCAGATGTACTTTGATGCAAGCCTAAGCTACTGAGCAGTACTTTCCTGTGGTACTGTTTATTATGCTGCACAAGGTGGTTCTAACTTTTGAATCTGTGGATGAAATCCTAAAGTGTGACCATTCAAATGAAAGCTATTGAGCAGTACTTTTCTGTGGTGCTGCACAAGGTGTTTCAAATGTTTGAATTTCCTACTTTTCTAGTCAAAAAAGAATCGAAACGCTCCCTTCCTTTTTCTATAATCAAGCTAATTGCAAGAAGTGTTTTGAGCGCGAGAAACGCGATTGACGCGCGTGATCTCCACGCACTGTATCCCAAGATCGCGCGCAACTTCAAAAACTCGAGAACAAGGCGGAGTCGACTTCTGAGCGGTCACCACAGGTCAAAGCGAAATACCCCAGCACACGCCGATATCGATTGTCTTGTTATCAGGTGTCTAGAGCCGTCGGTTTTGCATAGCGCCCTACGAATTTTCGCATTAGTTATGCATTAGTAGTTCACAACTGAGGCAAAAAAAGGTGCGCCGTGCTTTTGTTAACCGTTAACTGATACATACACAATGGCCTCGTGGATGACTTGTTGATCGGTTTCAGCTCTGCCCCGCTGTTACAATTAAATTTTCAAACAGTGTTGTGATAAAGAAAGATGGTTGCTAGCGAGGACTGGTTCAAATAGGGTTTCATAAAGATAAATGGAGTTCGTTTCTAGAGAAGCTGTGGTGTTGCGTTAGTGGAGGACTGACAGGACTGAATTGAGTTGATAAGGTAAATTTTCCAGCGTTAAGGGATTCAAAAGCTTTGAAGCCTCTTTGCGGTGGCCAATTTACCTTATCAACAACAACCAAATTTTCGTGTTTCATTAAGATGGCCCCTCGAGAAGGCGCTCAAGAAAGTTGTCGCTAAAAGAGGCCTCGTTATCATCATGGCTTGACAAAAGAGAAAACATTTACAACAGGAAGTTGTCTAACTGTAAATATTTTGTGGTGAACAAATTTTAAAATCTCAAAATCGCGCATGAAAACGAATAGTTTCAGAGCGAACTACATCACAGAATCATTGATGTTGAAAGCTCCGGCAAATTTTCCAGCCGAAATTTGACTTCATATGTTACAACTGAAATAAGTTTTATATTGATAAGAATATTTCTCTGCCTGTTAGAGTTAAAATGCATTTCGTCATCTGAGACAAGTTTCTCGTAGTCAAGTTAACAAAATTGCCAGTACAGCTTAGGCCAACTTTCAATTCCGGTATCTTGCAATTCCCACAGCAATGAAAAACTCAAAACCTTGGTAACTCCTTTAAGTGTGCCAAGGGATTAGCAGTGGAACGAACTCTATTGCTGGCCGGATAATCACTGAGAATTTGTTCAAACAGAATTTCATAAAAAAGGACGGTTATAAAATAAATAAATAAATAAATGAAATTATATATATTTATATAGCGTTTACTTACACTTATTGTTCATAGCGCTTTACAATTCGGCTTAAAAATACTGTAAACAAGTAAAAAGCAAAAAAGCTATAAACAATAATTAAGTGCTTATGGAGCTCTGAGGTGATGCTCTCAGGAATATTCAACTGTACTAACTAGTCTTGGATTCGCCAGATTCAAGTTATGTTATGTGATTCTTTGTTTGAAATCCTAAAGTGCAATCTTCCAGATAAAAGCTAGTCAGTTCTTTCCTGTGTTGCTGTTTATCATGCTGTACAAGGTGGTTCTAACTTTTGAGTCTGTGGATGAAATCCTGAAGTGTGACCATTCAAATGAAAGCTATTGAGCAGTACTTTCCTGTGTTACTGTTTATTATGCTGCACAAGGTGGTTCTAACTTTTAAGTCTGTGAATGAAATCCTAAAGAGTGATTTTTCTCATAAAAGCTAGTGAGCAGCACTTTCCAGTGCTACTGTATATTATGATAAAAAGGTGGTTCTAACTTTCGATTCTTTGAAAAAATATTGAAAAACAAATGGTACCATACAAAAGAACTACCAAAGAGGTTTCATTTGAATGGTCACATCATAGGATTTCATCCACAAACTCAAAAGTTAGAACTAGAACTACACTTCATGTCTTCATAATTGACTCTGGGAGTGAAAAGGTTCAGGGGTACATTCTGAATGAAAATCTAGAATGGCTAAGAAATGAAATGCCATATAAGGTAATCCGGATATTGCAAAAATACCATTCTGCATTCACGCCAGTTGGAATAAACAACAAGAAGGCGGGCACGGAGAAAGAAACCATCGGAAATAAAACTCACACCAACGCTCCGCCAAAGAAACCTGACAAACTTGGGTGTGACCGGGTTTCGAATAAAACACTCCCCTCACCGCTCTATACAAGAATGAAAACAATATATATCTTTATCAGAAACATCTCTTTATGTTTCTTGTCCTCAGCATACTATGAATTCCATTTCTGTCTATTTCTATTTTAGAAAAGACCCCCTGCTTTCCCAAAAATGTACTCTAAAAGCAATGTTTAATAGCCGTTTTTTAAACCTGCGAACACAGCCGCCTGTCTTTGTTATCGTTGTAGTCATCGACCGGAGTGGCCGACGTAAAACGCCCCTGGCGGCCGAGAATGATAAAACACAGCTGTATTCACAAAAAACGGCATTTTTTTGTGTTTTGCTTCCTTGTTCTGTTCTGGGAAAGCTTTTCTGTGACTGTAAGTTTAAAAGTTCAACAGAGAACTGATCATATCCAACGACGAAAATGCTAATTTTGATTGATTGTTTTATTTTATCGTTAGACTTTATCAGTCAGGTATTTTGAGTTAAGCTGATAAACCAACTTCGAAAAACAAGTATTATAAATTCAGTGGGTATTTTTAAAATATACACCGAGCCTGAATAGGCTTATCAAAACGAACCGAAAACCTGTTTATTTTCAGTAAGGGCGCGACGTATGGCAAACGATGTTTCTCGCTCGAGGAATTGTGCAAAACAGACCATATAAGGTTAGAGACGTCTTGTAAAGTTTATAAACAATCCATATTTTTCTCACGAGCAACAATGGCACCGAGGCAGACATGATGTAGCCAACATATCGCTATTTTATAAACAATCGATCTTGTTTTTTTGCATGACACGTGTTCTTTAGGTTGTTTGCGCAAAAACAGTGGCACGAGTGGAGCAGACGGCGTGATTTGATGGCGCCGTTTAAAAAAAAAAGCGTTTTCTCATGGTACAAAAGAAATCAGGCACGCCCAGTGACACAGATCTTATATGCTAATAGCGATTTTATCTCAACTTTTTACTCAAAGTTCAAACTTGCAAAAAATATCCTTAAAATATTCAGACATGCAGCACCATAGGTATGTAATGCTCTGTAGCTTTCATTTAAACGGTAACACTTTAGAATTTCATCCACAGACTCAAAAGTTAGAACCACCTTGTACGGCATAATAAACAGTACCACAGGAAAGTACTGCTCAATAGCTTTCATTTGAATGATCACACTTTACGATTTCATCCACAGACTCAAAAGTTAGAACCACCTTGTACAGCAGCATACAACGACGGGAAAGCACACACGTTTACATAACTGATAGGCAAGAGATCACTTTTTATAGCCTTGGCTTGTTTCTATGTGCTCTAACGTGTCCAAGGTAAAATTGGTCTATACAAAAGATCTACACGTGTATTATGGCAGCCCGGGGAGGGAACTCCTTTTAGGGGTCAAAATTTGTAGATTGGTACCGCTTAGGGTACGAAAATCTAAAATGACCACCATTAGAATTATCGCGGTACCTTTTAGGGTATTGAGCCAAAAAAACTATGACAGAAATATGACATGTGCTGTTTTGAATTGATACCTCTTAGGGGTAAAACTTCTTTTGAGCCATACCCATCAAACGAAATTCTGGTATTTTTAGGGTGTTGTTCGGACCTTTTCGACGAGTACCCCGTCATTTTTATATGGAAGAACCCCCCCCCCCCCACCTCCCCCGGGATGTCAGCTTGCATGATGTGCACAGTCGAAGCAATATTTTCCTCTATGTACTTGAGCAATAGGATAAACTTGGAGCTTCGAATAACAAGTTTTATTCATTTGAATTCAAGAGCTTAAGTTAAAGCAGTGCGCATTTGACACGGAGGACAACTTCGTTGAACCCTTTCACTCCCAGAGTCAATTATGGAGACATTTAATGTAGTTCTAACTTTTGCGTCTGTGGACAAAATCCTATGGTGTGACCATTCAAATGAAACCTCTTTAGCAGTACTTTTGCATGGTACCATTTGTTTTCCAATAGTATACAAACGAAATCTGGGATTATTCTTGAATTTTGATATTTGGCATTTTTGGGAGTTGAAACCTACTAACTACTGTTAATCTCTTGTAAACTTAAGTGTATTATATTTATGCCACGATTGGCACTTTCCTTTTGCGGGCGGTAATAATCTAGAGAAAGAGCAATAAAGTTGAGTTGAATTGAATTGATCGTGGCATGGACATCGGAAACATGTTTTCCCTAGACATTAATTCAAAACTATATATAAAGCCCGGATACAAAGACGATATTTTACAGCTGTGATCCTATCACAGAAATAGTTTGGTTTTCTTGGGTTGCTTTATACGCCTACGTTATAAGCCGATTTGCCAGATGCCATAAACTGCATACAAATCAAAATAAATGATTAGAAAGAAGGACAACTAATCCATCGTCGAGGGTGATAATTTCGCGGCATTGAAACTAGAGTTTTGGACTCGCAGGAATATTCTTATTACAATGCATATGGCTTTCATAATCTCAAAACGTCGAATAAAAATTTAGACCAACCCTTTCCCGAACGTATTTTTGAGTATGGAATAAAATCGTAACCATTAAGCTATAGAGCAGTACATTTTTGTGGTGCTGTTTATTATGCTGTACAAGGTGGTTCTAACTTTTGAGTCTGTGGATGAAATCCTAAAGTGTGACCATTCAAATGAAAGCTATTGAGCAATACTTTCCTGTGGTACTGTTTATTATGTTGTACAAGGTGGTTCTGACTTTTGAGTCTGTGGATGAAATCCTAAAGTGTCACCATTCAAATGAAAGCTACTGAGCAGTACTTTCCTGTGGTACTGTTTATTTTGCTGTACAAGGTGGTTCTAACTTTTGAGTCTGTGGATGAAATCCTAAAGTGTCACCATTCAAATGAAAAGCTACCGAGCAGTACTTTCCTGTGGTATTGTTTATTATGCTGTACGAGGTAGTTCTAACTTTAAAGTCTGTGGATGAAATCCTATACCATTTAAATAAAAACTACTGAGTATTTTCTGTGGTACAATTTGTTATGCTTCCCAAGTTGGCTCTAACTATTTATTGAGTCTGTGGACCAAATCCTGAAGTGCACGTAACCATTTAAATGATCATGAAAGCTATTGAGCAGTAGTTTCGAGTAGAGCTGTTTATTATGCTGTACAAGATGTTTCTAACTCCTAAAATGTGACCATTCAAAAATAAAAGCTATTAAGATGTACTTTTCTGCGGCTCCGTCAGTATTTTTCACAGTGCCTAAATCAACCAAGTTCACCTTCCTTTACCCGTCTCAATGTTGCCCAATTTTAACCATCCACGTTCCTGTGTAGTTTACCCGGGGAGATGGGAGGGGGGGGGGGGGGGGGGGGTTGATGTGGCGAAAAGGGGGAGACGGAGTCATCATTATTTTGAAGTTTTCTTCCCCCAAGGAAACAGTCCCGCCTTCTGTCCTCAACTACTAAACAGTGTTCAGTTCTCAATCATCTCAATCTATCCAAACCTAAACCACCCTTATTACTCACAGTTTATTAACAACTCTTCGTCGTTTTTCTTCCTAGTGTCAACTATTTAAATATTTGTTCTATTAAAAACATTCTGTTCATTGAAAAAATGTGCAAAGATAACATGGTGACTTCGTCTCAATCGACAAGAATCGGCCTTGTTTACCTTCTTTTTTAAATACGAAAATGCGCTTAAAAACTAATTTACCACGTGTTGAAAGTTCAATCAACGAGTTTACTCTTCAACTCACAAGAGTTCCAAACATCGACATTCAGGAAAAAAATACCGAATTTATGTTTGCAAAATATTGAAGGAACAAATGGCACCATGCAAAAGTACTGCCGAAGAGGTTTCATTTGAATGGTCACACCATAGGATTTCATCCACGGACTCAAAAGTTTTTTAATAGAACTACATTACATGTATCCATAATTGACTCTGGGAGTGAACGGGTTAATCCACTTTCGTCCTTGTAATCCTGCACATTTTCGCCAAACTGCATGTTTTGTTTTCCGCTATTTCCTTTATAGAATGTTTTTATCCAATTTAGTGGTATATTTGGTGGCATTTGGCAATATGAAACTAAGGAAACAACAAAATAAGGAAAGCGAAATTTTGGCATTTCAGAGGGGCACCGTTTCTTTACAAAAAAGTGCGATACTTTATCCCGAGCGCTTAGGTAAGAAGAGGCGATACAACGCTCTTTAGACGAAACAAAAACAGAGACGGACACACGCAAAACTGCGCTGAACAACGTGGAATATAACAAAACTGCTAGACAACGGGAAAGGCAGAAGAAAACATTAAAGCAAATTAAAATTTGATGAACGCGGCGCGCTTTCATAACGACTCATACTAATTAATTGCTCTCGTCAAGTGCCGGCCGCAGGCAAAGTTGTCGGCGTGGTTTATAGTACCTGTCTGGATCGTGCTAGTTATAATTATCAACTCAACACTCGATACTGGACAAGTGCCAAAATTCGTTTTGCGCAATATAGAAAAAAAAAACACTACCAAAAGCTTTTGCTCAATAGCTTTGATTTGAATGGTTACATTTTGGGATTTCATCCATAGACTCAAACGTTAGAACCACCTTGTACAGCATAATAAACAGTACTACAGGAAAGTACTGCTCAATAGCTTTCATTTACAGTCACACTTTAGGATTTCATTCACAGATTCAAATGTTAGAACCACCTTGTACAGCATAATAAACAGCACCCCAGGAAAGTACTGCTCAGTAGCTTTCATTTGAATAGTGGCAATTAGGATTTCACCCACCCCAGACTTGAAAGTTAGAAACGTTTTTGCAGCATAATAAACAGAATATTTAATACCACAGGAAAGTGCTGTTCTTTATTTGAATAGTGTCACGTTAGGATTTTATGCAGACTGAAAAAAGTACAACCACCTTGTACAAACATAATATATAACTAAACAGTATATTTTCCGAGAAAAGTACTAAACGTTTCATCATAAACATGATAAACAAGCACACATTTACTAACAAAGAAAGTATTTACAACAGAGCCTTCTCATTCACTCACTCGAATGCTCTAATTAATAACCTCCCCATAACGGCCACCTCTCTACAACAGCCATGTTTTCTTGTTCTGACTTCTCATTCATTCACTCAAATCCTCTAATTGATAACATCCCCATAACGGCCACCTCTCTACAACAGCCATGTTCTCTTGTCCCGCCTTCTCATTAACTCACTCAAATCCTCTAATTGATAACCTCCCCATAACGGCCACATCTCTACAACAGCCATGTTTTATTGTCCTGACTTTTCATTCACTCACTCAAATCCTCTAATTGATGGCCTTCCCATAACGGCCACCTCTCTACAACAGCCATGTTTCTCATTCACTCATTCAAATGCTCCAATTGATAACCTTCCCATAACGGCCACCTCTCTACAACAGCCATGTTTTCTTGTCCCGCCTTCTCATTCACTCACTCAAATGCTCTAATTGATAACCTCCCCATAATAGCCGCCTCTCTACAACAGCCATGTTTTCTTGTCCCGACTTCTCGTTCACTCACTCAAATCCTCTAATTGATAACCTACCCATAATGGCCGCCTCTCTACAACAGCCATGTTTTATTGTCCTGACTTCTCATTCACTCACTCAAATCCTCTAATTGATAACCTACCCCGCCTCTCTACAACAGCCATGTTTTCTTGTCCTGCCTTCTCATTCACTCACTCAAATGCTCCAATTGATAACCTCCCCATAACGGCCACCTCTCTACAACAGCCATGTTTTCTTGTCCTGACTTCTCATTCACTCACTGAAGTGCTCTAATTGATAACTTCCCCATAACGACCACCTCTCCACAACGGCCAGAAAGGTCTGTCCGAAGGTGGTCGTTGTAGAAAGGTCGACTGTACTTCTCAATAGCTTGTTAATGATTTCTTCTCACAATTAAAAATATGAACAATTTATTGAATATTCACAGTGAAAAGCTCCCCACATAAACGCGATGTACAAGCATAAGAATATACTCGCTCACATTTGTTTTTTTTAGATGTCTTCAAAACAGGTACGATTCAGTAATGATCTAAGCCACAGCGCTTTGAAACAAACTGAAACAATCTGCTACTTCATTTGTGTTTATTGTTTTCTTTCATCGCACGTAAACATTTTCAAAGATAACACTATCGAATCACCGAGACAAGAATACAACTGATAAAGAGAAAGAGCGGCGAGAAGTTGAAAGAAAACTGTATTATTAACATGTGTGTAGTTAAGTAACGGTGTTGGAACATAGAACATGAGAGAAATTCCGTTGGAGAAACAGAACAATCCCTTGAACTGCTTATACAGTTTGCTAACATGTGTAAACTTGTTGTGTAGCCAAAACAACTGTAGTGTGGTGTACTAACAAAAGTAACAAATAACAGACCCCGGAATAAAATCTGAATCTCGAAGAAATTATCATGCAACATTATCAAATCAAAACAACAAATCAGACACCGCTTCCAATAACTTCTATTTGGTCTGCCTTGTCCTTATAGCTGAGCGCCTTTTTGACAAGGGCGCACGTGTTTATGGACGAACCCGTTTCGCACAAATGGCAAATTAAGCTCATACAAAAACACGACCCTGTGATCACACTCGAGCGCGCGTATCATTAGAATTCATTAAACATTTTCCAAATTTTGTTTTGTGAAACCTTGAAAAACAAACAACACTTACGAATGTAATTCTCAACAGATCACATTTGAATGCTCACACTATAGGACTTTATCCACAGATTCACAAAGTACTGCTCAGTAGCTTTCATTTTAATGGTCTGGCTTTAGGATTTTATCCACGGACTCAAAAGCTAGAACCACCTTGTACAGCATAATAAACAGTACCGCAGTAAAGTACTGCTCTGTAGCTTTCATTTGAATGGTCACACTTTAGGATTTTGTCCACAGACTCAAAAGTTAGAAACACCTTGTACAGCATAATAAACAGAAGCAAAGAAAAGTACTGCTCAATAGCTTTCATTTTTAATGGTCAGACTTTAGGATTTCATCCACAAAGGCCTCTCAAGTAAGAGCCACCTTGTACGGCATAATAAACAGTACCACAGGAAAGTACTACTCGATAGCTTTCATTCGAATGGTCACACTTTAGGATTTCATCCACAGACCGAAAATTAAGGCCTTACAAACAACTTCGACAACATGGCGGTCACATTAATAATTCAACCCTTGACTACAAAGCTACAGCTACGTAACATTCTTCGAGCAACTGTAAACGAGAGTACTTTAGTAATCTAGAATCGATTAAAACGTTCAAAGAGTACCGATAAATTTGTTGAAAGGGGGCATGAGCGTCTCGGCTACACCACAGCTCATTAGCTTCACATTATTTCGACCACGTGGAGCGCTAATAGCCCGAGATCTTTGAGTGATTTCGCGGACTCTTACGCGCCAGTGACCCGCAATAATAACATAACTGCGTTAAGTGAGGCCGTGGGAACAACCCATGAGACGAAAACTACGTGTTTTGCACACAAAAGCCAGCAGCGTTAGGTTCATTGTCTTTATTAACATCAACACCTGCCGCGGTTAGAAGCTATTGTTTGTGCGCGCAGTGTTTATAAAACAACGCCCGCGGCAAGGGATCAGTCGAGCGTTACGGGATTACCTTGTCTCGAAAACTTGCAAATTATTTTGATACCGCAGATCATTTTCCACGGCGTTGGAAGACAAAACGATGTCGGCGAGTTCGACAAGTCATTTATTATCCTTTCAGCGTCGAAATACCATAAGTCGAAATCAGAGAAAAACATCTCGTGTTTCATTTTGGAAAAATTTGAAAAGTAAATAGCACCGCAGGAAAGAATGGCACATTTTACGACTTCTTTCACTGATTTCAACTTAAAAACCACGTTTAAACTTGACAATTAAGTCTTGAAAAACCAAAAAAAAAAAAAACAAATTAAGTTCCGCAAAAACATCGAGATTTTAATGAGGCATTGCGTGCTAACTGATTAAGTTATTTCACACATAGTAATTTCTTGAGAAAAATATGTCCACAAAATTTGACCAAAAAGACAATTGCCTTACTTTCTTGAGATCAAGTGAAGCTATATGCTACAACAAAATGAAAGTGTATAAAATGTTGATAATCGTAAGAAGTTAAATACAGTTACGTAAAAACCATTGCGTCTTTGTTTGCAAGACAACAAGTTGAAACAATTTAACTTAAGGCTGGACGCTTTTGACAAAATACCGACGTTGTCTTCAAGGATAAAATCGTTGTGTTGTTTTCAAACTTTGCTTTCTTTCATTCAAACAAAGTTGAGAAACTTATTGAAAGTTAATGTATTTTTTTGCTGTACGCCAAAGCAATCTCTCTGCTTCAAAATAACGTTCATTTTGTCGAAACAAAAGTTGCAAACGGCAAACAGGCTAAAAAAGGGGGGAAAAAGCTTCAACGCTTCAACGCCTAGACTCGAACTTCATCCTACGTAAAGTGATTCTAACTTTTTGAGTCTGCGGACAAAACCATAAAGTGTGACCATTCAAATGAAAGCTCTTCACAAGAAGTTTCCTGTGATGTCACTTATTTTTTTATATTTTTCAAAACGAAATTCCGAGCCTGGATTTTCTTGGAAAGGAAAGCAAGGCGGATTAAAATTCCCGAAATGTCATCGAGCGCAATTAGCAACAAACCGCACAATTATAGCAGCACAAAAGGAATCGACGGCTCTGGAACTTGGCGGAAAACAAGCTAGCCAACAAATTGTCCTTTGTCCTCGCGCAGCTGGAATAGCGAATGTTCATTTTATAAACACCTGCTGGAAACATGCGAAAAAGGTAACATCATAGATATTTTCTTGCAAAGCAACCAAGCGTCGAAAACAAACTTCTGCCTTGCAAGACTGTTTTTTAAATACGCCTTTGTTTGGGAAGAATTCAAGCTGGGCGCGACTGCGCCTTCCTTCCCTGCGCCTTCCTTCCCTGCGCCTTCCTTCCCTGTGACTTCCCGACTGCTTCTTTCGCACCTAAGACGTTTCGCACTCCGCTTCGGTCGGTTCGTACGTAATTATTTTTTATGGCAAGCATTTTAAGGTTGACAACAAGGTATTCAATGTTTTAATTTGGAACATGCAATCTAAGGTCTCCGCCACACTACCTTGCTTGCAGAGTCTCCTTCGATCTTCCTATAAAAATCGGGAAGAGGAAGGATACTATGCCAACGGCCTCGACATGTTCAAATTCAAATGTAACCGAGCTTCGCTCAGCCTCGCTTTCAAACTATGTTTATATGTTCATTGTCAAAGACCGCCGGGCTCGAGTACAACAGTTGGTAGTCGCATCCTTTCTGTAGAGAAATTGTGCTCTCCATGTCGACTTTACAAGCATTGGTTCAGTTGAGAACTGGTTTTCTATTAATGCAAGTTCTTTCACAACCACAGGGCAGATTTGGAGAATTTGCGATTTTCCATGACCGGTCGGGAGACAGACGAGCGTATCGTTGCCACACAGAAAGCTAAACATAGACCTTGTTTGTGGTTCCGTGAGACTTCCTCTTCCCTATTTTTCTAGGAATATCGAAGGAGATTCTACAAGCAGGGTACGACCACACTAATACGTTTTAAAAAGTCTCCGTTTTCATCTCGGCGAAAATAAACGAGGCAAAATATTTTTGTCCACACTAGCGTTTTCGTATCGTTTTAACCTGTCCACACTAAAACGTTCAAAAACGATGAAAACGACTGAGACCTGGCACTGCGCATTTGTTAATGGTGATAGATGCTCCGATATGGAATGGAACCGATGGCATGTGACGCATTTTAGGTCACCGTTTTCACCTGTCAACACTAGAAACGAAACGTTTTCGAAACGAGGCGTTTTCAAAAGTCTTCATTTTTGAAACCGTTTTCGAAAGTCTCCGTTTTCATCAGCGTTTTTGCGCGTTTTAGTGTGGACGATAGGCGTAAACGCATCAAACCGTATGCGTTTTCAAACGGAAACGCATTAGTGTGGACAGCGCCTAACATCCCGTAGAAATAATTCCTTCGTGTCCAATATTTGTTTTCATGTCAGTTAAGGTGATTTCATCGAAAAGAAGTTGCAATGAAATTTTTGTAAAACTTTGCAGAGCTATTTATCATCTATTACATCCAAAAATATAATAAAAAGACGGCGTCGCCATGCCTGTTTTCATGTTATAAGGCAGTAGTACTTATTTCTACTTTACCAGCTTGTGACGGCAACATTGAAAATCCTAGCTTTCAGCGAGAGGCAATCAATACTTCCGGAAAGTTATTACTGGCAATAAAATATTTGCGCTATTCTTAATACTTGTATTATTCTTATGATAGCAGAAAAATGTTACAATGAAATACCTTAAAGTTGCCGAAAAAGAGAAGTTAATGAAATAATAGGGCAATCTGCAATGTGAATGCTGACAGATTGACATCTGCAAAAACGGACACGTGAAAATATCTGCAATGTGAATGGGCAGATAGATATCTACAACGGCGGACACGTGAAAATATCTACAATGTGAATGCTGACAGATTAATATCTGCAATGGACACGTGGAAATATCTGCGATACGATCGCTGACAGAATGATATCTGAAACAACGGACACGTTAAAATATCTGCAATGTGGATGCTGACAGAGTCATATCTGCAAACGGACATGTTATAACTGCAATGTGAAAGCTGACAGAAGAGCAGAACCTTGCGTTTTCAGAGTATTGTACCATAATGATTCTGAGTTTTTCATCTATGAAAAAACTTATCCTTCTTTTTAAAGGGAACCTCCATTGTCAGAACAAATTGACGTTAAATTGTTGGAAATAAAGTCGAAATTTAAATTTTTTAAAAAACAAGTGCAAATATAATTTTAGTGTACAAATAAAATGGATATGAATATCGCCTATTTTCGCTTTCAAATTTCCCGCGCGCCGCCATTCTGAATAATTATGACGTGTTACGGTTGCCGCTATTGTTAAGAATCGAAGTTCTTTTGTATATAACAACAAGACAATCGTAACACGTCATAAATATTCAAAATGGCGGCGTGCGGGAAATTTAAAAGCGAAAATAGGCGATATTCATATCCATTTTATCTGAACACTAAAATTATATTTGCACCTGCTTTTTAAAAAATTTTAATTTAGACTTTATTTCCAACAATTTAACGTCAATTTGTTACAACAATGGAGGTTCCCTTTAAAATAAGCATCATTGTGCTTGTGATATTTTTCGTGCGGTGAATACAAAAAACAATTGAAATGTTCAATTTCTAAATGTTCAGTCGAAGAGAATGTGATTAGAGCCACCTTGTACAGCATAATAAACAGTACCACAGCAAAGTACTGGTCAGTAGCTTTCATTTGAATGGTCACACTTTAGGATTTCATCCACAGACTCAAAAGTTAGAACCTCCTTGTACAGCATAATAAACAGTACCACAGGAAAGTACTGCTCAGTAGCTTTCATTTGAATGGTCATACTTTAGGATTTCATCCACAGACTCAAAAGTTAGAACCACCTTGTACAGCATAATAAACAGTACCACAGGAAAGTACTGCTCAGTAGCTTTCATTTGAATGGTCACACTTTAGGATTTCATCCACAGACCCAAAAGTTAGAACCACCTTGTACAGCATAATAAACAGTACCACAGGAAAGTACTGCTCAATAACTTGGAACCACCATGAACAGCATACATGGAGATTTGATTCTGATAGTGAAAGGACAGGGGGGAATAACTTAATCACAGCTACAGTCTGTAAATCTGCAATCACGTGCTCTTTTTTTCATCAGAGGGAAAGTTGGCAGAAGCATACATTGTAGGGGGTGGGGGGGGGGGGGAGAGAGAAATCCTGATATAAAAAAAAAAGTAAAGTCGCACACGAGCCAGATGGCCCACACGGCTGGAGCTTAACCCGGTTTCTGTAGCATGAAGCGACTAGGAATGTTGCTACTCCCCCCTGGATGGGATGCTAGTCCATCGCTGGGTTACCCCCAGCATTTTGTCGCCGGTACCCATTTATACACCTGGGTGGAGAGAGACAGTGTGGAGTAAAGTTTATTGTCTAAGGAAACAACATGACGACAGAGACCAGGCTTCGAACCACCGACCTTCAGGTTGAAAGTCCAACGCGCTAACCACTAGACCACTGTGTCTCCTGATATACATGTATTTATTTGACAAGCCATCTGCTGAAAGTCCAGAATCTGGACTTTCTTCTGATTGGTCCTTAACAAAAGAAGTAGTGTGACTTCTGGTCTAAAGTATGGCGGCTGTTGCATTGGATGTTGAAAGTAAATTCTCATTGGCTTTAAATTTGTCCCTTTAAGATTTTATTGGTAAAGAGGACCAGCGATCTTATTGACTGGCTAGCAACCAAGCTAAATAACTATCCCCTCTCCTTTCTAAGCTGCCTGTTTGTTTGTGCCAAATGGGGATATTAAAGATATTTCCCAGAATACACTGCCAGTGCACATGACTTTGTTTCAACATTTCCATTTTTCGCCCTCAAATAATCAGCACAAATTAAATTACAAGCAAATTATTCCACCTTGCCAATAAACCTATAAAAAAAATAAATACCCCCTTCTTTTGCTTCACACATTATTTGTGACACAACTAGTGCACCATAGAAATATTAAATAAATTGTTATTAGTATAACAGCAGCAGCAGCAGTACTAAACACTCTACTCTATTACTAGTTTGCAATAATCAACTTCATATCTTATGTCTATGCCTCATTTTTTAGCAAGATCTGCTACTGCAGAATTGAGTGACCTTTTATATGCACAAGTTACAACCAGTTTGAAATTATGAGACCTGATGCATACAGGAACAAAATTCTGTTGTAGAGTCAAGTTTTTCTCACTAAATGTTAAGTAGGCATGTCACAAGAGGGGGAATTTTCACTGCATTCTGTTCCCATGTCATGTCCCTGTAGCCATGCATTCACACTTATCAATTGAGACTGATCTAAATGAGATTGATGCCACTTTCCAAGGTGGTCTAGTTTAGATTGATTTTGGCCCTTTTCGAGGTGTTCACACTTGGGTCAAAACTTACAATCGGATCAAACTACTTGTAACTGGTAAGTGTAAACGCTGCCCCCCCGTGAGTGTTGCCTATAAACGTGCCCCAATCTTTACCATAAAATTCACTGAAAATAAAGATCATGCAAACTCACATTCATGAAAATTTCCTGTGCATAGTTGTCTGTGTCGGAATCCCAAAGGCATCTGCAAGCCACCCTGGAAATAATGATCATACAAAGTTTCGTCAACTCTGTCTAAACTGGACACCTTTGGAACCAGCTCTTGCTGTCTGGTTTAGAGAGGTGTCTGCATTATATATAGAGAGTTAAGTTACAAACAAACAAGTGAAATTCGGCCAGAATCAGCAAATAATCCATGTCCATCGTGGGCCTCTTTATATTAGCCTGGTAACCAGGCCAGTCCGTTTACCAGGACAAATTATTTTGCATGTTACTATGGAAACTGTCAGTCTGAATACTGGGATGAAATTGTTTACATCATAGTGTGCACCAAAATATTAACTCATGATTTTTTTTCTTTTCATATGGGAATGTCTGTCTTAAGACAATTAACTGTATACAGCTATTTCGATTAACATTGTTGGATGAAAGGAAAGCTAAAAGTCTACGAGGGAATGTCCGTCTTAAGACAGTTAACTGTATACAGCTATTTCAATTAACAATGTCGGATGAAAGGAAAGCTAAAAGTCTACAAGTCAAGATTGCAAGGTAGTATGGGATTTTTATGAGCTTAAGCAATAGCAACACCAAGGAGAACGTCACTTATTGTTCCAATTTCTTTAGTTTGTCTAACGTGACTGGATTGTCCAGGAGCTTAATTTGTAGGGACGAGTTTCAAGTTCAAATAGAGACAGGAAAATGAAATGTTGTGTGTTCATGCTCTCCATTAAACCTATAATTTAACCATTCAACATTGTTGTTTTGTAGGGAATGGCAAAAAAATGTACCAAAATGTAAAACATGCGTGGAGAGGCATGTTTTCGCTCATTAAACCCATTGTTTTGTGGCGTTCTTGCTGCCCTCACCGCCATGGCTGCTTAAGCTTCCTAATGCTTTAATCTACCCACACTAGCAAATAAAGGAATGCTCAAAGGCAAATTAGCCATTATAAGTGTCTGTTTGAGATATTTTAAAAGCTGGCCCTTTTTATGTACCTAAATGCCTGGGGGGGGGGGTGAGGGGGGGTGGGGTACTCCCATATATAAGCTATATAGGTATGTGCCGCTGTGAAGGGTATGGTTTTCAGGCAGTTTAGTCTGGGATAGGGTATAGTAATCAGAGATTTTTGGTCTAGAATAGGGTATCATTTTCCACGAAACTGATCAGTTGTGTGAAGAATTCAGTCTAGACAAGGTTTACTGGCGAATCGTATTTAAAAATTGGTACGGCAGGCAGTACGGCATTTTTACTGACCCCTGTTAACTAACAACTGTGATAGTGAATGCGTTTCTGGAAAATAGCGGGTCTGTAATAGGTCTAGGATAGGGTAGGGTTTTTCGATGTTTAGTCTATAATAAGGTTGCAAAATGCAGCTAAAATGGTCTAGTATAGGTTAAGGGTCTCAGAGTCCCAGCAGCACACCCCCACCCAAACATTTGCAGAGTACCCCCCCCCCCCCCCCCCCCCCGCCGGGTCCAAGCCCGAGAATTGAAATTGTTTGTAAAGTCTTAGCCCATAATGATGCTAGCGTTTACATGATCCTAGCAGATCAGAGGATGCAGGGCTTGAAGAAAGTTCCGTCCAGTCATCCAGTATATTTTCCTGTGGGGCAAGTAACCTTTCCCACATACTTGCCTGATGGGCAAGGCCCAGGCAAGCCATCCAACGAATAAATAATGATTTTAACACAAAAATTTAAGTAAATTTGGGCAAGCATGTAACTGCTCGGGGCAAGCAAAATTTGAGAGATGCTTGTCCATTAAGGGCAAGCTGGAATCAAAATGTTTTTCAAGCTCTGAGGATGACTTCCCTTCACATCTAAATAGGAAGCATGAAACATGTCATGCTCGGAGGATCTGCCTGCTGGTTTGATCCAAGTGGTAGTATCCATCCCATTTCCATGTAAACCCACCCTTCATTCTGCTTTCAACAAATGGGCCAAGGGTTGTAAATACAATTCTCAAGTTGCTTTACGTACTTACTTTACACCTTCGCCTCTCTGTTCACCAATAACAACTTGAACAATAAACTTGTATCTGTCCAGTTCAAGCTCTGCAATGAATACAAACATTATTAACCACCTCAATTGGGTACAGTGGTTTCCACTTGAGTGTTGTAAAACCAAAACCAAAGTAATTACTCTGGCCAATCATAACAGATGCAGACAATCCAATGAACCAATCAGCAGTAACCAGTGTCAAATGTGGGAAAACACATGCAAACAAGTCATTCACAATTTGTTTTGGTTTTGATGAGAGGTTTGATGAGAAGACAAAAACCAAATAATAAAAGCCAATGTTTTGGAGTTTATGATGCCAGTGTATGGAAATGAAGGGCTCCCTGCAAAAATGGCCTGAGTGCATTTTTTGTAACTTTCACTAAAATTGTATGTTTTAGGCCTTTAAAAGCACAGTTTTGTCAAATTAATGATTTATTATTGTTAAGGTACTTAAAACAGCTCCAAAATGGGGAAGAAAATCCACATCTTTGAGAAAATGTTTTGGGCCCCTATGACACCCTATGGCCCCCATTAGATAGATATAATTATTTTGTTTGACTTTGTACATGTAGGATTTATGTTATCCTGTCCCTAATAATCTCCTTTTGTAGCTAAATACATTGACACTTCAATGACGTTATCATCATCATCATCACTGGATTCCCATACAGACGCTGTATTTGGCGGCATGATTGCCCTGATTACCCACAATCCTCCAAACAAGCATGACGTCCTCTATTTTATAGAGCTGTGGATGAAATTCTACACCACACAAGACACATGCTCTGAACCAAGTAGTACTGCATTTCAATCGATTTGGTATGGCAGATTTGAATTTATAGGTAAGGCAAAATTTTGAGATACATGATACAACATTAGAGCAACTCAGATTCATATGCTAAACTTCAAACCAACAATTTACCGACCAATACCTTCCTATGATGTTGGGCTTTGATTTTTCACAAAACGACCAATTTGAAATTTCACCTAAGCTTAATTTAAAATTTATATCAGCTTAACTTTGGGTCCATCCTTAGCCTGCGAGCAAGCTCTCGGGCTCGGGTTCGGGGTTTTGGCTTGGGGTTCCTTTCCCTCCCCCCCCCCCCTCCCCCCTCCCCAAAAACTCCAAACCCGAATCCGAGAGCTTGCTCGCGGGCTAGTCCATCCTCGGTGTAAAAACCTGCCACCTCACGAGTGACGTAAAACAAAGAAAACAAAAGGTACTGAAACAGTAGAGTTCAAGACAACAAAGGTAGAAAACAAAGGAAAAAGTCACAGGTTTTTACACCGCGGTAAGCCCTAACTTTGTTTTTCTCTGATTAGCTTTATAAGTCTTACCTTTAAGCTTTTCTTTCACTGTATCTGAAATATGTTTGCTCCACGAAGTCGCCTCTTCTGAGCTGTATTGCTTTCCAGACAATTCCTCATTCAAAACATCGTGAAGTATTGTTTTAACAGCGGCGGGCCGAAATCTAAACACAAACATTTTTAATTCATAGACTTCAAAATATCTGCAAAACTTGCCTATGGACTGATGGCTTCCAAACTGTTTGCAATGGTTTTAAGATGTGTCAAAATCACAGACTTACTTGTGCTTGAAATTTGGCCGTATGTTATATGAATTTGATAAGTCTTCAGGCATCTTGTGGTCTTAAATAGCTAAAATCATTTGATCGATCTTGCCTGCTTCAAATATGGCGGCGGTCAGAAGAAACGTTGTCTCCATGACAACAGAATGAGGCTAGTACACAGTCCCAAGAGCGGCGAAGCCTGAGCCACAGGTATACCACCCTCTATTTGTGTGCATGTGTACATCGGCAATGGCCGTACTTGCCTCACTAAACAAAATCACTGCGTAGCCGTTAAGAGCCCAAAATTTCTCCTTTAGTGTAGCCTGCGTAGCAGGCGCCGGTTCATTTATAAGGCGAAATTTCGAGGACGCGCGCGAGAGGGAAACGCGCGAAAGGGAGAGGTGGCACCTCTCCCCTTTGCTTTTTCCCCTCGCGCGCGCGTCCTCAAAATTTCGCCCTATAAAAACATTTTCCCCCTGATAAACCGCGGCGCCTGTTTTGCAGGCTACATTTATTGAAGCTCATTTTATAAACCGATACCAGCGTCCATTTTAGATGCACAGCACATTACAATAACAGACGATGATATGCCTTTAAGTAAGTAAATCGTTTATTAAGAAATCAACACTTTGGCTTGACCTCTAAGCTTAGTAGTTTGGCAATCAGTGCCGCCTGATGATCGATCAAGTCGACGGCTTTCCGGAAGTCCACGAGGGCAGTTCTTACAATAGCTTCAGAACCGTCGGTAGCCAGCCAGTGGTGTAACATGGAAATGGCGCTAATGTCGTCGAGGAGCCTGGGATAAAAAGTGAAACAAAAGAAACGGCAAACTGATCCTTACGGCTGAAAAACAGAAGCAGAAGCAAATAAAATAAAATAAAATAAAATAAAATAAAATAAAATAAAAGTGGAACATAATAGTGCCCAATATTTCGCTTTGCAAATTAAATCTTCTTCAGGGGCTAGCACTATAAATGATTACCAATTTATCAAATGATTCATTTATAGTGCTAGCCCCTGAGGAAGCTTTGTTTTGCAAAGCGAAATATTGGGCACTATTATATTCCACTTTTCTTTTCTTTTATTTTTTTCTGCTTCTGTTTTTCTGCCGTAAGGATCAGTTTGCCGTTTCTTTTGTTTCACTTCAAGCATTAACACTGATCTAGGTCTGAAAACCCAGAAACGGCCATTCTCAATGGTTTAATTTGTTGCAGTGATCGTGCATTCCATGTTTCTTTTTATAAAAATGGAACTAAAATCTGCAAAGGACCGCAAACGATAATGCTGTAAACGATACGTAAGCCTTGCAGTTTGTCGTTTATTTTTCTTTTTATAGCCTGGGATAAGACTGTATTGACTCGAGTTAATGGACGATAGTACCGCAGGCTTCAAAGACTTCTCGAGGACAAAGCCTTCAGCAATTTTTGACAGTGTTGACGTCCGGCAGCGAGATAGGCCTTTGGTCTTTATTAAAGCCGCAGACAGTGGGCGCCTTGGGTAGAGGTGGGACATCAGCAACCTTCCATACACGAGGGACTTTGCATTCAGAGAAGGAGGTGTGCCTGAACAAACGAAATCAAAGTAAAAATATATAACCCCAGCAAGAATCGAACCATGTCACGACCTCTGGATTAAATCTTCATTTATCTAACCGAATGAGCTACGAGGAGACAGGATCAGGTCATGAGAATAGCGTTCCGCCCAGATGACGTCATATTTGGCAGCATTGCATTGTGGGATCGGAATGCGGACAAATATTTCAAAATGGCTGCTTCGGAAACACCAGTTTTTGCGATTCCTGTACATGTTGTGGATAATTGTCGAGTTGTACCCAAGAACAGTGCTTTGTAGCACCTGTTTTTTCGTAGCTACCTGCATAGTTCTTGAATGTTTGTACGCATTTCAATCCCATGATGCTGCGCGCCAATTCTATTTTTAGAATCTGGGTGGAATGCTATTTGTGTGGTATTTAACTCGCAGGAATGTGAACAATGATTTCTGGTATCCCAATTTTCTTTTCGGCTCCTGCTTGGACTTATAGTTCTAGCTCACGAATACAGTTCATTTCAACTCCACTACACAAAAGACATTATACGCTCCAGTAGGTTTACGTTGATGCATTTCAGCCGGACACCAACGGCATTTCCAAACACATTTACAATAATGTGAGTACAACAATACAATATAACGGTATAGTCAAAATCCGTAGATTGAAAATAATACAATGCAAATGACGAACCAGAGCTAAGCAACCACTAACATACAAAGAAAAACTGCGGTTAAATGGAGGCCAGAAAAAAAACTGTCACCCCAAAAGCCCCTTTTGGGGAAAAATATGTGGCAGGAAAACTGGGTAGGATCCATGGCTCACACTCTATAACCCATCCTACTAGGCCAGTACTACACAATAAGTACAATATGCACTGAAGTTCTTACACAGTAAGAAAATAAATGGATAAATATACAAATTTTGAAAACTACTAGAGCCGAATGGTGCAGGCCTAGAATGACTAACCACGTGCAATACTTCGTTTGTAACGAAGTTATGCTACCCACAATACATTACAACAATAGTGCCCAGCCCCTGCTGTTCCCGTGCCATAGACATATCAATTTCTTTCTAATTCGTTGACTACGTTACTCAAACGCCAGAAATTACATTTACGGGTAAAAATCAATGTGAGCCACACTGCAAAGCAATTTCTGGTACCTTTTACGGTTTCCTTTCAAAATTTCCGACACAGCTGCTATTGTTTTTAGGGTTAGGGTCCATTGTTGTGTTGTTTGTCCTATTGTTAGCTCTAAGGGTTGCAAACCAATGGTGTGAGACCTTACGAGAGCTGCAACATCACCCTTCCGATGAGCCAACTCGTGAATATGGAACGTTCGGACCTTCCCTTATCTCTTACCCAGATCTCACTCGTGCTTGTACTGTTAGTATTAAAATGGAGATCTAGGTACGAGATAAGACCTTCCCCTCTCTTTGACATTTTGCTTCACCGAAACCCCCACCACCTGCGTCCAACTGCCCAATCTCCCCTCCCTCCAACGCCGTCCCCATGGGTAAAGCAGGTGACCATAGACAAATTCGGCTAACGCGTTGTTGTACCCAATTCAAACCTTTTGGGATTAGAACTCTCTTTGTTCGTCATATTTCCATATCAATGAAGCATTAACATGGAAATTATATGGAAATACTGTGAACAAAGGATCCTATTCACAGAAGGTTTGAATTGGGTACAACAACACACGTTAGCCGAATTTGTCTATTACATATCGCGCGCTTACTAAAAACAGCTGATCGAGCAATCAATTGAAATTTTGTCCCACTGCTGTAACTCATTCAACCGGCTTTGCGTATTCACGAGTTAAGAAGTCAATATTGAACACTTAATGACTGGTCTCGAGGGAAACAGTGAATTTTGTTTCCCGAGAATCTCAATGTTTCCCGAGACGAAGACGAGGGAAACAAAATTCACTGTTTCCCGAGGGATCAGTCATTAAGTGATTTGTTATATAGCAACACAAAAAACACAACACAGTTTGAAAAACGCGTCGAGCACTCGAGGTAAACATCAATCGCATCATAATCATGCCACCTTTTGTCACGGTCTGATCACGTGCGTTAGCGGGCAACAGTGCAACGTTACCCTCTGACGTCAAAATCGTTGCCCGCTTAGGACATTGGCGGAAACTGTTTTTTTGTTAGATGTCATGTGACCATGAATCAACCAATCAATGCGCGCGTTGTATTGAGAGAAACTCCAGCTGTATAACAAAAAGGTTTTCAGTTACAAGCCCTCGTTAGTGATGATGTTATTTTCTGTAAACCAAATAAATTCCAACAATCAAGAAACACAGTAGCCAACTGGTAACATCACGGACCTGTGAAGGAAGTTTTTTTGGAGGAGGGTTACTTTCGAGGTGGGGGTGGGGGCGTTATTTTCGGAATTCAGTACGCTATTATGCGGTGCAATATTGCACAATATATGTGGCCTTGTAATACATGAGGCCAGTGAACCTTTTTTAATCTCAAAAGCCAGAACACTTGAACCTCATGGCATTAACAACCGAGAAGAAACATTATATTTTGTTTTATTTTATTATATTTTATTTACTAATGTCAATCTATGTCATCAGTTTTACCAATTTTACCAGTATGGTCTTACATTTTTCTGTTATTGCGCAAGCTTTTTCTCTGTGTAAACACGTATACCAATGTAAATTTTCCTCATTGTTTCCGAAGAAGGCTGGTTTGGACAGCTGAAATATAGTACTAAAAAATACGTTGTATTAGTCTCTACTTCTACAGTATATCTTCTTCAGTCTTGTTTAAGCTGATTAGATCATTAATTTGATCCAACTTGCCAGATGCAGGGGCGGATCTAGGGGGAGGGTGAAGGGGGTGCGCCCCCCACCCTGAGATGACCTAGTCTGCGTTGTTCGCTTTTAAAATTTGTTTACGTCACCCTTCAGTTACGTCATTCCTTAGAGGTGCACCCCCTCCTAAGAAAAATCTTGGATCCGCCCCTGAGATGGATTGTCGTCCAGGATTGCCTGCTTGGACATTTTATCGTACATGAAAGATTTGAGTCTGCGTCTCTGGAATTTAAAGTGTGACCATTCACAGATCTTCTACAGTACGTTTCAATGATACTTTTTGTTTTTACCTTATTTTACAAACGGAAATTTAGTCTTTTTTCCAGATAAATTGGGCACTTTTGAGAGGAAGCACCGTGGACGAATTTTAGCAGCGCTTTCATTTACTCTCAACATGAGTCACCCTTTCGTTTCGCGTTTCCAGGGGAAACGAAAATAAGACCTGGTCACACAGTTTAAAGCTATTTAAGCAATATACCACATATTTCCATGGTTTAGTATCGGCTCAAACAAACCAAAAGGGATGTTGGAAGAACGTGAGAAGAGCTGTAACTTACGAGCGGAAGGCGAGTGATTTACAAGTTTTTCGAGTGTTATTTCAACATCCCAAGTGGCTTACTGCACCAATAAACTATAGAAATGCGTGGTATATTGCTTTATTATTGCTTTATATAATAACTACATTTTCCATGTGGTTTACTGGGAATTATCTTCAGTTATTGTATAAAGTTTTATAAACACAATAACGTGGATTCTATACAAAAGCACTCGCATACGTTTGTGTACTTATTGCTTTTCTCACTTAGTTACAAACTAAATATTTACAGGCTTTTTTATGGCTTTTTTATGCCAAAACAATGGCCCATTTTCGAGATGCTCTTTGCCTCCTTTCATATGGATATAAGTTTTATTTGCATGTGAAACAACTCATATCCGCTTCAGGTTTATTATGTTTTCCTGCGACGTACTATAGCAAATAAATGTAAAAAAAACCTCTCATTGTAAGAGTGGACCGATAATAGTTTTTGCAATCGATACCATACAGTAACGATACTAGACAGTTCGATACTTACTGATGCATTGTAATTGTGCACTTTTTGCTAAATCGATACTGGGATGACTGTGACCGCAGACTCATCCCCAGGCTCTTATCCACTTTCAAAATGGCGATCGGGTGGAGAAACCGCTGGACAAGTCTGCTAAAATACCCCAAGAATCGTAGCGTATTGTGTTACGCGACACACCATGAAATGCCGTCTTTGGAGGTTATTTCCAGCGATTGGCAGCCAAATTTGTTTTACTGCAATCTGGAGCCCTGTTTCGAGTAGAACGAAGATATTTCATCATGTGTCACGCAATAAATCACTTCTCGGTGATTGGAGTATTTTGTCCGCCAGGGGTTTCTCCGCTCGCTCCGCCATTTTGAAATCGAAGAACTGCCCTGGGCCGAGGTTGACGCCATTTCTCAAGACTCGTATTCTAACGACGCCATCGTTTGTCATCCATTTTTTCCAACTCGTCCACACCCCTTTTGTTTTTACTTAGAGAAATGGTCAAAACTATTGTACTCGGACGACAGGACCCACCGTTCCCGATGGTATCTCGATGGTTCCCGATGGTTCTCGATGGTATCCCGATGGTATCTCGATGGTTCCCGATGGTTCTCGATGGTTCCCGATGGTATCCCGATGGTATCTCGATGGTATCTCGATGGTTCCCGATGGTTCTCGATGGTTCCCGATGTTATCCCAATGGTATCTCGAGGTTGTAAAGCCGCCACGCTATCAGGAGTAAAGGGAGAAAAAAAACCTCTATACCGTTTTACGAACAATGCAAGCTTCATAGACAGATACTATTCGAATCCCATCTCAAATTTTTAGGTCACAACATTTTTGGTATTAGGTATTTAAGTAAAGACCGATACAACATAGGTAGAATATTTAAAGATAAACTATATTTCGGCTGATGGCCAAACCAGCCTTCTACAGGCACAATGAGGTAAAATTTAGATTGTTTTTTCTTATATATGGGTGACAATGCAAATTTTACCTCACTGTACCTGAAGAAGGTTGGTTTGGCCAACCGAAATGTAGTACATCTCTAAATTTCTACCTACGTTGTATCGGTCTTTGCTTCTATACTATACTTTGCTTCTATACTGCTTCCATACTATATTCTATACTATATTCTATATTTACACTTGTTAAACCGATCAGATCACTAGTTTGATCCAACGTACACCAGCAGGATTATCATCCACAGTTACTTGCTTAAACTTCTCATTTGTATTCGGCTCATCAGATGGATGTGTCTCGTATAGTTCCCCTATCCCTACACAAGGCGGGTCCTATTCAAGTATACGCGTACGGTACTTGTTATTACCATTTCCATTGCCTAAAGAGCGAAGTCAAGTGGTGACGCATATAGTATCGAAATGTATCGTAAACAACCATACTCCCCGAGTATCGAAATATTGTGATGGTATCGAAACTCAGATATCGTGATGGTATCGAAACTCAAATATCGTGATGGTATCGAAACATGTACTCAAATATCGTATTATCGATTTGGTATATGTATCAGCCCATCCTACAGGTATCTACTAAATATCAAAATATGGTAGGAAAAAATCCCAACTGTTCAACCTTGGGGTGGTTTAGAAGTTTTAGCTCAGTTCAACCGTAGTTACTAACTATGGTTCAACCTAGACAGTTCTCTCACTACTATCCGTCCTGGCGCGAGGTAAGCTCACATTGGACGCGTCCATGATAATCATATCCATATAATCCAAATAGTCCACGTTGGTGGCGCTATTCAAATCTCTTCCATTCCTGACCTCGGGAAAGTACTGGTCCCATTTTGTAGGGTCAGTCAATCTTCGTTCAGACAGCGGCATAACGTAGGAGTTTGCTATCACCTCACCGTTCCTTTGATGGTAGTCATCTCGAGCCCTAGAAATTACAAATTTCGATTATTACCAATATTTTTCGACAGTCATGTGAACGTATACGATCACTTTTCGAAGTTTCCGAAGATTTCCGAAGTTTGCCGAGAGTTGGCACGGGTGACCTAATGATGTTCGAAAACGTTTACTTGTCCGACCCGTCGGGAAGTATTTGATAAATCTTCAGGAAATGTTCGGAAACATTAACAACATCATCTTAAAGGGGGAAGAAGAGAATCGTAAAAGGCTTTGCAAAGTGTGCTTTTTTATTTTTTATTTGCGAAACGTTTTCGTTAGGGAAATCCTAAAGTGTGAAAATTGAAAGAAGAGCTACTAAAAGGTACTTTTCTGTAGAACTGTTTATCATTCTGTATAAAGTGATTCTAACTTTTGAGTCTGTGGATGAAATCCTACAATATGACCATTCAAATGAAAGCTATTGAGCAGTACTTTCCTGTGGTACTGTTTATTATGCTGTACAAGTTGGTTCTAACTTTTGAGTCTGTGGATGAAATCCTAAAGTGTGACCATTCAAATGAAAGCTATTGAGCAGTACCTTTCCTGTGGTACTGTGAAATCCTAGTCAGGTTTTTCGACAGTTTTTTTTTTAAAGGATTTTGGAACTTACCTCAATAACTTTTTTATTCTGATGGTAACGATTGTGATCATCAGTATCACAATAAACAGGAATAGCACAGAGAAACAGAGAAATCCTATAGCCACATAGAGAACTGTGAAGAGAGGAAGAACATATAAGTAAACATTGGCTCCAGGAATGCAAGAGCCCATATATATATATAGTATTTTCTTTTCCCTCGTCTCCAGTCTTTGCTCCATGTTAAAGTGTGGTTCGCATGGTGTTATGGGACTAATACAGAGAAAAACGTTGGCTCCTCTCCATGAAGCTCCATGCCTACTGTTTTCCTTCGCGGCTTTGCAGACGAATTAAAACAACGCTTGGATTTAAGGAATTTCCACCATTGAGCCCCAGCCGCTTCCCCCAATCTCAGTTTTGTGTCTATTCTCAGTCATGTGTGTCAAGAAATCTGCATATAACAGGTGTTAATGCAGTTTCAATCTCGGCTGACCCATATTCTTAGAGCTTAAGTCAGGGATAAAGCAAGCCGGTAACCCTGGTTCTTTGGGGAAACTAGGTTTACCTGACTTTTCATTTTTGTCAGGAATAGTTAGGTTATACTGGGTTCCAGCTAGACTTGCTCCAAGTCGCTCATTTTGCTATTCAATTTGCTGGATGGTGATGACACGCGCTCTAAAGGCAAAATGGCGGCTGGTTCTCCGAGCCACTTGCGTGTAGTCCAAACATTTCGCCTTAGAGCGCCAAAACAACTAACCTGCGCGCAGACAAGCGGAACAAAGGAAATAGGAGATGTCTACGCGCCGGCTGCCAGTCCTACACAGAGTTGCCTCAAGAGTAAAAAAGCTCATGGGACCGAAATCTGGAACTTTTATACTGGCCAATCCAGGGGAGGGGCACGCCCCCTCCGCCCGCCCTGATCACGCCAAAAAGTAAGACCCCATTTTTTAACCACTAACATTTTCATTCCGCCGCAGCCCCCCCACCCCCACTCCATTAACTCCCCCTTTTGATGGAGTCTAACGAGTCTAAGGAGCTAACGGTGTAGGCCAATAAGATAATAAAACGGGGTTGGGAGTGCGAAGAAGAGAAACACAGGGAAATGGGAGGGGAGGGAGGGAGGGAGGGGGAGCGGGGCAAAGTGGCTTCACCGCTTTTCCCTGTTCCTTTCATACAACTTACGGAGATCGTTATCATCCAAAAGTTTGTCCAGCACGTCTCCACTTGCTAGTCCTACCGGGAGAGAAAGATAATTATTAAGTAATGCTCCACATAAGAACTACGGTAAACTTCATTGTTCTGCGGTATTGTAATGAGATCACTAGTTATAACAACGAAAAAAGTTGACATTCCATCGTGCATTAGTTGCCGTTAGCACTTTCGTTCTTATGCGGATCATTACTTAAGGAGGCTCGACTGGGTTTTTGAGCGACGATACCGTTTAGCTTTGAGAATTTTGTGTACCACCACAAACGATCCAACGGAAAGTTGATTGCCACAGCTGTACTAGAGAAAGATTAAAGTTTCAGATGAGATTAGTTTTATGGAAATCGGAGTTGCCAAAGCAACGTTATGACGTCACTTCCGGTTTTACATAATACCGAATTACTTGTCATCAAGAGATAATTTTGGAAAACGCTCTCTGGATCTTCGACCTGACGTACTTGTCCTTAGGTCTACAAAATTTTACAAATTTCTATGGAAGCGTTTTCGAGAAAATTTCGCGTGAATTTTTAAGGTGTTAAAATACAACAAAAACAAAACAATTTTGAAATGTTATTAAAACTTATGTCTACAGGGCTTGATGAAATAATGTTTTGGTCTGACATGAATTTTATACCATCCAAATACATTAGGTGAATATCTCAAGGAAATCGCTCCGTTTGGATTTCAGTAATATTACCTTGAATATGAACTGGCCTGGAGTGGTATTTCGCTTTTACATCAAAAATTGACCCTACATTTATTAAAATTGTCATGAATTAAAAAGCGAATGATGAATTTTTTTAAAACTTAGTCCTCATACACCGAATGCAAATATGGCCGCCCAACAATTTTTTGTTTGGACAGGTTCTCAAGAAAAGAGAAGCAATTGGATAATGATAAAGATCAGGTCAAAATAAGTCATTGTGTGTATTTTCAAGGCCATATTGTTATTTTAGGAGAAGTTATAGGCAGTTAAATTTTGGGAAAAACATGAAAGCGAGGCCAGTGAGGATAGAATGTCTTTTCTCATACAAACGCTTATAATTTCAGTGAGCCATAACTTTGCAACCGTTTAATCAAGAACACTCAAACTTTGCAAGATGGTACACTTTGCAGCACTTGTTTACACGATATCATTAATTTCTCTGAAAACTTGACCAAACAAAAAACTGCCTGACCGCCATATTCGCATTCGGTGTATAAAGATTAATTAATATTCAATACAACTGCCAAGTTTCAAATTCATTGAAACGTTCTAAGGCTGTCAATTTACAGCCTCAACGTAGGAAAATATTGAGCTGATTTTCACGAAAGTGATTTGTTGATCTCATTATGTGTCTCCATTGTCTCGAATCGCCATGCAATTGTAAATTTCAGTACATAATGAATTCATAAACACTTCATTGCTTTGTTTTAAGTGGTACATGAATTCATGATGTACTGAAAGCTACAATTCCACGGCGATTTGAGACAATGGAGATGCATAATGAAACAACAAGCCACAAGCGCGAAAATCAGCTCAATATTTTCCTGAGTTGGCGCTAAAAATTTACAGCCTTAGAATGTTTCAATGAATTTGAAACTTGGAGATTGTATTAAACATTAATTAATCTTCATGAGGAGTAAGTTTTAAAAAAATTCATCATTCGCTTTTTAATTCATGACAATTTTAATAAATGTAGGGTCAATTTTTGATGTAAAAGCGAAATAACACTCCAGGTCAGTTCATATTCAAGGTAATATTTCTGAAATCCAAACGGAGCGATTTCCTTGAGATTTTCACCTAAGGTATTTGGATGGTATAAAATTCATGTAAGACCAAAAATTTTTTCATCAAGCCCTGTAGACATAAGTTTTCATAACATTTCAAAATTGTTTTGTTTTTGTTGTATTTTAACACCTTAAAACTTCACTCGAAATTTTCTCGAAAACGCTTCCATAGAAATTTGCAAAATTTTGAAGACCTAAGGACAAGTACGTCAGGTCGAAGATCCAGAGAGCGTTATCTAAAATTATCTCTTGATGGCAAGTAATTCGGTATTATGTAAAACCGGAAGTGACGTCATAACGTTGCTTTGGCAACTCCGATTTCCATAAAACTAACCTCATCTAAAACTTTAATCTTTCTCTAGTACAGCTGTGGCAATCGATTTTCCGTTGGATCGTCTGTGGTGGTACACACGTTTCTCAAAGCTAAACGGTATCGTCGCTCAAAAACCCAGTCGAGCCACCTTAACTCTTCACCTGTTTGTGTCAAATGAAATCTGAAAATAATGATCCAGTTTTGTCAACAGTTACCATATAGTGTAACCTCCATAAAGGGGACTGTCGTCGGGACCAGGCAGAGTATCTATTCCCCTTATTAATAGATCGAGGAGTCCCTTTAAAGTGCCTATCACCCCTACAAAGTCGTTTGGAGAATCAACTCTATGTACATTGAATAGTTGAATGGTAAAATATTTCTTGTTTGAACGTCGTGTTAGTGAGTTATTGAGATTTGAATTTACAAAATACTAATTAGATGACGTCGACCCGGGAATCATTTATTATACAACTACTTGTTTTCACCTCCAAGTAATATTTTTTACGAATCAATTGACTATCCACAGTTTATTGTTAGTATTTATCAAATTAATTACCTCAAGCTGTAAACTGCGCATTGTAAATTGGCGTAGAAATAACTGGCAAATTCCCGGGTTGACGTCATCTAATTAGCATTTTGTAAATTCAAATCTCTATAACTCACAAACGCGACGTTCAAAACAAGAAACATTTTACCATTCAACTATTCAATGTAAATAGAGTTGATTCTGAAAATAACTTTATAGGGGTGATAGGCACTTTAATAGTGGTGATAATTACAAAGATTATATGTATGAGCGTTTCCCCTCCCGGAATCATAAGAAGTGTCCCCTTAATGGAGGTGTCGCAAAGTAGAGTGATTCTGATTCCTTGTTTGTATCACCAGTGCTACGTGGCTCAACATTTATTTGTACCCTTCACATTCTCATTGCCACGAATTACCACCTTATTACCCACGATCTGCTCCCGTACGGCCTCGTGGCTCAAGCGGTAGAGCAACGGAAGATGTAATCCGGAGGTCGTGGGTTCGAATCCCACCGAGGTCAAAGATTTTTTTCTTTCCCTCGTGTGCTCCCTCATTTCCTTACTAGGGCTAACGCTCAGTACAGGGAAATTTATGGGTTTACCTTAGCACCATAATTTACTCACAGAGTTAATTCTCTGATTCCTTGTTTGTATCACCAGTGCTACGTGGCTCAACATTTATTTAGAGGTTTTACTGTATTAAGGTATTGAAACGATTAGAAAAAGACTTTAGCTAGGCTAATTGTTCACGATCTTCCCCAGTGTCTTTAAAAAAATTCGATATAAAATGAATGTGGTTTGTTTCCTCCTTAAGAACTCATTTTATATCTTTCTTTATTGTTTTGTTAGGCTTAAAGAAATTTGTTTTTGTATGCATATGATTGAAGGTACTTTTAAAATTACGTACAGTAATTTTAGCATAGAGTACACCAACTATCAGCCAATTCCTCGTTACTTACAGAGCCTCTGACTTCATCCATAGACTCGAAATTTAGAGCCACCTTGTACAGAATATACAGTATCACACTGGGAAGTACTGCTCAATAGCTTTCATTTGAATGGTTACACTTTAGGATTTCATATACAGACTGGAAAGTTAGAACCACCTTGTACAGACTCAACTAATTTTCCCAGTTGACTGAATGTCACTTTGGAAAAATCTCAATTTCACTCTACAAATGAAACAGCAAAGTATTGTTCGATTACTTTTCATTTTCACTTCACACGGCATAATAAACAGCACCAGAGAAAGAGTGAGCCGAGGTAAATATCGGTGGAGACTTAGTGTCTCGGTTTTCTTTCTAGGAAGAAAGAAGGGAACGTGTATTCGGAATTTCACGAAATGTCGTCAATTTGATTTATTGTATGTCTGAATTACCTTGCAGGTTATTTCAAGAATGTTAAGAGCATTCTTCATGTTAGCTGATGCATATTGTGTCCACCAGAATCCAACTCGACATTTTTCTGCCACATTGCGTGCAATATATGAATATGTTCGGAGCGTTGAAGATCATTCAAATCATTTCTATACTTGTAACTATAAGAGGCCAAGTTCAAAATAGAAAGAATGTATCAAGTTTCGTTTTGTCAGATTTTAAAAGGTTAATAGTACCACAGGAAAGTACTGCTCAGTAGCTTTCATTTGAATGGTCACACTGTAGGATTTCATCCACAGACTTAAAAGTTAGAACCTCCTTGTACAGCATAATAAACAGCACCACAGGAAAGTACTGCTCAGTAGCTTTCATTTGAATGGTCACACCTTAACATTTCATCCACAGACTCAAAAGTTAGAACCACCTTGTACAGCATAATAAACAGTACCACAGGAAAGTACTGCTCAATAGCTTTCATTTGAATGGTCACACTTTAGGATTTCATCCACAGACTCAAAAGTTGGAACCACCTTGTACAGCATAACAAACAGCACCACAGGAAAGTACTGCTCAGTAGCTTTTATTTGAATGGTCACACTTTAGGATTTCATCCACAGACTTAAAAGTTAGAACCACCTTGTACAGCATAATAAACAGTACCACAGGAAAGTACTGCTCAGTAGCTTTCATTTGAATGGTCACAATTTAGGATTTCATCCACAGACTCAAAAGTTAGAACCACCTTGTACAGCATAATAAACAGTACCACAGGAAAGTACTGCTCAGCGGCTTTCATTTGAATGGTCACAATTTAGGATTTCATCCACAGACTCAAAAGTTAGAACCACCTTGTACAGCATAATAAACAGTACCACAGGAAAGTACTGCTCAGCAGCTTTCATTTGAATGGTCACAATTTAGGATTTCATCCAGACTCAAAAGTTAGAACCACCTTGTACAGCATAATAAACAGTACCACATGCAGGAAAGTACTGCTCAAAAGCTCTCATATGAATGGTTACACTTTATGATTTCATCTACAGACTCAATAGACTTTAGTTACTGCTCTATAGAATGGTCACATGCAGTCTGTAGGATTTCATCCACAGACTTTAAAGTAGAAACCACCTCGTTGTTAAATATTGCGGATACATTGTTTCTGTAAACTAGAGATTTAAAACAAAGTTAAAATTTGATAATAGACCTTTTTTGGCTTGGTTGTTTGTTGCCCATTTTGCCGGGTTCTTTCAAATTTTGTCTTGTATCCGTGTAAACAAAGGAAAAATCCGAGAATGATTCAGTCAAGAGAGACAGACAGTCTGGAATAAGACAAAAAGCAAACCCAGCTAAAAGGTCTATTCGGTTATGAATAATACCTACAATAGATTGTTTGAATATTCTAGATTTTAGCACCATGCTTAGCGACGAATCTGTGTTTATATGTGTTTTGCGGTCCATTCAAGTCTGTACGCTAAATGGTCACCTCTGACGTCATAAAATGTACTTGCATTGTCATTTTGCTACAACAATAAAAACTTGTCAAAAGTTATAATTGGATCGTTCAACCTTTGCACAGTTTTCTAAATTCTTTATTATTGCCGAATATTTAGCTGTACTGAACTCTCATTGCGCTTAATGTTGTTAAATGTTAAAAGATTTGTACAAGCAATCATGCCTGCGACGTTGGTAGTTTTATAATGATGTTATTTTGATGATAAAGTATTTACACAAATAGTCATTTAAACAACAATGAACTACACAGACGGGATAGCAATATAAAATTATAAAAACACTGGGAGTTTGTAAAGTTCGTTATTATTTTACTAATATGTGTGCTAGAATTTTGGTTGTTTAAACATAACTTCGCCGTTTCCTTGCTTTAGTTAATGTCTTAGAGTAAACTTAAGGAAAAATATATATCGCTTCTCGACGCTTACCTGTTAGAGTCAAGATGACCAAATTCCTCAAAAGAAAATTGTTGTACATTGCCATTAGCGAAAGTCGCGTTATCCAATGGTTTAGGAACTGATGTCTTTCGGCGCTAATCCCGCTTTCACGACCGTCGGTATGATAAATCTAAGGAGATTTCGCCAGCGATATTCAAGCCGAGAAACTTAACTTATTCAAGTTCAGTATAATATTTGATGTTGTGACTTTGCTCACATGCTTTCCATCTTTATGAAATCATGAAGTTTTCATCGAGGTCAACCTTTAGTTGTTCATGTTTTAACTCCTTCGCTTTTTTTCTTGACTTGGCTTTCGGATGTCCTTCGTCTCAATCCAACTTTCTTCGTTAGAGAAAAGCGATTTCAGCGGGGCTTATTTTCCATGAATTATGCAGCTAATATAAATCAACATACGTCGACACACTGCTCAAGCGTGTCATCAAGTGTAATTTATTCTACGTTCGCACATTTTTGTTCTGTGACAATACAGAATTAAAGCGAGGTGCATTAAAATGTGAAAATAACAAGTTGATGCGTTAATTATCGATTCTTCTAGAGCTCCTGGTTAATGTCATAATCTAGGGCATAGTTGATGCAGTGGTCAGAGAAATGCTAAAAACAAAAACAGCAATTTTAAACATATAAATTAACATTCACTAAAATGTGAAGCACAGCAGTACATAAATCTTTGTTAAATTGACCGATCAAACATAGCTACGCAATGCGTGCAATATAGAAAGTGGTTCTTCCAGACCTTCCAGTTTTGTGAGAAAAAAAAAGCGGAAACTGTGCGAAAGACTATTGACAAAGAAATAAAAAATTATAACAAAAAAGAAGGGAGAGAAGGAAAATCATAAAGTCGTTAAGAAAGTAAATTCCATCGTTCTTACACTCAGTCTTGTATGAAATTTTATTAAAGAAGTTAAAAGTAGGGTTAAAAGTCTTAGAAGACCATAGAAGAAAGAAAATAATGTTTGGAACACCAACAGACAGTTGATACTCCCGCAAGAGCATCCCAGACTGCTAGTGGACAATTTTGGTGTCCATTTTAATTTTAAAACTTCATTAAATCTTCAATCTTCTTATTTCATTATATTTTACAAATTCTTTGAGAAAACTATTTCCCGCCAAACATACCCCAAAATCACCCAAAAATTTACATAACACCCCATAACATAGATTCGTGACATAGATTTATGAGATGAGCATAGAGTTTTTGGATTCGGCTTGAAACGTGAACGAGATATTTCCATTAAAGCCATGTTAAGTGGCGGAATAATGGCGTTCAGGTTGAGTCCCGCCTTGACATGGCTTTAATAGAAATATTTCGTTTACGTTTCAAGCAATCAAAACTCTATGCTCATGTTATATATCTATGTTGTGGGGTTTTCGTAAATTTTTGGGGGTGATTTTTGAGTATGTTTGGGAGGAATTAGTTTTTCTCGAAGGTTTTGTAAAATTCAGAGAAACACGAAATATTGAAGATTTTTATTTTTGTAGTTAATAATTAATAGATCAACACCGCTGGTGTTCCATTCTATTCTGCTGATTAGTTCTTCGTCTTTCCATTCTTTTGTACATTCTCCCCCAGAAAAGGAATCAAAGGCTCCAATGAACCAACCCGTGAATACGAAACATGCTTCGGACCCTCCCCTTCCTAGGCGTTTTGTTCCACTGACTCTCCACCCCCTACGTTCAACTCCCCACCCTCCCATCCCTTCATCGCAGTCCCCATGGGTAAAGCAGGTGACCATTTCATATTGCGGGCTCAATGTTTGCAGCGGATCAACCGAGTGAAAATTTGCATATTTTCTCCATCTGCTATAACTCGTTTAAGGACGTTCGCGCGAAAATCTTCTACAAGACAGATTTTTTTCAAACTTATGCTACGGTCTGATAATGAGTTACTGATGTCAGAAATGCAAAAAAAATTGGGGGCCACCGAATTGATTTAAGAGATATAGTGTGTAGAAATATACCCTGTTTTTGAAAAGTTAGTCCTCGTAACATGACATGGTGTCCATGGCTTTTAGTTAAACAATATCAAAGATGAATCGCTGGGAAGAAACTATTATATTCAAATGTTATCTAAGTGGGCCTGATTCGTAAATAATTCGAACTGTTTTCAACCTTTAAACGAGTTAACCCTTTAAAGAGGGCATTCGAAAACAACATACAGCTGAGATATGAGTGCAATCCGACGTCGCGTGGATAAAAAAATGAAAAAAAAAAATCAAACTTCAACAAGACAGACTTTTTTCTTTTTTTCACAAACTGTAGATAATCGGTAAAGAAAGTGATATAGGAAGAAAGAAATTGGGGGCACCGACCATCCAAGCGAGTTAAATCAAGGCAAAGTTAACGCAACGGCTACCAACCTTTCATGTGAATAGATTTCTTCCTTTGCGCGCGCGCTCGTGCATGACGTTGCATGGCGTAAACAATTGGCGCGAACGTCCTTAAGACGCTTCACGTATTCACCAGTTAAAAAACACTTATACTATTAAAGCTATATATTCAAACGTTATATTTAGCGATTTTCGTATTCTGCTGTACAGAGCACTCTGTCATTTCACAACACTAGGAGCTGTACTTGTCGCTGCTGGACTGTTTGCTTCTTGTTTTCGCACTGGGAACTTGGTGAATTTGAACTTCGCATCGTCAGCTTTTCGTTGATTCTGTAATAAGACATCGTAAAGCTATGAAAACAAACATGCAATATCGCAGGAAAGGCTATTTGTATTCAGATGGGTTAAATAGTTAACAACAAGAAGCTGTACACAGCTTAAACTCGTGGGTCTTAACCTCATTGCAATATTGATTCCAGAGTGTTTGGAGTGCTTTTACGGAAAACAATAAGCATAAAATATGTCTTAAAAGTTAAGACTACACATTCACTACATTCAATAGGCGACACTTCAAAACTTGTTCGCTAATAAAATTGCAAGTTATATAAAGCACAAAACTTGCCGGAACAAAAATCCCACGGCAATAAGCGGCGAACACAATAACAAACTGGGGGGCGGGGGCGGGCGGGCGGAGGGCGGGCGTAGAAGCCCCAAGCTGCCAAAATACTCCAGAAAATCTAGGAGCAATTTTTCGCGTACAACATGATGAAATGTCTTCGTTTAGTGTGAAATTTCGTCCCCAGGACCTCCTCCGCTTTCAAAATGGCGGGCGGGTCGCAAAAACGCTGCCCGTCACTTCCGAAAATGCCATTCCATGTCACGTGACACACCTGGAGTATTATGGCAGCCTTGTCGGATCGAGGTCAGCATTAGATTCTATCCACTAACACCACCTCGGACACTTATTGAGAATTATATAACGTAATATCGACACTCAGAATTTTATTTTCAATAAATTTTTAAGTGAAAATCCAAAATCCTCACTCAGAATTGAACCTGTGACCTCATACATAGCCTACTGTACCAGAGTACCAAAATTTAGGCCTAAATTTAACTATATAAACTGCTAACCCTAACCTCAACTGAAAGCTAATCAGTTACTTCGTTATATAAGTCTCAATAAGGTGTCCGAGGTGGTGTTGGTGGATGGAATCTCATGCTTACCCCTTGTCCAGGGGTTCCTGCGACCCGCCCGCCATTTTGAAAGCGGAGGAGGTCCTGGGGACGAAATTGCAAAGAGGCAACCTCGTTCCCAGGGCGAAAAAGGGAAAAACCCTGGGAACGAGGATGGCAAAGAGAATGCAAAACATTACCGTGGTTGCTGAAGGGATGGCCGTTTCTTCATGTGGTCTCTCTTTCGTTTCTTCCGTGCGATTAGGTCCTGAGACAGACACATCCGCGTTTATGTTGACTTCATATACTGCTCGGCTGTGACCAATCCTGTAAAGTTTTGGTACAATTATGTCAAAGCGCTGCTACACGAGAGAATGTTTTTCCTGCAGCTTGCAACAGGCGCAACGTTGTCGAAGGGTATTGTGAGGCGTAGCAAGTTGCTCGGGCACAGGGAGCCCACAACAGTTTAACTATTGTGGGTTCCCCATGCTCGGGGCTGTCAGACGCTCGCAACACTTTTCGCAAGGAAAGCCTTAGCACTTTTAATGTTGTTAAAATGAGAACATTAGCTCGAGGAAAAAATTGAAATGGAAAAGTAAAGGCAAAGGACAACTTGGATGAGATTGTAGTGTACGAGAAGGATAGAAGAAGGAGATTGTTTAAGCTCCAGTTGTGACAGCTGGAAAGTCCTGCGTTGTGGGTCGCCTGTTTTGACCACGATAACACAAAAAGAAGCGCAAGCACTAATGACAGTGTTTACCATTTTAGACTTTTGCAATGCAAAGGAATAGTTAAAGGGTACTGCGCCTGCGTATAGACTGTTAAAAGGGCGGTTTCTCCCTCTAAAGCTCTAGTTTAAGCGAAAAAGGCCAAGCGCAGATCTTCGCGCGAACCTCTCGGCGCCGTATTCACACTCTTCCCAGACCATTTAGACCGCGATCACATTTGACTTCGCTAACTTTTTCGTAGCTAGCTATGAAAAGGTCTCGAACTAATGCTAATCATACGTGACCATCATCGAGTTTTTGCTTTCGCCTGCTTCGTAAGTGTAAACCCTTTTGCGCCGGAATAAGATAAAGTTGCAACTCTTATGCAAAATACTACTTACTTTTTCATCATTTTGTCTTCCAAAGGAGCTTTTCCTTTTTGTAGTTGAGACCAGATCCGTTATTATTTTTCGAGTATATAACACCAAAACTATGCGTTCAGTGACCAGAATGCTAGTCCTTAACTGGCCTCTCTTGTCGTGGTCAGCTAGTCCAAATCACTCAGGCAGTCACCTTTGCAAGTACTGGAACAAAGAGCACGTGGTCACTAACAACGCGAGCTCAAGGGCAAGCATAAACACTGACATAAACACTTTATACCTGGGTGTCAGATATTTTTCTCGTGCTCACAACTCTCTCATATTACACCGCTTGTTGGTCGTCATAAAGAAATCCAGTTATAGCAGGCGAAAGGTGCGGTTGTAACCTGGTCAAACAAGTCTAATTGATAATTCAAATAAAAGTTATTGAGCAGTACTTTTAATTTGACTAATTTCTGTGGTACTGTTTATTATGTTTTACAAGGTGGTTCTAACGATTGAGGCTGTGGATGAAATCCTAAAGTGTTACTATTTCAAATGAAAGCTATTGAGCAGTACTTTCCTGTGGTACTGTTTATTATGCTGTACAAGGTGGTTCTAACTTTTGAGTTTGTGGATGAAATCCTAAAGTGTGACCATTCAAATGAAAGCTACTGAGCAGTACTTTCCTGTGGTACTGTTTATTTTGCTGTACAAGGTGGTTCTAACTTTTCAGTCTGTGGATGAAATCCTTAAGTGTAACCATTCAAATGAAAGCTACTGAGCAGTACTTTCCTGTGGTGCTGTTTATTATACTGTACAAGGTGGTTCTAACTTTTGAGTCTGTGGATGAAATCCTAAAGTGTGACCATTCAAATGAAAGCTATTGAGCAGTACTTTCCTGTGGTACTGTTTATTATACTCTACAATGTGGTTCTAACGTTTGAGTCTGTGGGTGAAATCCTCACAACTCTCTAATTACTACACACCTCATGTCTCTCAGATTTTCGCCACTTGTTGGTCGTCATAATGCTTGTTGGTCGTCATTTTGCTGTTTATTGCGCTGTACAAGGTGGTTATAACTTTTGAATTTGTGAATGAAATCCCACGGTGTGACAATTCATGCTGTTTTCTATGTCAGTTCTATGGCACGTTTTTTTATTTTACAAAATAGAATTTGCCATTTGTCTTGAATATTGATGTCGAGAATTCTAGTCATGGAAGTGAAAACTAGAGCAAAAATATACCATGCACACACACCAAACAATTTAAAAGGTCGTTACAAAATTTAGATATTGTAAAGGGGCGAACAAATATACGTTTTAGGAAACAATATGGCCAAAAAATGCATGTTTCAGATCGGTGATGCAGAGATTTTAACCGAAATTCCTGTGTTGTCGAAACTCTAAAATTACAGAATCTTTGGCTAAAAGTATCAGATTCTAATAGATATATATACTATTTGTTAAAGTAACCAACTTTGAGCTAGCTTAGAAATGTTTGTAAACTTACCTAAGACGATGAATCACGAACGTTTGGCTTTAACTTTATTGATGAACAATGCGATCCATTAGTAGAGACTTGTAATCCTTTGCTTGTTAAGTTGGCTTATTATTATTCACAGATACCTTTGTTTGCTTTGGTTTTGAAATGTTTAAACAGAGATGAGCGAGCGGAGCTTTGTGAGAGAGCGGAAGAATGTCATGATATACCGTAAAATTTGGAATGTATGCCCGGGGTGGAATCCCAAAAGAGACCAGAAACCTGTTTAGCGATGATATACCGTAAAATTCGAAATATGCTCGGGATGGAACCTCAAAAAGGACCAGAAATCTGTTTTGTGATGATATACCGTAAAATTCGAAATATATGCCCGGAGTGGAACCCCAATAGGGACCAGAAATCTATTTTGTTGGTGTGGCTCACATTAATAGGCCATTTGCACGATGACGTCATATGACTACAACTACCACAATCCTTCAGTTTTTTGTTTTGTAGTGCAAATTAGGGCCGTTGTTATTTAAACCTCACTGGGATTACAAAATTTAAATAAGAAAGGAAAAGCGAAATGAATTCTGGTAGTTGTAGTCAAATGACGCCATCGTGCAAATGGCCTATTCTTACTTCCAAGAAGTATCAATTCTTTCTGGAAGGGTGTTCCTTTCAGAATATTTTTTTCTGGCTTAATACCCTAAAAGGTATTAGCATGACTCTGACAGTTGTCATTTTCAATTCAAACACCCTTCAGCACGGTTACCAAACCAAGAATTTTACCCCCTCAACTAGACACCAAACATCCCTACCAGTGCTGGAAATATCTTTTCTTGCTTAGAAGGACATGTGTGATGTGTCCCTTCAAACCTCCGTTTTGATCGGACGTTTTACAAAATTGGTCGGACATCCTCTATTTTGGATTTTTCCTGAGACACAATCGGGAAGCATACACGATGTGCTATAAGAAGTTTTGCAATGCATTGTAGGGCGATTTCAAATGACACGGCCTTTTCTAAATTTTCTCGAATCAAGAGAGCCGTTTACAGCAAAATAAATCGTACGAACAGCGTATTTCTTACTGTAATGTTTTTGGAATCAAACGCGATGAGTTAACAAGACTTTCAAGGCAAAAGCTATAGGTAATTTTTGTGTTCGGTCACCATATCCGAGCATAATTTAAAATTGGTCGGACATTTTCGGATTTTGGTCGGACAATGTCCGATGACCGATTGTTATTTCCAGCACTGCCTATCCTTTCCCAGACTCGCTATTTGACTAATAAAACTGCTTACAGACCTTACCCTTCACAGCGGCACATACCCAAATAGCTCATATATGGGAGTACCCCCCCACCCCACCCCCACCCCCCACCACACGGGAATTTTTCCCCTTATGGGGAACGGGAGCATAGTAAATGACTGCAAAGATAGTGAGGGAGGGAAATGTTATACTTACGTCCTAGTTAGCACTTTCTCCCCTTCTCTCCTCCAATTGATGTATCCCACACAACTTTAAACATTTAGTTAAAAAAACTTTATTTGTTGAAAATTTACACTTATACTTGCAAAGAAAATTTTTAAAAATGAAAAAAAAAAATCAGAGAACAAATTCTACATAGTTTTTCGAAGTAAAAACAAATACAAGTAAAAAAACGCAGAGTTGCTCTCTGATATGTAAGGCTAGCTCGCATATGTAATGTATTGAATTGAGTGCGTAGCTTGTAAATATAAAAAATTGTTACAGATACGCAATAAAAGTGACAAAAAAGCACTACAGAGCTTGTCTTGCAAATTGTTATTTAGCTTATTTTATCAAATATAAAGAACAGTCAGTGTTGCTCCCACTTAAGGTGTGCGAGCTGCACAAAACTAGAAATGAGCTACGATTGTGTATTTTCTCGCAATACTTTACTCTTGCTTTGTTTTGATACATCAAAATTACGTAAACAAGTGACAAGAGTGACAGGCAAACAAGTGACAGCGCTGAATAACGCTGAACGATCAGCGGTGCGAAACGGGAATCGGCGCCGACTGTGGCGGCTTAAAGGGACAATGTCACCTATTTTTCCTAGGTACTTGGTGTATCCCTGATCATAATGTAAGATACTTCATGTATCCCTTATTGTAATGTATTTAGATATATTGCAGTGTAATTTATGGTCGGATTACAGTATCTAGGGTTGAAGCACTGATTTTAGTATTTAGGGTTAAGCACTGATTCCAGTATTCCTAATGTATCGAAAGGGTTAGTTCTTATATCTGGTCTGGGCTGGCAGCATATTATCTTATATCCCTTAAAAATTACAATTTCCGGCAGCTAGTCCTCGGTGGTACAGTGGATAGTGTGCATGGAGTAGATCATACGGCCCGGGTTCTATTCCCTATTCTGCTGTTTTTATCTTCTTTTTCTACTGAAATAAAAACTAAGTGTTTAAATACAAAATAATAAGGGATGCACCAAGTACATACCCTATTTTTGGTATCACTTTGAAAAGCCAAAAAACATATTTGTTTCAATGGAAACCAGGAAATAATGGTCCAGTTTTGTTAACAAATACTCTACCAGTGCACAAAAACTAGTATTCGTTATCTTTGGCTGCGCATGGCCAGGATGGAAATGGATTGCAACTTGAAAACATTGGCCAATTTTTTCAAGTTACTCGAAAGAGTCGTGGAAAAATCGCAGAAAAACTTATTATGGTTTGTTCTTCCTTGAAGAAATCCTTCAGAAAGAAATCCTTGAAGAAATCACTTGATATTATCTTCTTGGTGTTTGAAAAGCAATTTTATGTTTGAGCAAAGGTACTTTGTCATATATTTAGTGCATTTTGACCAAAACACAGCAAAATCTGCGTGACAATGCCCCTTCAAAATGGTCGGCATTAATGCGGTTTTCCCGTACCATAAACAAACGCGATGGTTAAGCACCGTGTTGCGTGGTTAGGGAAAGTCTGTGTGTTTTTGGACAGGCACTACAACATTTTATCAAATTTTAGTTGGAGGAATTTTGTTTTCATTGGTAAAAGGGTCAAATTTTGGCTGAAACGAGATTTAACGAACTGACTCGTTCATAAATTTTCTACCACGAGGAAAGTAGTGACATAACGAACAAGCGCAGTGCCTTATTCAGCGCTGTCGACGAGAGCGCAAATGAGGGGTAAACATCGTTAAACATTAGTCAGCGGCTTGTCATCTTCGTCATTAAATTTACTTTTTATTCTCTCGGCACGTCAGGACAAAGCATATGTCAACACCGAGTCGTCAGCAATGATTCGCCTCCAGGGCAATGCAGGGTAGTGTCATAAGAAATGTGACACAGGACTAATGCCATTTCGTATACATTAACTGTACACTTCAACGCGCATTCAATTGCTACTAAAATATGTTTAAATTTCCACTTTCTTTCTACATCTCGAGTTCTGGCCTCGGTTTTTCAAAAGATGGATAGCGCTATCCACCGGATAAATCACTATCCAGCGGATAACACAATGGATTTTGTTAATACTCATCCATTGGATAGTGATAGCATAGCGCTATCCACTTTTGAACAACCGGTGCCTGCACTTTCTTTGTACATCAGTGCTTTTAAGTCCGCGACATTGTGAATATAGGAAGCATCATCACATCCTGTCATATTAGTACAAGCCCCTGTAAAAATAAACAATGATGGCCCAGTGAAAAATAAACAATGATGGCGCAATGAAAAATAGACAATGATGGCCCAGTGGAAAATAAACAATGATGGCCCAGTGAAAAAAAAAAAACAATGATGGCCCAATGAAAAATAAACAATGATGACCCAATGAAAAATAGACAATGATGGCCCAGTGAAAAATAAACAATGATGGCCCAGTGGAAAAAAAAAACAATGATGGCCCAATGAAAAATAAACAATGATGACCCAATGAAAAATAGACAATGATGGCCCAGTGAAAAATAAACAATGATGGCCCAGTGGAAAAAAAAAAACAATGATGGCCCAATGAAAAATAAACAATGATGACCCAATGAAAAATAGACACTGATGGCCCAGTGAAAGATAAACAATTACATGGCCCAGTGTGCATGCGCGTGTACTATCCTCAGGCTGAGTTTGAGGAGTTTGAGTGACAGTTTGAGTAGCCAATAAGTGCGCATGTAGGCGGAAAGCACACTGAAAGTGACCCGCGCTGACTTTGTACGTATATACTCTTTAGAAGCATTGAACTAATACCCACGAAACGTCGTGACTTATAAGGGAACCTTTCGTGCGCTTTGACAGATTTTTGTTCATGACATACAATTTCCATGGCAACCATATCAGTTGACAAGCATATTTACCCAAGTTTTACATTTTCTACTTAAATTAACGTTTAAACGAAGTTTTTAAATCTTTTTTGCAGTAAATATTACAATTTATGATTATTTTAGCATATATTTTTTATTTTGATCAATTTTGATTAAATTTTGGCGCGTTTCTAACTTGATGGAAATCCAAGATGGCGGGTCCAAGATGGCAGCCCTTTTAGAATGCTGACGAAATTCCCGCGTCATGTGACGTCATTACGACATGTGGAAACTTGGAAATTTTTTGATGTACTATAAACCCTACAAGTTTTATAGTCACAGCTATTCTAGGCGTTACAGAGGAGTAGTGGAATCCGTCCTCCGATCCCAGAAGACCAACAAAAAAAAAAACCGGACTGAATAGGGTTGAAGGTCAGTCCACAACGACTCAAACACCGTTCTCACATGTATCGCATATGTCTATAGGCGTATAAAGAGGTGTGCCATGCCTCCTCTTTTCGCGGTAAAGCAAAATAAACCATTCCACTCACCAAATCTCCTTTTGTGCTTCATTTCCATCAACAATGGTAAAACTATTGAGATTCTGATCACGTGGTTCACTGAGCCGTCCGCCTTTAGGATCAGCGGGGAAAGTCCCCGTAAAACGACGTACACGATTCTGGTGACCGAAACGAAGAAATTCATTTATTTTCAGTACTATATAATATCAAATTAATTTAGCATTATTTTTCAAATTTTGGTTTTCGCTACTCTTAAAATATTAGGTTTCTGTGTGATCGTTAAGGCCCGGCTAAACGAACGCAACATTTAAACGCAACATCTTGCAACATTGTTGCGCGCAACGTGTTACACGCGTTTGGCCACCTTATTGCAACATGTTGCAACATGTTAGATGGTGTTGGATCAAGTTTGAAAATGGTCAAATTTGATCCAACATGTTGCAACAGGGTGGCCAAATGCGTGTTAACACGTTGCGCGCAACAATGTTGCAAGCCGGATGTTGCGTTCGTTTGGCCGGACCTTTACGATCGCTACGATTGCTGCAAAAAAGATGGAGCTATCGGTGTCCATATGATCGCTACGATCGATCTCAGCGATCGTTATCACTGCGATTGCGACGATCGCTGGTGAGTGGTTTTCATATGATGACTGCGAACTCTAAACTATTTTTTCAGCAATGTCAGCGGTCGTAACGATCATATGGAAACTAGGCTTTAGGAAAACGTCATTTGAAAAAAGGATGTATTCGCGCTCTTTTAAACCTCTTTACAATCGAGGTCAAGAGCGGTGTGAGACAGGGGTGCTTTCTCTCGCCATTACTGTTCCTTGTGGTACTTGACTGGGTATCAAAGAACGCATATGAGAGTAAACGTTTGGGATTACAGTGGACACTGACACAACGCCTTGAAGACTTGGATTATGCAGATGATTTGTGCTTATTAACACACCGGTTGACTGATATGAGGGTAAAAGTAGAGAGGTTACAGGAGTTTGGGGGACAGGTTGGACTCAACATCAACATTAAGAAGACAAAGGAGATGCGAATCGGTGTGGGAGGGCAGGAGGCTTTGGAATTGAATGGGGAGGTTGTTGAAAGGGTACCTGAGTTTACTTATTTGGGAAGCGTAATTAGTGAAACTGGAGGGACGGACGAGGATATAGCTGCCAGAATTCGGAAAGCGCAATCGGCATTCTCGATGCTCATGCCTGTGTGGAAAGAAAAGTACATCAGGTTGCGAACTAAATTAAGGATTTTCAACACGAACGTGAAAACCACCCTTCTTAATGGTTCGGAAACATGGCGATCGACAAAACAACTGACCAAAAAATTGCAGACCTTTATCAACAAGTGTCTACGGAAGATCTTGAATATCCGCTGGCCAGAGGTAATTTCAAATGAAGATCTATGGGAAAGAACAGAGCAAAGCCGTATAGAAGAAAGCATTAAACGGAGAAAATGGAAATGGATCGGGCATACGCTCCGGAAACCTGGGAATAACATCACCCGTTCTGCGCTCGAGTGGAACCCCCACGGGTCTAGAAGAAGAGGCCGCACCAAACAGTTTTGGAGGCGCAGTGTGCATGACGAGCTCGCTAAGAAGAACATCACTTGGATAGAGGCAAAAAGAACTGCCAAGAATAGAGTCAGGTGGAGGTCCATGGTTGACGCCCTATGCTCCCCAACAGGAGCGAAGATGGCTTAATTTTACAATCTTTTAAACCTCTTAGCAAATGCTCCAATTTTTTTAATTTGTCTAATGTAACTGAATTGTCCAGGAGTTCAGTTCGTAGGGTTGGCTTTCAAGTTCAAATAGAGAAAGGAAAATTACTCAGGAAAATTAAGGCAAGGGCCCAGTTCTGTTTTTGGCCGGGTTGCACAGGAGCTCGGAAACCGGAAGAGTCCTGGGGACTAATAGCGAACTGAAGCAAAACGAAACAAAATGGCGGCCGAAGGCGCGTGGCTTGCCGAACGATATCTATCGATGAGTGGCCATGTTTATCTATTTTTTCGTAAAGAAGCACTCAGTACTTCTTATATCCTGTTATTTTTGGTGGACGTCTAGTGGAAAAACCCAGATGGCTTGAGTCAATAAAGGTAAGCCTTGCTTTTTATTCCTTGAAGTTTTAACTACTGACACAATACCGCGCGTACGGCCGCGACCTAATCTTGCTTTCAAAGCTGTCCAAATGATTAAATTTTAGTCTTACTTACTTTTAAGGACCGTTACTTTATTTCGATGATCCGTTTCCGAAACTTTAGATGACAAATTTGCCCCTTATGAACTGTTGTGTTTGAATATGATCCTGTTGTTACTTCTCCTTAGTGGCCTTGTTTGTTCTTTTGAAGTTACGTTGGGAGAATTTACATTGGGCCAACGGAAAAACACGAATACCCCAGAGAATGTATTGTAGCAGATCGAAACTAAACAAAATTTAGTTTTAATAACCTTACATGTAAATATAATTGTTTGATTGATGACTTTATTCATAAGAAATACGTACAAATAACTGTATAAAGTGGATAATAGAGTAATACTGAGAAGCAAACATCTTTGTGTCTACGCCATGGAAAACCTTTGTCCCGAAATTATCGTACATTATTAGTACAGGAAAATTTTATTTATGTTTTCATTTAACACTTACTAGCAGATTTCTGAGTAACAATTTGAATTAAACAAATAGAGATTTATAGTCAGCAAAAACTTGTGTATACAGCTGAGAACTTTTTGTTGAATAAATTGTTTATTGTACAACAGTCCTCTTCTCAAAAAATCTAAGTTTTGAAAGTGTTTTCCTAGAGTATGGTCAGAAGAGTGTACTAACCTGTCATACTTGCACTCGATTTGGTGTGTATTTGCTTTCTAGAATGCTGTGTCGAATAAGAAACTGTTTAGCTTATATATTTAAAAAAAAAAATAATAACACTTTTAAATTTGCAAAACATTTTTCAGATGTACAGCATCCATCTGATGTTTAGGATGTGTATATATATATATGTATACAAATATATAATGCTCCCGAGGAAGGCCACGGCAGCTGAAATGCCATGCTTATTAAAGTTTTAAGTCTAAATTGGAGTTGGTTTCTTGACATTCACAAGGTAAACATACATTTACGTATACATTTAGTGCTTACATGCATTTGCAGAATATCATAATAAAATCAATTGTATTGCACAGTCATGTACACACTGTACATGTATGCTTGCCATGGAAAGTTAAGTAATTGTGCTATTTCAAGCCAAAGCATGTTTTGTTTTGCAACATTTCAATGTAAAAGTGAGATTTATACCAGGTCACAATGTGCCTGTCATAAAACAATTCTTGAAAAGGTTATCAATTTCATGTCAAAATTTCTTGTACATATTTTTTAGCTTATATTCTCTGGAGAGGTGATTCACATTTTAATGATTGATGCTATGCTTATTTATAAATGAACAGTTATTTTCCAGTATTTTAGGAGTTCTTCACACAAAAGCATATTTTTGTAAATTGAATATTGCTCCTTGTTTCTTCTTATTTCATCTAAGGTTGGTTCAGAGCAGTCATGTCTGAGATAGAACTGTTTTTCCCATTCTTTGTGTTGCTTTTTAAGAGACGTGTGACGAGCCAGTATTTGAGTCTGTATAGGTGCAAGAAGGCTTTGGTAATTGCTTTTGTATAAGTCATTTGTGGGATGTTCTTTCAGGTTTTGTCTTGCAGTGTCCAATTTGTACAAACAGTCTGTCTCCCCAACTATCTTCACTATATTTTTACAGAGCTTGGTTTTGAACTCTTTTACTTGTGGAGGGGACTTGGTACGAGAATGAGAGTTTCTACAGGTGTCATCTTTGTTTTGAGGCAGCTTGCTGGCCATCCTTGTAGTTGTGTCTGTAGGTGGTGCTGCAAGAGTTTGTAACTCTGAAACTTCATAATCATCCTCGTCCTCATCATCAGTGTAGACAACAGGTGCGAATAGCTCTTCCAGCCCTGTTACCTCTTCTCCACTTTCAACCACATCAATCTCTTCCCCACTTTCATCTTCATCAGCCATGTCAGGATATTCTCTCTGCTGTTCCAAGTCTGATTCATCAACTGTAAATGTACCTTCCTGCTGATCTTGTGAACTGTCTGCATTATTTTCATCATTTTCTCTGTGCAAAAAATTGGTGCGTATGATTTTAGTGCAGTCACCTCTTTGGTCATACAGTCTGATGATCCTATGCGGGACTACAATAGCATCATCATTCAGGCATCTTTCCCAGCACTGATTGAGATGTTGTTCCTCTTGTTTTAGATCACTTGATCTGAAGTGGTGTAGGTGTGGTCCCTGTGGTCTGGTATTTGGTTCATTGGGGCCATCGAAAAATTCCACTCCAGACAAGATTTGATGCCACCAGACACCTTCGCCACAGGCAATGAAATCACTGATGGCTTGTAAATGGGCTTGGTACTCCTTGGGATTGTTGATTATATAACGATTAGGTAAAGTTGTGTTGGGGAATGGTGGTAAAGTGCTGTAGTATTTTGAAATTTGTGATTGCTGCTCTTTAACGGCATTGCCTTGCTTACTTTCTGCAAGCTTCTGCTCAGCTTGTAGGCGGATCAGGCTTGGAGTGATGATATCACCAGGTCTCCTGCTAGTCAACCTGGTGACACCTTGCAGGGCGTTAAAGTGCCTTTCTTCTTCCTCGGTATTTGTGGACTTTGCTGAGATAATCCTACTCTGCTTGCCAGCATGAGCTGTAAGAGAATGCCAGTACCTGCCATAGAATTTTCTGCTTGTTAGAACCTTTGGCTGCCCAATGACATCTTTGCATATCATGGCATGGATGAATGCTTGGTTGTGAAGACGTAGGACTAACTTTGGAGAGCGTGATTGGGCTGGCAAGTAGAGTAGTTTACTGAGCTCTGTGAGGGAATCTAGCAGCATCTGTATGTTGGGTCTTACTTTACCTATTGAAATGAGATAGAATATGATATCATAATAATTAATTAAATATTCACAATGTTATTAAAAGGTGAAGCATTGTAGTCATCTTAATTGACTTTGATTTCACTTTTTTACAATAAGTACAGTCAATAGCTACAAGTAGCCCACTTGTAGTTCAAGCATGTACTTTTAAGAGTTATTTTGTTAAACAAAACCTGTGTTAAATTAACCTGTTTACATTTTTTATTTCATTTGACTGCATGTTTACTTTTGACAAGGCACATGTATACTGACTATTATACATTTTGTTTTATACATGCAGGTGTGAAAGTTTTAGACACACACATGTAAGTGAAATTCTCAAATATTTTAAATGCCTTATTACATGTACATGTATAATAAATAAACACCAGCCTTTGATAATTTTGTTGCATAATCATATGCATATGTTGTGGTTCAAATTTTTCTTTGGTTTGAAAATTTTCAAACCAGTTTAATTTTTGTTTTCCTTTGTCTCAAATTCATTATCATATTCCAAGACAAAGAAAAACAAAAATCAACCCGGTTTAAAAAATTTTAAACCAAAGAAAAATTTGAACCACAACATATACATTTCCAGAATTTAGTTTTAAAAATATAATTGATTAATTATTGGCTTAGATGTTGTTGACAAAAAAAAATGATACAATTTCCTACAGCTTTCATAAATTGCACACTTTAAAAACCATTTCTTATCGCGTTCGAAGAACGCAATTCTAATTTGGTTCGTGTTGGTTGTCCTGTGGTTTACATGCAGTAAAATTTGAGATTTTTTGGTAGACGGTCTTCCAAATGGCCGCCCCTATTGCTTTTTTCAGGGGCTCATTTCCGCCGGAAGTTCCTTCGAACGCGCCTCCATAATCTCCGATTACTGCTAGTTATTAGATCTACTGTAGTTAGCAAAATGTTATGATCATTACCTCTTAAGTACTGAGCCACTATGACAGCTGCAAGTCGATAATCACAGCCACGTAGTTTTTCCTTTCCAGCAAATGCGCACTCGATGATGTCCTGAAATGCAGTTTTTTCGTCTTTTTCAAGGTGTGAAGGCAACTCAGTGAGAACATTGGCAATATGTTCCTTAACATCATGAAGAGGCTCTGTAGGTAAGACTTCATAGCTTCCTGTTTGAAATAAGAGTTTCATCTGGTCATCTTCCATGTAATGCAACAGATTATATTGTCATTGTTATTATTTTTATGTAAAAAATATATTGCATAAACAAACATGTACCACATAATTAATTCAATTTATTTTATTTTATTTATGAACAACATAATTTATCATAATATCTAGTCATTAGACTTGCACATGTTACATGTACATGTGTGCTGGAACTTCCCAATATATGTGTACCTCCTTCATCCTACCCAGAACATGAGCCATGGAAAAATCTTGCTGTACATACTTTTTCAAGATTTAAATTGATGTTTACAAAATTGGTAAAAGACAGTATGCAATGCATACCTAAACCAAGGTCTGCAAGGGTTTTCTCTTGGTCGAAGAACATCATAGCAGGCACTCGTTGAATTCCACCAATCTCTTCTTTGAGAATTTCCTGAAGCTCTTTCTTCTGCCCATCACTCTCAAGGCCCCGGGCATTACATTCTCTCCTCAGCTCTTCTAAACGAAGATCTTTAAATGGTTTTAAACCACCATTCCTTTTATTTTTTCCAGCAGGCCCTTGTAGAACTTTCTTTAACCGTTCTGAAAGAGTAAGGTGAGGTCTTGCAAGAGAAACTGCAAGATCTTTGTACTTCCTTGCATCACCACTACAACTGGCACATCCAGCATTTCCCCCTTTCTGCTCTCCAGCCTCAAATTCTTGCTCAGGGCCATCACCGTGAAAAAATCGAACTATGTCAGTGATCTCAACTCCATTTGATGTGGTGACTTTAGTATGCAGACTTTGTAAACAGGCCTTTCTGGTGTTAATGTAGGCTAGCTGATCAACTTCGGAAGAACCGCACCTCCCCAGTATGTAGACATGAGGTCTTTCAACTACAGACTGCACATCAATGTTTTCTTTGCCGTTGGCCATCATTTCTTCATTGGTGTAATATAGGGCCTCATCATACACTGAATTAACTGTGAGTAGAAGGTGACCATGGTTGAGAAGGGTTGAGTTGTCACCCCAAATCATGAGGTGCCTCTTTCTTTCCATTGTTTTTAATCTCTCTTTAGTCTCAATTTCACTTTCTTTCTCTGTGTTGGCATCCTCACCTAGCTGCACAAGTCTGGATCTCACTTCAGCATCTGTCATGGAAGTATAGTATTCATCATCGTGAACTCGTAGTAAACCCAGTGATTCATGCTCTTTAAGCATGCGTGTCCTTATTTCAAGTAGAGGAATCTTACGGCCAGATACAGTAAACCTTTCAGTCTTGAGTGTACCTTCCTTTGTCAATGACACCTTCTTGAATGTTTGGGGCACAATCATTTCGCCTAGAATGAACTCACCACTTTCAATTTTACTCTAAAAACAACAACAACAAAACAAAAATAAACAAAGTACATTTGTATTCATACACTGTAACTCATACCTGTGAGTATTTTGTACAATGGTGTAACATTGTAATGTAAGACTGGAAAACCTCAAAAGGTAAACTTTGAAAATGTTGTAAGATTTTTTACCTGTACAAATTTGGAAATTTCTCTCTTAAAACGTATGCATATTCTGATTCATTAATCAGCTACATTCTCTTGGAAATTAACCATTGATAATTTAAAGAGCTCTATATCTTTATGAAACTGTGAGAAGTCTTGAAAACTGGTACATTACATGCACCATGTACAATTCAGTAGAGATTGATGGGCCCTCAATAAAAGTAAAACAAATTCTCTTTTTAAATTCATTGTGTTTGCTATTCAGCTGATTAATTTATAATAGTTCACTGCACGGTATACTAACTAACCATTAAGGTTTCCTTTATTTCATTGTTTGTTCTTGGAATTGGCACTGAAATTTCTCCACCCTGCATTCTGTTTAATTTTCGCCTGGCTGATGATTTTTTCCCTCTGAATTGCTGGAATCTTGATAACTGCACTCCTTTACTTTCCAGAAACTCCTTAACAACCATGTTCCCCAGTTTGGTTTTTTCCATCACACCATATTGACGTGCAAGTTCTGAATAATTGATCTGAAAAAAAAGTAGACACCTTTCATGTTTTGGCAATTAAATTTCTCTCTGACCTGTTATTAGATCTGTCGATTTCGGCTTCAAGGTAATAATTGTTGTGGAACTTCCGTTCACCTCTGGGATTACCAATATTTAGCATTGATAACAGTACTGCCTTACTGTTTATTATTATTATTATTATTATTATTATTATTATTATTATTATTATTATTATAATTAAATATTTTTATTATATTTTATGAAATTATTACACTGTATGTTTTAATACACATACCCATATGGGCATTGTAGTGCATTCATGTTACATGAATGATAGTTTGTTGAAAGATATTATTTTCATTAGTTTGTTATAATTAATTAGGCCCGAGTGCGACTTTACCTTTTTATCTTATTCTTTATTTGTGTATTGTTATGTTTTACTCACCCTTTCTCCATCTCTCATTGTATTTACTTTTTCCAGGAGCCCATCTTTGTCAAAGTCAAGATCCTCTGGCCTTGGGGAGTGCCTTTTCTTCTTACATTGACCATCTTCTTCCTGACGCTTCCTTTTATTGGCCCTTTGTTCTGCATCTTCTGGGCTTTCAAAGAAGAGAGACAACCGCTGTTCCTGTCGTTGGCTGTAGGTCTGTCTGGTGGCAAGCATGGTGTCACAGTCCTTTTCTGACCATTTAGTTTGGATGCAACTCTTTTGAACTCTTGCTTTTTTCTTTCTTTCATTTTTCATTTCAGCATGTGATTTTTTCTCTTGAAGATGTAACTCAGAAACATTGGTTTGTGCATTTGCAAATGTTACCCCAAATATTTTTTTAAATGGGGCATTGATTTTTTGATAAATCTGTGAAGTGGCTGTTTTTATGGCCTTTTTTGTGACCTTCACATTTCCCCGACATGATGGTTTAAGAATACGACTGTTAATGTTCTTGTGAACACCTTGTTGTGTAATAGAGCTTTCTTTGTAACTCCACTTGGGAAATAAAGATTGATAAGAGAAGTGATGAACATCACATGCCTTGCAATCTGTACGAGTGTGCTGCTTCTTTTCGTATTCGGTCAGCTTTTCCCAGTTGTTAGGGCTGAAATGTTCTGTGTATTTATCCTTATCGGTTTTCAGCTTCCATTTTCCAAAATGGTGTACAAGACTCTTGGAGCGCTTGGTATAGGAATGTTGATCTACCTCATATCGCTCTTGATGTTCATGAAAGACTGCTAGGTAGTTTTTCAACCGGTTTTCTTGGTCGTACTCCACTTTCCCAGTTGGTTTTATGAAACTGCGTTTGACTGCAATTCGAGCAAATCCACAGCCAAAGAAAGAGGCCATTTATGGCGCCAAATCTAACCGTTTTGGCCCAAATAATTATATAAAAAACCGTGGCTTTTTTGTTCTAAATCGCTTTTAGTCCAATTCACTTTCGTATGAACTTTGATATAACTTTAAGAAATTAATTACAATCTTTGTAGAAAGAGCATAAAATCTACACACATCAGAAACGGATCGTTGCTCAACTAATTAGCTCAGTTAAATTTTCCGCCAAAACCTTGCGCATGTCATTTATAAAGGTCAATGAAGGCTCATAATAAGCTGCAAGCAATATGCACATTTTATTTCACAAACCTGCAACATAAATATTACAATACGCATTTCTTTATATAAATTTAGACATTTATTCTCACCTTTTCACCAAGAAACACGAAAATGTACATTCTTTAGACCACCTTACTATTAGCAAAAGTATAATTTTTTTTATTTTCAGCGTCTGTAGTTAAATTTATAGTAATAAAACCAGTGAAAATTTCGGAAAAATGACTCTAACCACCTCAAGCTCCATGCTTCTTCGTCCGCCATTTTGTGTATTGGAACCAGGCCTGATATCGAATCGTTGATCCTATTGGCCATTTCGTCTCTAGGACAACGGGAATGATCGCTCCCAGCTTTCCTTTTCAATTAACTGCTCGGTCAACATGGCGGATTCAAGATGGCGGATAACAGTCCTTCGGGGAATATATTTTGCAAAACGGCAACACTTTTAAAGGTCGATGTCCAGTTTTCAGTTCCAAATACTTATGTATCAAGATGTCTTCCACATTTCTGTGCTTGGCCTTTTCAGAAAATCAAACTAATTGACATTTAATTTCGCAAAAAATAATGGTTTTGTGCTACGTTTTTAAATCGTCTAAAAAGTACTTCCACACAGGACACTATTTCGTCAAAGGCCAAGCACAGTTTAACAGTGTAAGTATCCTTTATTTCGAGGGTACCATTGTATTTTTCAAGGGTTACAGAAAAAGTGTTGCCATTTTTTGTTTAAAATAGTCTATTTTTCATCTCTTATCGGCTCCCCTTAAACGTCAATCACGTGACCAAATCACGTGATATTTTATCACCGTGGTCGGAATTTTAATTAAGTTAAGTGGACCAAATTTCGTTCGATTCTGTCAAAACCTCTTTGAGCAACACTAATTTATGTTAAAAAAATGCATTTTCCAGTCTGGGCCCCTGCCTTAATTTACCTGAGTAACCGTCATGTGTTCACGTTCTACACAAAACCTATAATTCGATCATCTGACGATGTTGTTTTGCAGGGAACGGCAAAGAAATGCTAAAATGCAAAACGCATGTACAGAGGCATTAGCTACGGTCACACCAGCCATTTTACCCTTGGGCAAGAGGCTCTTGGTCCTCTTGCCCAACGGGAAAGCAACTTTCTGTGTGTGACCGTTTTCCCCAGAGTGAAATTGCCCTCGGGAAATTTCCATGGATACGTCAAAAAGAACAAAAGAATTGCCCATGACAGTTCCAGAGGTAAGTCCTATGGGTTAACAAGAACCCAAAGCGGCTCAACCAATCACGAAAAAGTGATATGTACCAAACATTAGAAAACACGTGCAGTCCGTGCAGTCGTGCTGCAACATCCACGTTTACATTCATGATTTCCCGCCAAATCGGATGATCGTGTTTCTTCTCCTTGGGTAATTTGTCTGCGTGTGTCCGCAAACATGAAATCGAACAAAACCCAGAGCGAGCCCAACCCAAGCTATTTCCCCATGGGGAGCTTTGGTGAAAGAGCTCTAGTGTGACCGCAGCTATTGTTTTTCCTGTAAACTTCTTGTTTTGTGGCGTTCTCGCTGCCGTTTCCATCGTGGTTGATAAACTGGCTCCATGTCCACCGCGGTCAAACGAGAGAAATTAGCGAAAGTTAAGCAAAGTACTTCAAAGTTAAGGTTGTCATTTTCACTGTTTAAAGTTTAATATATTGCCAATACACTGTCAATTTACTAAACGTTTTGAAAGTTTACTAAAAACGTTCTAAGCGTTTGAAAACTATGAACTGCGGAATTGTCCGTGCCATTTGCCAACACAATTTTGCTTTGGTACGAAGCGTTTTGGTCATTTTTCAACCAAAAGAAGCTCATTTTTTTGAGAAAGATGAAAAGATAGTATATAAACTAATTATTTTGTACATCCTTGCCCATGTTTCCACTTAATATTGAATGAAATCCCACTAAATAAAACGAAAAACGCCTCGGACGTTTGACCGCGGTGAAGGCTCCATGTCTTGTGTTACAAGCAACTTCGTCCCCGGGGACCAGCTTCTTCGGTTTCAAAATGGCGGGGCGGGACCGGAGTAGAAAACCCTGGACACGGCTGCCAAAATAGTCCATAAATATCTGGGAAAATTTGTCGCGTGAAATATGACTGAATTGACTATTTTGCTAATGTTGTGTTCCCAGTGCATCTTGGGTAGTTCCAGTCCTTTGTGGAGGCAAACGACCAGTTTGGCAGGTAATTTGAAATTTTAATTTTGGCCGTTTGCCCCCACAAAGGACTAGAACTACCCAAGATGCACTGGGAACACAACATTAGCAAAATAGTCCATTGTCTTTGTTTTGTTTGAACAACGGTTTCACGGATTGTCAGAAAACAAACACGGCTAAAATCGCTGAAAAAGAACCTCGGAAAACGCCATTTCATCGTGTAACAAAATACTCCTTGAGTCTTGGTGAAGCCCAAATCATACCGTCCAGAAGGACGTCGGACACCTTATTGAGACGTATATAACGAAGTAACTGGTTAGCTTTCAGTTGGGGTTAGGGTTAGCAGTTTATATAGTTATATTTAGGACTAAGCAACCCGAGAAGCTAGACGGTACAGTGGTACGGTAGGCTATGTAAGCCTAAGCGTAGCTGAGGTCACAGGTTCAATCGTGAGTGGGGATTTTAGATTTTCCTTTTTACACTTAAAAATTACTAAAAATGAAATTCTAAGTGTCGACATTACGTTGTATATAAGTCTCAATAAGGTGTCCGACGTCCTTTTGGACAGTATAATTTAGGCACAACCATGAGTCTTGGCGGTATTTTGGCAGGCTTGTTCAGCGGTTTGTACGTCCGCCCCGCCATTTTGAAAACGGAGGGACCCTGGGGACGAGGTAGTTATACATTACCGGCATATATGTGATGTCTTCCATCTCCTCAAGTGCTGATTCTTTATGAGATACCGCTGGATTAGTTGTATGGTAGGTATACAAACCACTGGATAGATTCATACTATCCATTCTGAAAATAAATGTCATATGTTCAATCGGTTAGACTCGTTGAGTTATATGGGAACCTCCATTGCTATAACAAATTGACGTTAAATTGTTGGAAATAAAGTCGAAATTTAAATTTTTTAAAAAGCAGGTGCAAATATACTTTCAGTGTACAAAAAAATGGATATGAATATCGCCTATTTTTGCTTTTAAATTTCCCGCGCGCCGCCATTTTGAATATTTATAACGTGTTACGGTTGTCTTATTGTTGCATACAAAAGAACTTCGATTCTTAACAATAGCGGCAACCGTAACACTTCACAAATATTCAAAATGGCGGCGCGCGGGAAATTTGAAAGCGAAAATAGGCGATATTTATATCTATTTTATTTATACACTAAAATTATATTTGCACCTACTTTTTAAAAAAATGAAATTTCGACTTTATTTCCAACAATTTAACGTCAATTTGTTCTGACAATGGAGGCTCCCTTTAAGTCTATTTAAAAGTAAATAAGGAGCAAAGGACCCCGAACGAAAATGCTGCTGGTGTACTTAGGATCTGGAGAAGATCTAGTCAGCCAAAAATAGAGATAAATCAAAGTACAAAGCAAAGCTGATACTACGTAGAACATTAAACGCGACAACGACATGATAGAGCCCAAACTGAAAGCCAAAATGCAACCGTGGACAGCTGTTTCGACCTGGTTGGGTCTCGTCAGCACGGTCTAGCAGCAAAAAGATAGAAAAACTAGCGCGAACGCCAATTCTCTACCAGATCGCACGTGGTGATGACCACAGATGAGCTCGAGTTTAAACGTTTGCCAACCAATCAGACCCAACCAGACCCAACCAGATCGAAACAGCTGTCCACGGTTGCATTTTGGATTTCAGTTTGGGCTCTATCGTGTCCTTGTCGCGTTAAATGTTCTACGTAGTATCAGCCTTGCTTTGTACTTCTATTTATAGGGTTCGAGTGATTGACTACGAGTTCGACTTTTGAACTTAAAGTCAGTCACGTTACCAGAGCTGTCGGTCCGTCATGTTGCTGAACAGAAGATAAAGAGACTTTAGGTATAAAATTTGTGTTGCGAATGATTATCTAGAGCATGCGAACTGGGTTTGAAAAGTCGACTCGTACTCAATCTCTTACTCGTAGTCCAATCTAAAGCTCCCTAATAAGGACATGACGGTAGCCACCTTTCCCTAAGGGACAGAGCCCCTTCATTATGTTTAAGTAACAATGCGTGTAAGAACTAGGCAATCCTCTATTGTTCTGCGGTATTTTGCTTTCCCCACATACCATTGTTTAGATTTTCTTACTTAGAATGCAACAACCTATGGACAACACGTTTTTGAAATAAAATGTACTGAAACTTTATTTTAAAGCGATATTTCTTTTGTGTTACAAGATTTTATCCAATCATGGGACTCCAAAATAATGGCCACTGAAGAAAGTCTTCTAATTTTCCATGTTTCCCACTTAGAAATTTTGCTGCATTAAACCTCAGAATAGTTTTCACTAAAAGGGAATCAACAAGTAAACTAGAGAGAAATAAATGCGCTACCTGATGAAGTGATAGTAGATTTTCATGTTTTAGCCAATGAGGTGGACCGTTTCAACAATATTAAAATTAACACCTTTCTGCATTCCTTGCCGTTGGGTTGCCTAGTTCTTACTAGGACCATTACTTAAATATGAAGAAAAACTCGCCAAAAATGATGAAAGCAAAGAATTATAAACTAAAAAAAAACAAAACAAAATAACACGGCTGAAAAACGCAAACGTTTCACCAGAAAACAAAAATGTAATTTTGATTTTTGGACCACCTATCACGAAATCAACTGATGTACTGTAATCCACTTGTATCCTTATGATCTTGCACTTTTCCTTCACTTGTTCTATTTTTGTCTGGAGACTGTTGTGAAAGCTATCATATCATCTTTGTGGATGGATATTTACTGCGCCTTTCAATAACATGCGGAATTTGAAATTCATATTTCCACTAACAGTTGCGTTTTACACTGCCGACAATCATCTTACCTCTCAGGAAACAGATCTTCACTTCAATGAGGTCAAAAGGTCACGTCCGTGCATTATGATTGGTAGATTTCGATCCATTTTGTTTGTTTCTTTTTTACATGGTCCGTTGGCTTTCGTATTAATTATGATTGACGGCAGGGAATAACGCAACTGTTGGTGGAGATTTGAATTTCAAATTCCGCATGTTATTGAAAGGCGCAGTAAGCGGCAGAAAAGTTTAGGCGTTGTCGTGAGACGCGCTGTTGCCTTTTACAAAATACTACCTGAACTTATTTTGTATTCAAGACAACATATTTTGTCTCTCAGAAAACAAGACGTTAAACTTAGGCCCGGTTCAAACGTCGAACTTTACATGTGCCGAATCTAATGCAATTGAGCAAGAACAATAGATTTTGCTCATTTGCATTAGATTCGGCACATGTGAAGTTCGACGTTTGAACCGGACCTTAAAGGCGTTAAGGTTCGAAGTGACATTTTACTAGAGAACACTAGAGAAAATTAGTGGTTTTTTTAATCCAATGAGTTTATTTCGAATATCTAAGGAGCCTAAGGTCCTACGATTTGTTAATCGGGAACACTTCATTTTGTTATTACTGTTAACACCTGTTTACCTTTTTTGGACCTTGTTGATTTTGTAGCTCAAACAGGAAATAACAATGCATTGGATGAGAACAATCACACATATTGCGATAACTGCAGCGATCAAAACTGCAAAAGAATAAACTATGTTTCAATATCCGAGTCCTTTCTACGTGATTAAATGGTGGGAGCACAGCGTTCTACAGCAAACGGTATTTTAACTTCCATTTATGGCATTAAAATAATACTATTTGTTGATAATACATACGTATTTCAATCGTTTCGTCTCCACATAAGAAAGAGTCATCACATGTACGCTCGGCACAAACTAAAGAAAAAACAAATAAAGTAAATTAATAACCCTTGTATATATGATACCTGAATAATAAAAGAATTAAACAAAAGTGCACGATTAAACTGTAATATACACTTGATTGAAGAAACGTTGTCGGGATGAAAAAAAAACCTCAAAATATAAAAGATAGGACGGAATGAAATTCGGGAAACAAGGTCAATAAGGCTAAATGTTTAATAAGATCTATTCCTTCCTGAAAGATTTTCAGATGATGATTTTGAAAATACTTACAGTTTATCTTAGAACACAAGAAGTTTTTTTTCCGTTTCCCAGAGAACCATTCGGTCGTATCGTTCATGGTTTTTACCTTTTTTCTGCACAACAACATTTTTTTTAATGAGATGCACAATGTCATCATGATATAATAATGAAGTATTGGCATAATTAATAGTACTTTCCTGTGGTACTGTTTATTATGCTGTACGAGGTGATTCTACTTTTAAATGTGTGAATAAAATCGTACAATGTCACAATTCAAATGAAAGCTACTGAGCAGTACTTTCCTGTGGTGCTGTGTATTATGTTGTAAAAGGCGGTTCTAACTTTTGAGTCTCTGGATGAAATCCTAAAGTGTGATCATTCAAATGAAAGCTACTGAGCAGTAGTTTCCTGTTGTACTGTTTATTATGCTAAACAGGGTGGTTCTACTTTTAAATGTGTGGATGAAATCGTACAATGTCACCATTCAAATGAAAGCTATTGAGCAGTACTTTCCTGTGGTACTGTTTATTATGCTGTACAAGGTGGTTCTGACTTTTGAGTCTGTGGATGAAATCCTAAAGTGTGACCATTCAAATGAAAGCTACTGAGCAGTAGTTTCCTGTTGTACTGTTTATGATACCTTTTTTCTGCACAACAACATTTTTTTAATGAGATGCACAATGTCATCATGATATAATAATGAAGTATTGGCATAATTAATAGTACTTTCCTGTGGTACTGTTTATTATGCTGTACGAGGTGATTCTACTTTTAAATGTGTGAATAAAATCGTACAATGTCACAATTCAAATGAAAGCTACTGAGCAGTACTTTCCTGTGGTGCTGTGTATTATGTTGTAAAAGGCGGTTCTAACTTTTGAGTCTCTGGATGAAATCCTAAAGTGTGATCATTCAAATGAAAGCTACTGAGCAGTAGTTTCCTGTTGTACTGTTTATTATGCTAAACAAGGTGGTTCTACTTTTAAATGTGTGGATGAAATCGTACAATGTCACCATTCAAATGAAAGCTATTGAGCAGTACTTTCCTGTGGTACTGTTTATTATGCTGTACAAGGTGGTTCTGACTTTTGAGTCTGTGGATGAAATCCTAAAGTGTGACCATTCAAATGAAAGCTACCGAGCAGTAGTTTCCTGTTGTACTGTTTATGATACCTTTTTTCTGCACAACAACATTTTTTTAATGAGATGCACAATGTCATCATGATATAATAATGAAGTATTGGCATAATTAATAGTACTTTCCTGTGGTACTGTTTATTATGCTGTACGAGGTGATTCTACTTTTAAATGTGTGAATAAAATCGTACAATGTCACAATTCAAATGAAAGCTACTGAGCAGTACTTTCCTGTGGTGCTGTGTATTATGTTGTAAAAGGCGGTTCTAACTTTTGAGTCTCTGGATGAAATCCTAAAGTGTGATCATTCAAATGAAAGCTACTGAGCAGTAGTTTCCTGTTGTACTGTTTATTATGCTAAACAAGGTGGTTCTACTTTTAAATGTGTGGATGAAATCGTACAATGTCACCATTCAAATGAAAGCTATTGAGCAGTACTTTCCTGTGGTACTGTTTATTATGCTGTACAAGGTGGTTCTGACTTTTGAGTCTGTGGATGAAATCCTAAAGTGTGACCATTCAAATGAAAGCTACTGAGCAGTACTTTCCTGTGGTGCTGTGTATTATGTTGTAAAAGGCGGTTCTAACTTTTGAGTCTCTGGATGAAATCCTACAAGGCGGTTCTTACTTTTGAGTCCTAAAGTGTACAGTAGGATATAAGAATGTAGAACCGAGTAGGAAATACTATTACACTGTCGTTCACGATTAAAGTTTTGTATGTTTAAGATTCTTTGGTTATCATTATTGACAAATCTGTTAATTATGGTCTGGCTATTAACTAAACTTATCTTAATATAGCAAACAATATAGGACAAATAGGTTTCTATCCGTTATATACTGTCCGTTAAATATCAGGTAATTCACAAAGGAATTTCAAATCCTTTTGTGAATTATCTGATTGTTCAAACGTCGAATTACATGAAGTTCAACTCGTCGCGATCTGCCTCTACTTTATACTCCATCAGTTCACAAAGTCAGTCAAGGCACAGATCATGACGTGAATGCACATTCGAGAAAATTCCAGTTCAGTGAGAAATAGCGTAAACGAATGCTGCATATTCTTGCCACGATTTACATGATACTGTATTAGAATCTTACATTTGTGTGTGAAACAAACATAAACATGTACCGTATGGATACCAAATGTCCAAATGCTAAAATTATGTCTGCTTTGTTTAGAATCCTTGGGTAACAATCTACAACTAATCAGTTATTGTTTTGCTATATCAATCCAACTTACCTCCTCTGTTTAAACCAACGAATACCAAGAAGATGAAAATGCTTAAGGTACCCTCCATCGTGATGTTGCACTGATGTTAATTCGAGTAATCACGACCCGCGCAAATGTTGTGTTCAAAAGGTCGTCCTGGCGATTGAATCGAACTACCTCAGCGTTGGAATTTAATCACTTTAACATTGTAGAATAATCAAGATGGCTTGACTTTTGAAGCATAAAATTTATATTCTTTATCCTTTGAAACGTGAACAATAGACATTAGGGATTAGCTGATGCGTGTGAAACAAAAAAAAAAAAAACAGCACAATTCTTACACGAAATTAGACCAAATAAAATTGTTTTGTTTTCTATCTTTTTTAGATGAATGTGGGTTAAATCGAATTCATTTCAATATTTCGAACAAAATCAAAACTAACAACACGAACATAACTGGAACGCAACAAAACCGGAAGCACAGACGTTTCCCTTGTAGTTCATCTTTGCTGTATAATTATTAAAAGTTTTAACGTCTAGTTCACAGCAGAGAGGCTTCCTGCTTTTAAAACTAGAGAAGGGCTTATATTCTGGGGGGACTTATAATCGGATGTATTTTTTTGTTTACAGATAGATGAGCCTATAACCGAAAGGTCTTATTAACGGTGGGGGGGGGGGGGGGGGGGGGCTTATAAGCGGGGGGCTTATAATCCGGGGGGCTTATAACCGGGGGGCCTATAACCGGGAGGGGCTTATAAGCAGTAGTTTACGGTATTTAGTGAAATTTAAGAAAAAAAAAACATGGACTAAAACATGAACTAACACTATTAGATTTCGTTCACTTAACCTGGTCGATTTATATATACATATTTATTGTAAAAACTCTTATTCTTCGGCCATTTCAACTTTAACAGAAATAAAATACACACTGCGGTTACAAACATGACAAAACAACGCATATTGTAAAAAACTTTGATTAATGACTTGACGTTTCGTATGCTTCAACATACATCTTCAACATACATCTTCAACATACATCTTCAACATACATCTTCAGGTTCCAGTCTTTCTCCATAGCATTTAAATTTTATTGTATGATATCCAACCGTCACTTCTGAAGATGTATGTTGAAGCATACGAAAAGTCAAGTCATTAATCAAATTTTTTTACAACATGCGTTGTTTTGTCATGTTTATAACCGCAGTGTGTATTTTATTTCATATTTATTGTATAATATATGGTATATGCACGATACCGTAAATAAATGTACAAAGGTTTTGGGCTTATTTTATCTGACTTTAATTATCTATGAAAGGGCATCTATTGCGTGCCACTGCAAACAGAACGCAATAGAAACGTTACACTGGCTTAAGTTTACCCAACGTTTTGATTATGTCTCTAGCTTTCTTGGGAGGAAGTGACAACGAAATTTACATGAGTGTGGTTTATAGAAAAAAAAAAAACATTAAAAAACCAATGGGATTAAATTCAATGATATTGCTGTTTTTATCTTTTTATGACACCTCAGCTCTGCAACACTTTCTCCTCCATAAGCTACAATAAAATCCTTGCGACGTTGTGTGCACGCTATATGGACCTATGTTTACTTCCATTCGTTTGTCTTTTGTCATGTGACACGTGATAAAATGCTGCACGTTCACACTTGGTCTTTCTTTCTCAAGCATGAAACCACTGTCCATACTGTGGTATTTTCTGGTGGTGTGTTCTCACTAAAACCACTTGTCTCCAAGGTATCGTTTTGTTACTCGTATACACTTGGTCCGCCTATCTAAATTACGACAGCACTGTCATTTCTTGGTAGCTGGTCTGTCTCTAATGCATCACTTTGGCTTTCCGTAGTTGGGTTTACACTAAGTCTTGTTATGTCCACTATTACTCCATTATCAATAATGGTATTTTCTCTGGATGTTTGTGTAGTCTGTTGATTCACCTGTCTGCCACTCACTGCCATCTCGTAAGAAGGCAAAAATGGAAACTGATTTCCCCACTGCGATTCCGCATCTACCCTTCCTGATCGAGATCTGCAATGTACAAGTAAAATTCACAAGTGCAAACTAAGTACTGTACGGTTTGTTATATCAACCATTGGCTTTACAGGCGTTCCCTCCTACTAAACACATGAAGATGTCAATCAATTTGAACTTGAATTACGCCTCCGTTTGGCCAGGGGTTAAGGGTGTGGTATTGACGAGAGAGGTGTAGGCGACTTGCCTATCGAAAGCGACTTCCTACGCTTCCATACCCAATTTGCAGATATAGTACTCCATCCGCGCGCAAAGCTTCGACAAAAAGCGAAGAACTCTTACCCAAATACAGCATCCCATGCTTTGCATGCAAACAGCATGAATACGATCATCTGAACGGCAAACACCACACCAAACACGATTAATACAGTGAAGGCAGCTGAAAAAACAAAAACAAAATACACAACGTACTTCACGTGACCCAGTATTTTGTCGCTTATCTCACTATTGGCATGGTTCAATTTTGAAATCTTTATCCAGCGCCTTAAATTGTAATATTATCTCTCGTTTGCTCAAAATCACATATTTACTCGTTTACCAAGAGATAAAAATCATGTGATGTTGAAAAAATAATCTAATAAAGCGTGTAACATGTGCGATGTTTGCGCTCAATGAAAGAGCGATAAAGCATTGCGTATTTTTTTCCCGCGAACGGCAGCACCGCGTTCTAACGGAAACACCAGCTTGCAGTTGATTATCTTTACTTTTCCTCGAGTCGTTAAATAAATCCACCAGAAAAATCGAAAATAATTCCATGTTCACGACAAACGCGAAATTACTCACTTTTCCGCAGAAACGGGAAACGGCAGGCGGCAAAAGTTGGATTTTTGCCGTTCGCGGAAAAACGAACGTGATGCTTAATCTATGTAACGTTCACGACAGCTTCCACTTGTCTTCGCGTATTGTTCCGTGGCAAACGACAGACAGAAAAATAATACATTTCCCGTTTGCGGTATATGTGATCCTTAAACTGTCTATTTTTAGCAGATGGCAAACGAAAACCTAAGGTTTGCTAGTCATCGTCTGCCGTGAACGTGATAGTTGATCTGTCTAAAAACTGCAGGCGGAAGTAGTCAACGCAAGAAGCGCCTGGGGAAGTCTTTATTAGCTAAATAACTCACAAATCTGAAGCTAAACCCAGTTTTCGGAGCATCAGTTGAATGACAGTATTACAACTCTCCCCCGTAATTGGAATGATAGTCCATCACGTACAGTGTCCACGCCCCCCCTCCCCCCCGTGCACACACACACTAGCATTACATCGTCGACGCAGTGACGATACATACATACATTCATACATAACTTTATTTAAACACGGTAAAAACATCAGTTATAAAGAAAGATTAAAACTGGTTTACATGTTTGCCGTGTGGGAGTACGAGGTGGACATAAGGCAATTGATTTCGTTATTAAATTTTTTATAAGATCTAATGGCTCTGACATTCTGTGGAAGATTATTTCACAACAGTGCCCCACTGTAGCAAAAACTGTGTTTTAAAAAAATCTGTACGGGGCTTGGGCAGACAGAATTTGTTTTCCTTGTCTCTAAGTTCATAGTTTGTGCTGAAAGGCGTAAACAAGCCTTGAAGGTAATCCGGAGTTTGATTGATTACAGTTTTAAACATTATATTCGCTTTGAATTTCTGCCTTTTTGTAATGAGGTCATCCCAACCTAGACTAGTGAGAAGGGTAGTAGCACTAGAATAAAAATCAGACATAGTGATGGGAGATGGTTTATTGCCTAGGATACTGACAGAGAGCTGGACTCGAGCCACCAACCTTTCGGGTTTACGTTCGACAGGCTAACCACTTCATAACTATACTTCTATGCCTTAACAGCTTACCAGCTTATAGGGTAAAGGGTAAAGTCGCACACGAGCCACAGGTGGCCCACACGAGCCAAAGGTGACCCACACGAGCCACAGGTGACCCACACGAGCCACAGGTGACCCACACGAGCCACAGGTGAACCACACGAGCCACAGGCGACTCACTTGAGCCACAGGTGGCCCACAAGAGCCACAGGTGATCCACACGAGCCGCAGGTGATCCACACGAGCCACAGGTGGCCCACACGAGCCACAGGTGGCCCACACAAACCACAGGTGACCCACACGGGCCATAGGTGACCCACGCAAGCCACAGGTGACCCACACGAGCCGCAAGTAGCCCACACGCGCAACAGGTGACCCACACGGGCCATAGGTGACCCATACGAGCCAGAGGAGGCCCACACGAGCCACAGGTGACCCACACGAGCCACACGTGACCCACACGAGCCACAGGTGGTCTACAAGAGCCACAGGTGGCCCACACGAGCCACAGGTGATCCACACGAGCCACAGGTGATCCACACGAGCCACAGGTGGCCCACACGGGCCTTAGGTGACCCACGCAAACCACAGGTGACCCACACGAGCCGCAGGTGGCCCACACACGCCACAGATGACCCACACGGGCCATAGGTGACCCATACGAGCCACAGGAGGCCCACACGAGCCACAGGAGGCCCACACGAGCCACAGGTGACCCACACGAGCCACAGGTAGCCCACTCGACCGTGGCGTAACCCAGTTTCTATAGCATAAAGTAACTAAGAATATTGCTACCACCCTGGATGGGATGGTGGTCCATCACAGGGTTACCCCCAGCATCTTGTCGTCGGTGCCCATTTATACACCTACAACAATGTGTAGCAAAGTTTCTTGTCTGAAGAAACGACACGACAGCAGAGACACCAACCTGGTAAAATCCCACTGCACCACTAAACCTAAACAGCTTACCAGTTCATTTATAGGTATGTCTGACTAGTAATAAGAAAACGCACAGGAATGTACCAACACTTACTAGTTTCGTTTTTGTCTCCTGTGTGATCTGAATGAGCAACGTAATCTTCAATAAAACAAAATAATATTGTTAAAAAGATAGCCATAATAAAATATATTAGTTAAAGATTATTTACACATGAAACACATTCAATTCAGGTTAGTCAGGAAGTGTCTTCATTGAGACAACAACTTCTATAAACATTTGTACAACTTACTAAACTAACCCCCCCCCCCCCGTCCCGCGTGAACTAACAATGCCGAAATCGTTTTCCGACTGAAATTACACAAGCGTTACTAACTTGTTTGTCCGAAATAAAGGAACGAACGAGAGCATTATAAAAATCACAATGACCATTGTTATCGATAGAAATTTTCACTACGGGATGTTAAAGAAAATAGTTAAAAGTGGTTTTCGACCTTCCTTAACCCCACTTAATCTAACAAATTGCTTTTCGTGGATAGTTTGGATTGAAATAAACTGGTCAACACGTAGTTAAATAGCAATCAGTTGGAGCTACGGAATTGTATGATTTCGGTATGGAACACAAGAAATTCGACCCCGATTAGAGAGCGGTGTTGAATACAGAAAAACCAATAATTCCAGGAAGGGTTCGCTACTCTCACTTCCAGCAAAACAGCGTCACTGAAGTGTCACGACAGCGTCTCCTACAACCCTACTTACAATACCAATGTTCACGTCAAATATTTAAGAGACTTAGACGAACCACTGGCTTCATTGTGGTACAGCCTTTATTTACAAAACATTCAATAGTAAACAACGTGGTTTGCAAGAACGATGACTGAATGAAAGGAATTATTCTTCTCCATGCCGGACATCTTCTTATCTTGTTAAAAAAAAAACACAAAACTTTCTTACGCATGCGCATGAGTATAGGCTGCTTGGAGCCTCTTGTTAAAAAAATGGTAACGAAAGACTGATACTTAGCATAACAGAGAAAGGTTTAAAGATCAACCCCAATGCTTTGTTGATCAAAACAATGGTCTCCCGCCAAAAAGTTCCCTGGAGGTATGTAATTTATTTGTACACAACAGGCAAAGATAAATAATAACACGCACACACATAGCGACAGCACGATTCAAAAACGCGATTTCATCGCAGTTTCGCAAACTAAATATTTTGGTTATTTTTACCTCCTGCTATTAAACGTGGTGTGCTATGTAACAAATAGCGGACTCGAATTGAAAGTTTAAAAATTATTTAACTAGAGATTTTCGAGCGGTGAAATCGGGTGAAATGTGAAGGAAAACACGCAGTCATGATATACTTACCGAACCCAATATCTTAAACAAGTTTTGGCCAATTTTAGTAATATAAAAACTCCGGTTGTAAGATTCTTATAAAAATAACATCTCTACACACAAGCACGGAAAGACTTTTAACAAAGTCTTCGAGCAATAAAGTCTTTAAAGAAAATGAACTCGTATTTTTTTCCGTGAGCTAGTTTTCGAGTTAGGACTTAATATTTTTAAGTAGGGTAGACTTTCGAAATTACAAACTTGCTCACCGTTTTTTCTGACAAGTAATATAATGTACTTCTTTGTGTTCAATGAACTAAAACTAACTTACCAGCACGAATCGTGGGGCAAAACAACGCCGCGAACAAAAATACACCGCTTGTAACATCCATTTAGTGTAGCTGAGAAGATAGCGGGAAGGCGAAATCACACGAAAGAAACGCAGACTTTGGCAATAAAACGTAAAAATGCGCATACAATTCACACATGACAGGTAACTTGTCAATATTTTCTTTGGGATAACTTATTTAAATTTTATGCGTTTTTGTGTCTTGGTTCGCTGAATGGTCCAATCATATAAGAGATTGCCAGCACGCAAAGATTCCTTGCGCATAAACATATCTTTATTTTATATGTCGCGCGGTGGTGGGATTTAGTGGTTGAAACCAGCTGTCAGCAAAATAGTGGTATGTTTTATAGTTCTCTATCATTCTACTTGCTGTTATCAAAAAACACTTATGATTTTAGTGTATAAACGTTACAAAGAAGTGGTTATTCAGTATTTGGTTTACCACTTCCTATATAAACTACTTCCTGTGGTTGATGTTTGTGGGAAAACTACGTCATAGTCGCTTTTTCCTGAGTTACAATTCAATTGCATCATTTCGTCGCCGACCATAAAACAAAACCTGAGTATTTTACCTTCAATCTTAACAATATCCCACAGTCATAGAGTCAATATAACCTCCTATCCTTTGCATTATATTGCTTGGGGGTATAAAGAGCAATAATGCGGACTTTGATACGCACAGTCATTTGCACGAGGGTGGCATGAACCGGTTTAACGTCACGCTGGTCATTATATTGACCGATTGCTTTTATTCTTGGCTTTCACTTACGTCATATCAAAATTCAAAAGCATTAAAAAATAGATTTCGAATCCAAAATGTTTATGGAATTGTAGAGAGTTTAAAACTACACATCTTGGCCAAATTTTGAAGCGCAAAAGCATTTCGTTCAAGAGTTATAGGCGAACGCGTATTAGATATTTTTAGTAAGAAATGTATGGAGCGGCCATCTTTGTGCCCCACTCAGGGGCACAAAGATGGCGGTCAAGAATTCAAAGTCTTAATTACACCAAAAATCACATCCAAAAATATCGTATTTGCTATAAGCTCCATTAACTCGGCTTATAAGCACTTATAATGCAAACAATAACTTTCAGCTGATTCAATTTTGTTTATTTTCGCGGCTTATCTGAAATAGCGTGACACATTGCGTGACACATTTAAAACCTTTGTAAATCGGAAGCAAAACACCGTCAAAACCTGAAACTTTCTGTGAAAGATTATAACACTTGTATCCACATACCATGTTAGATACAGCTTTGTAGGATGTATGCTTTAAATTTTTTAATTTTTATGACGTCATGTGAAAACCAAGAATTTTAGTCAAGTGAGACGGTAATTTATTTCTCTTTGTTATCTCAGGAAGAAGACTCCATGACCGCACGAAAACCGAACGATCGAACCTCTACTAACTTCTCTTTACTCCAGATATTATAAATCGATGATCAATGACATCAATGAGTAATCGATGAGTAATCAATAAGTAACCAACTGATTAGGCATGGATTATTGCCGATAGTCAACGAGTTATCGATGACTAATCGAAGACAACGATTGTGTGGCCTACTGATTAATCATCGATGTCATCGACTACTCATCGATGCCATTTATTAGTCGTTGATTAACCATTGATTACTCACTGCTGGTTTAATCATTTACATAGAAAAGGGCGGAAACTCGTAGTGACTACGAGTTTCCGCCCTTTTGTACCACTATTTTCCAGAAAGACTGTTCCGTTGAGTGAAAATGTTGTTATAATTGTTTTATTATGCATATTCCTGAGCTGCACTTGTAAAGACAAGAGCGCGCACAAAAAAGTGATCAATGCACAGCAGTCAACTTGTAAGTAAACAACTTACGTCACTTCTGCATGCATAAAACTATTGTCTGTAGGTATGACGTCACTTCTACATATATAAAATTCATTGTCTGTAGGTATGACGTAACAGAAACAGCCAGCAATAATTAGCTGCATGCTTACAGCCAATCAAAATCGAGCTAGTGACAACAGTGTATAATAAAATGACGTTCTTGTACTTATAAATTTAAATCCTTGTCCTATAATTGAATATACTGGAAGGCTTGTGATGAAATTATAAGCAAAGGCGAATTGTAAAGTGAGAAAACGGTGTTGTGTATAATAGCAGGCGACTGACTCGTCTAATCGTCTACTCGTCTGACTCGGCAATCGTCCGAATGACTAATCAATTTAAGCCGTAGCATGGGGAGCCCCCCCGCCCCAATAATTTTGAAAGTTGTCTATTCTGTCGGAGTCACTTAAACATCCAGTTAGGCAAAGAATTGTTTGCTACTGTGTCAGAAGGCTGGAAAGGCTATTTGAGAAACTCTATATTTAAAAAAATCCCGGGGGAGCAATGCCATCGGACCCCCTAAAAACTCGCGTCTTCGGCGCTCGTGATGCCCCCCCCCTAATAATTTTTACCGTGCTACAGCCCTGCAACTGATTACCCATCGATTGCTCATCATTGACGTTATAAATGTTATTGACGTAATCGATTTATTATGTCTGGTTACGTTTACAACAACGGCGGCGTTTTTTTCGTCCCGTCTTTTTTTTATTTACGACCTGACTGGTCCGGTCGGTCAGTTCTGACAAATAGATAGCACCCTTAGGCCCGGTTCAAACGTCGAACTTCACATGTGCCGAACCTAATGCAAATGAGCAAGAACAATAGATTTTTCTCATTTGCATTAGGTTCGGCACATGTGAAGTTCGACGTTTGAACCGGGCCTTAGAAAGGCGGTCATGCATCATTTGCGCTTGACGGGTATTTTCCATTAAATTTTTATACTATTTTTACTCGGAACCCCATCCTTTTTTTTTTTATTGGAGCCCCATCCTTGTTACCAAGTCTGGATCCGCCAATGGGAATTCCTTATGTTTAAGTTGAATGCGAAGCAAGCTCACTAAAAGTATGATCCAAGATTGTGTATACAATGAAAACAAGGAATACCAAATTGCCGCATTTTGAACTTGTCATTAATTTAATTTTCTCAACCCTCCCAATAAATCCGCTCCTGATAATACGTATTTCTTCTTATATCAAATGGTGAAGTTTTTTATCGTTCTCGGAAAAATAGCTGTTTCCGTCATTTTCTGAGGTATTTCCTTGTAAAGCAGGTATTTACACCCTGGGAGCAAATGTCTTTCATGACCGTTGGGTTCTAAAGTTTTCTCAGCAGGTATTCAGCTGTAAAATGTTAGGAACAGGTTAACGGTAAGGAATTACACAATCGAGAGCGCCAGTAATTATGGCTCTAACAAGCAGTAGAAACATATCCCGGAAAAGCTGTTCTAAATCTTCTAAAACTACTCGCCTCAGAGTTTTATTGAACTTTTCTGCTGTCGTGGGCGTGGTTTGTGTTTCTTTTCTAGGAGGACTCTTCGTCAACTCTTTTATTTATCCGTCAAACCACCAGAACTTAAGTGAGAGGAACACGCACCGTTCAATTTCTGACTTTAAATCTCAACTCCTAAATTCATTTAAGGCCAAAAACCTCGAGGAAAATTTACGGTGAGTATTGTGCAATAAGGCGTACGTTTGGAAAGTTACTACCGAGTTAGAATCATAAATAGAGATAGAATTTTACAGTTGGTCCAGTTAAAAATTGAAAATTAAATGTCAATTCTCTATTTTCGAATTGCCCATAATACACTTTGTTTGCCCCTCAAATTTTGTATTAACTATTGTTTTGAAATGCTCTTGGGAATATGCAGTCCCTCCAAGAGCATTTACAAACAATAGTTTATGCAAAATTTGGGGGGCAAACAAAGTGTATCAGTGGCCAATTCGAAAATAGAGAATATTTTAAGAGCGGTTTGCTGTAAGGATCAACTAAGGGTATGCAAGATAGAAAAAAGCGATTTCCCAAAACTTTGCCAGAATAAAGGCCTCGGTGAACTAGTTCTAAAAATATAAGTTTCGGGTCATTTAGATTTTAATTTATCTTTTAGCGAATTTTTATTTTTTAGTATTTTGCACTTGGAGACAGGCTAAATTCGTTTAAAATCGGAACTTTTGCGGAGGCTCCTGTTAGTATATTGAAAGCTTTCTAGAAAAGATTAACCCAGGGAGTTGAGAGCTATTATTTCCACTGGTTGCTAACGGTGTAAAATTTAAACGAAATGTAAACTTGAATTTTTGACGAAATTTTCAAATTTATACCTTTGAACAGTTGCTACCACAACCGAATTTTGGCTAAATTCAAGGCTCAAAAAAACAATCTGGTACATGGCTTTACCGCCCAACGAGACTATATTCCAGGGAAGGACAATTATTTCAACTAAACATTGGCCGAATAAAAAATTGGAGTAAATAAAACGGTGAATTCTGAGAGCGTTTTCAAAACAGGTCACTTCATTAAATATGCGCGACCGTTGACCTTTCGTGTCAATGGGAAATCAATTATTTTAACGGCGGTCAAATACAAAATGCGGAGCCCTACTCCATGGAGTACCCAATGGAGTACCTAAAATGGAGTACCCCTAAAAATCATTTAGGAAGGAAATAAAATATTTTTCTAGAGTGGTTAAACATTTAGATGTAAATACCTTTATATATTTCGAGCTTTCACGAATCGTCCGCCATCTTGAAATTTAACAACAGACCGCTGATCTTCTAAAATGAAGGCTTCAGAGTCACAAGCTTCCCCTGTTAGATACAGCTTCATTGCAAGGGCTTCTTTACCTTGTCGCGCTTATGAATTCTTTAGTGTTCACTGAATTATTTCATTAAATAAGGACCTGTTTTAAATTTTAGGGTCTAAATGGATAATCTTCAGCTTAACCATAGGCTTAACAGACTCCTAAAATTTAGGCTCTCATAGGCGGGCTTTTACCGTACTTGTTTGACGTATTTTTACTCCCTGCAAAATGAGTAGGTTTAGAATAAGTTTGTTTTAACCACATTTGGAACTATATACAACATATACGAGTCAACAAACATCGTCTATTAGTGATGCCATTTCATTTGACCTACGCAATGAAATATGTACTACCTGGATTTTCCGAGAGACTCCTCATCTCCTGGTTTTGCGGTCAGATTTAGTCCGAAATCTTCCGGATAGTCGAGCTTTAGACAAATAATTTTACTCAGCGTAATTATTTGAGTCGTCTCTGTACAGCAGAGCACGGAAAAAAAACATCTTCAGGACCTCCAGATATCCATATTTTTGAGCTCCAGATTTCAAGGGGTTGACATCCCTATTGCTGCATGCTTTTAGGCTATTATGTCTTCGCGTTAGCATACATATTTTGCCTCGGCTATGTAGATCTTGAAACAGAGGGTTGCATTTTTCGCATCGTTCTTTGTTTTTTACTATCAAGTACGTTTCTTTAAATCTAATGATATGTTTTCTTCTTCTCAAAAGACTCATTCAGCTGTGAAATGTAGGAATTATTAAACACAACGTGGAGCAAGTGTCTTTTTTTAAATCTTCAACTTCAACTGCTAATTTTTCAACTACCGATATAGCTCATATAACGCTACTGAGCCTGAGCACGGCTGACGAAGGCCGGGGAACAGATTTCTAAACATCATGATGTAGAAACCCATCACTTTTCCCCTATTTTCCTTAAACTGATTGGCTGAAATAAAACACAACAGTATACAAGAAACGGTAAATTTAGCTGCTCAATGTCACCCTGGATCCAGAGGTCCGTTCTCATTTTGACAAGAAAATGCAAAAATGACGGACCGGCCTCGATATTTTTTCTTCAAACTGTGCTTTGTTATCAATGTGTTGAATTATAAAACTATTTCGGCCTCGTCGGCTAAGAATTAGGCGATATCACGCGCGCTTTCGCGCTATAATAGTTAATTAGGTCGTTGGATGAGGGCTTCAAGCGTTCGCAACGAGACCGCAATTTACTATGGGTAGTTGTAAATTGGTCTTAGCTCAGTTCGCGGTTTTTGCGTTTATTAGTACGATGAGCGAGGTGGATGTTAGCACCATAAATGTTTGCCTTCGCTGTATGGACGATGCATTTTAATTTGTTTTGGTCAATTTATCGTATACATAAAAATCCCAAAGTACTTTGCGGTCTCGTTGCGTACGCTTGAAGCTCTCATCCGACAACCTAAATTGAAATAGCTGTATAAAGTATGTACATCTAAATGTTTGACCACACAAGAAAAGTATTTTATTTGCTTCCTAAATGATTTTTAGGGGTACTCCATTTTAGGTACTCCATTGGGTACTCCACGGAGTAGGGCTCCGCATTTTGTCTTTAACCACTGTTGAAAGGTATAAATTTGAAAATTTCGTTAAAAATTCAAGTTTACGTTTCATTTAAATTTTACACCGTTAATAGCTAGTGGAAATAATAGCTTTCAACTCCCTGGGTTAATCTTTTCTACAAAGCTTTCAACATACAAACAGGAGCTTCCGCAAAAGTCCCGATTTTAAGCGAATTTAGCCTTTCTCCAAGCGCAAAATACGAAAAAATTCGCTAAAAAATAAATTAAAATCTAAATGACCCGAAACTTATATTTTAAGAACTACAACCCAAGACAAAATTAGTTGGGAAGGCTTGTAAAACGCTAAAAAATGACACTACCTTTGGGTTTCAGCTCAATTAAAGGCGCACACAACGCTTTTTATAGCCCCCCTCTCTCCCAAATCCAATGTTGAAGACGTCTATACAAAAGACAGTGTAAGATAAGTATTTGTGTTAACAGCAACTTTGAAAGGGGGGGGGGGGGGGGGGGGGGGGGCGAGGAGGGAGGGGTGAGGAAAACAAGGAACCTTCCCAACACTTTTGTCTTTGGTTGCAGTTCACTGCGAGGCCTTTATTCTGGCAAAGTTTGGTGAAATCGCTTTTTTCTATCTTGCACTGACCCTTAGTCGGTCCTTAAACTATCTGCATTACAGGTATTTTTCTAAAAAGCCGCATTTTGCCGGTTCAAAACGGAATAACGATTTGGCACGCCATATTGCTGCTAAATGGAAGGAATACGGCTTTGATCATGTAGAAATAGCAAAGTACGATGTTTTAATGAACACACCACGGAAAGGGTTAAAGAACAAAGTGGAAATTCATCGAAATGGCAACGTTGTGTTTAAGTCACAGCCCCATGAAAAGGCAAGTAGCAGTTTGCGTTGATTTTGTATGTAGTTTACGCAGGGAACTTAATTCCACTGGCGTTAGCTTGGCCCTATATAAAAAAATTTAAACGCAACGTTGTATTTTAAGGACGTTCGCGCTATTGTTTATGCGCATCCTTACTGTGCACGCAATTCATGTCGCAACGTCATGCTACGACATGCATGAGTGCGCGCAAGAGAAGAAATCTAAGCACATAAAGGGCTGGTAGCCGTTGCGTTAACTTTGCTTAGATTAAACTCGCTTGGATTGTTGGTGACCCCCAATTTTTTTTATAGATAATTTTCTTTGCCAATTCTCGGCAGATTGTGAAAAAATGAACAAAAAAATAAATGTAGGAAGTTTAATTTTTTTTTTCATTTTTCTACCCGCGCCACATCGAATCCTGCCAACTTGCAGCTGTCAGAGTTTGCAGATGCTATCGTTTATAGATTAGATTTCCTTTAAGGGACGTCATCAGTTGAATGAATTTGCTTAACAGTCTTACTCGCATAAAACGTGGGGGAAAAATTGCATTTTAGAGATTCATTTTCAATATTTTTAGACTAACAGATATTGGGGTCATATCCAGGAAGGAAGACCAATTTTTCAAAATTGGGGTCGCCTTTCAGATATCTTATCTCGGAAACGAAGTCGGTGACCCTCCATTTTTTTTTGTGCATTTCTGACACGAATAACTCAAAACTTAGCTGTAGCAAAAGTACATTTTATAAAAAATCAATGTTAGAAGATTTTCGCGCGAACGTCCTTAAACAAGTTAATATCATGTTAGAGGTTACAATTGAAGTTTTTGTGAGTGTCATGTTAAGAGAGTGTCGTGTTGTGGGAGATTAGAAACTGTACCACGATGATGTAGCTGACACACGGTCAAGCCCAAATCATACCGTCCAGAAGGACGTTGGACACCTTATTGAGACTTCTATAACGGAGTAACTGGTTAGCTTTCAGTTGAGGTTAGGGGTAGCAGTTTAGGACTCGGCACCCCGAGAAGCTAGTTGTTACAGTGGTACGGTAGGCTATGTAAGCCATATTTCCACTGAAGAAGGGCAAAGCCCGAAACGTTTGGAACTTATTCAAAAACTTTGGCACTTTAAAACACCATTTAAAAAATTTTTTTTTTATGTAAGCCTAAGCCTAGCTGAGGTCACAGGTTCAATCCTGAGTGGGGATTTTAGATTTTCTTTTTTACTCTTAAAAATTTATTGAAAATAAAATTCTAAGTGTGGACATTACGTTATATAAGTTTCAATAAGGTGTCCGACGTCCTTCTGGACGGTATGATTTAGGCACAACCCTGACACACTTACTGTCACAAACTCGTTTCCAGGACTTTCTCCTCGATCGTTAAAATGGCGGCGCATAGAATCCTTGGTAAACACTCGTTTCCATATCTCAAATTGACCTTTCCTTTTCATTTTAAGTTACATGAAGTAAAACCTATTTCACACTTTTAAAATTAGTAAAATTAAAAAAAAGATCAGAATAGTGTAAGCCTCGAACCCGAGTCGTTCGCTTCATATCTAATATCCTTATCCACTCAGTACCAACGCGTGGACTAGTTGCCGGAAGATGTAATTTTTAACATATTTATAGAGTTACCCATAACAATAAATGAAAGCTAACCGTTTTTAAATCAGTGCTTAACCCTAAATACTGTAGATCAATGCTAAACTCCAAAACGCTACTCTTTGCTTAACCGGAGCTCTGTTCTCTCAGTTCTCCGGGTTCTCTACCCAATTTTCGTGTACGTCAGGACTACGGTTTAACGATAACAAATATTACGTTGTGTAAAACCTCATAAGGTGTCCAAGGTCAGTTTGAGAGATGGAAACGAGTGTTAACTAGAACCCTTAGACAAGGCGACAAATACACTCCACTTGTATAAAGTTAAAAACTTAACCATGACGGGTTGTCTGCTTAGGGGATTGTTTTCCATTTATGGGAGGTTTTAAAGCCAATGTCTGTGTGTCTGCTTATGGTACGATAAAAATGTAACGTTTCACTTTGTGTGTCATATTCTTTTTCATTAACAGGTTTTACGGAAAGACGAAGAGGAAGCCAAAAATATGCCAATTTTCCTTGGCTATTCCCCCAGTGGGGTGGTGGAGGGAGAGGTCGTGTATGCCAACTATGGGAAAAAAGAAGATTTCAGAAAGCTGAAAGACATGAATGTGTCTGTCAAGGATAAAATTGTTATTATTCGTTCGGGAAGAATATTTAGGGGAAATAAGGTATGTGATCAGTAATAGATTCGAGAAACAGCAACTGTAAAGGAAAAGTATGTGTCCAATTCATCAGATTAAACGATGGACATGGTGTCTTCTCTTAGCGAGCAACTGCTCCGGTTTCTATAGTTTCAATAGATGGTTTTCACTCACCTGACCTTCAGTCCTGTGGGACTCAAATGACAAAGTCCATGGCGGCCATGTTGGTGCACGTAACAAAAGAAGTTCATTAAAATTCTTTTGTAGGTGTGCACCAACATGGCCGCCGTGACGTAACGTGAAAACCACCCATATTATATACTGGCGACTAGAAACATTCAGTCAGTCTGCTCCCCATTGGTTGGAAGGTCAAAGAAATGTTAGGAAAACTATAGACTGCAATGGGCGCACTATCTCCGCAGGGTCGTGACTAGAATGGATACTCCAAAATCAGGTTGGATCACCTCGGACACTTATTGAGAATTATATAACGTAATGTCGACACTTACAATTTATTTTCAATAAATTTTTCAGTGTGAAAAAGAAAATCTAAGATCCCCACTCAGGATTGAACCTGTGACCTCAGCTAGGCTTAGGCTTACATAGCTTACCGTACCACTGTACCACCTAGCTTCTCGGGTTGCTTAGTCCTAAATTTAACTATATAAACTGCTGCCCCTAACCTCAAATGAAAGCTAACCAGTTACTCTGTTATATAAGTGTCAATAAGGTGTCCAACCTGATTTTGGAGTATCCATTCTAGTCACCACCATCTCCGCAGTATGGTTAGTACCTTGCGCAAGCGCCGTACTCCGCTGGAGTAGCAGCCTGTATTAATTGTTCTTATCAAGACTTTTAATCCCAAAATTTCAAAGATTGCCGAAGATTTTCGAACATCTCCGAAACTTTTCAGAGAAGATCGCAAGGATTTGTGATTTAAAGACTGGCCATAATATAATAATTTATTTCCCACGTCATAGGGGCAAACATGGTATCTAACGTAAAAATATCGACCACTTGTCTCTTAACAGTAAAGTGGGAGAAATCCTCAGTTGTAAGTCACTGAACTTTATACAGTGCATGACTCATATTCTTTCCTTTAATTTGCAAGGTCTACAACGCCGCCTCACACGGCGCAGCCGGGGTCATTATCTACACCGACCCGGCGCCACACTATGCTCCTGAAGGAACCAACAACACTTTCCCTCATTCTTGGTGGCTCCCAGACTCTGGCATACAGCGTGGGACAATCATGGGCGAGACAGGGCCTGGTGACCCACTCACCCCAGGCTATCCTTCTGTTGATGGAATATACCGAACCCCCATAAACGAAAGTGGCTTACCCACAATTCCTGCCACTCCACTGTCGTTCGGGGACGCGATGGAGATACTGCGTCGAATGAAAGGTAAGTTGCATTCCACAGGAATATCCATTACTGGTTGAGATCGTTACTCTCGGGTGGACTTACTTGTAAAGGGTTGCCAGTTTAAGCATTTACATGTATTAAAAAGAGGAACGGTTACATTTTTATCAAATAGTAAGAATTATAAATAAAATATCTTAAAGGAACAAAACATAATTTATATCTACACAAGAGCATTACTGACTGTTATGAGTCTATTTGCATTTCTCTCAAAATCACAGACCATCACATAACAACGATCTAGAAATCAGAAATCGATTACTTACGCAAGGTAAAAATGGTACCATTTCTTTCTGAACTTTACGGAACTTACTTGTGTGGGTGGGTGGGTAGGTGCTGTCAGTTTAATGAAAATTTTACAACATATAATATAACAAATAATAGCGTTTTTACAAGCTAGATTACTTTTATATTAGTTTTTTTGGGAAATATTTATTGCGTTTCCGCTCAGGCTAATAAGCTCCCACCACGAGTCATAATCAACAGTCAACAGAATGATCATGTAACATGTTCTTGCTATAACCACCTTCAAGATCTTAAAGTGTTTAAAGTGCCTATAACCCTTATATTTTATCGCAAATATCGATTCTATATCAAGTGAATAATTCAGTAGCCATGCACCTCTTCGGAACCCCTAATTTCATTGGACCTGGTTAATCACACACGTGTTGTTTTCAGGGCTAGGGTCCATTGTTCTCTTGTTTGGTGTATTGTTTTCTCAGCCAATCCTGTGAGGCGTTCCGAGACGTGCATTCCGCCTCGAATAATTAAGTGATAGTAAGAATATTTTTTGATTTGAGTGTTGCGTTTGTGAGTGATAGAGGTTTGTATCTTCAATATGCTAATGAATGTGACGTCATTCCAGTATTTTATATTTTTCTCCTTGGGAATTCGACCATAGCTATTGTCTGATTTAGTCACAATATTTGCTAAAATTGCGTACAGAAACCATATGATAATATGAATGTAAATAAAAGGAGATTTATCTCCACAATGAAGCCAGTGATTCTTCTAAGTCATATATATATCAAACGTGAACTTTACTAATGCAAGAAGGGTTGTAGGAGACGCTGTCGTGACACTTAAGTAACGCTCTTTTACCAGAAGTGAGAGTAGCCGGAAATGACTAAACGGGAAGTGTAATGGCAAAGCTATGAACCGGAAGTGCACAATTTAAAGTATGCGTGCACAAATTTGCATGCAAAATCGTGACACAAAAAAATAAAAATAACAGGAGGCTCCAAGCAGCCTTTACTCATGCGCATGCGTAAGAAAATTTAATGATATATTTTAAACATGATAAGAAGATGTCCGACCTGGAGATAAGTTACTCCTTTCATTCAGTCATCGTTCCTGCAAACCCATTGTTTGCTATTGAATTGTTTGGAAATGAAGGCTGTACCACAATGAAGCCAGTGATTCTTCTAAGTCTTGTATATACCAAACGTGAACATAGTAATGTATGTAGGGTTGTAGGAGTTGCTGTCGTGACACGTAAGTAACGCTCTTTTACCGGAAGTGACAGTAGCCGGAAGTCACTAAACAGGAAGTGCAAATGGCGAAGACATGACCGGAAGTGCACAATTTAAAATATGCGTGCATAAATTTGCATGCAAAATCGTGACACAAAAAATAAAAATAATAATAATAAAAATAACAAGAAAAACGGAGCCGAAACCTTACCTCATGCCGCTTCGCGCATGAGTAATAATAACAAGAAAAACGGAGCCGAAACCTAACCTCATGCCGCTTCGCGCATGAGTAATAAGTGAATACTAGAATGACATCACATTCATTAGCATATTGGAGATATAAACCTCCACAACTCACAGACGCAACACTTAAATTAGAATATATTCCACCGCTCAATTATTCACTTGATGTGGAATCGATATTTGTGATTAAAAAACACTGAAACACCATCATCTTTTTAAATTTACCTTTAAAGGACCCAAGGCACCGAAGAAATGGCAGGGAGGCCTGGATCTCACCTATCACCTGGGGCCAGGATTTACAGACGAAAATCTTTCACTTCGTTTGGAAGTCAACAACAAACTGGAGACTAAAGCCATTTACAACGTGATTGGTCAAATCAGGGGCGTAGAAGAGCCTGACCGCTATGTACTTATGGGAAACCACCGAGACGCCTGGGTGTTCGGTGCAGCTGATCCGGTCAGCGGTACATCTGTGCTCATGGAGGTATCACGTGGTCTGGGAGGGTTGCTCAAAGCGGGATGGCGGCCGCGCCGGACCATAATGCTTTGCAGCTGGGATGCGGAAGAGATGATTGTTGTTGGGGCAGCGGAATGGGTTGAGGAAAACGCTCGGGTTCTTCAAGATCGAGCCGTTGGTTATCTTAACATGGACGTGGCTATAAACGGGAATTTCAGCATGAATGTTGATGCCAGTCCTTTGCTTCAAGACGTTGCAATTTCTTTGACCAAGGAAGTTTGTGATCCCACAGTTCCGCGCACATGTAGAAGTATGTATGATGTTATGCTAGAGCGAGATATTACCAAACACGTCAACGGCTCGCCGGTCTGTAAAAACCCATCGTTGGGCAGTGACTACGCGCCTTTTTATCACTTTATTGGAGTTTCCTTTGCTGATTGGTCTTATATCTTTGGAGGAACTCACGGGGTAAGGCGAGTTTATCCAGTCTATCATTCTATACACGACACATTTTATTGGATGAAAACGTTTGTCGATCCTGAATTCAAAACTCATCTAGCTGTCACGAAGTATGCTGCCATATTTTTGCTCAAATTATCCGACTCGACACTGTTACCTTTCAATACGACAACCTATGGAGAACTGTTGCAGTCAAAAGCGAAGACGCTGGAAACGGACTCTTATCTTCAAGCTCACAATATCAGCACAGCGGCATTATCGCGTGCGGTGAAGAACTTCGCGAAAAGATCACGCGAGTTTCAGCAAAACAAAACGAAAAGAGGACAGGAGGATTTCCGCGCGTTAAACGATCAAATGATGCAGCTTGAGAAAGCTTTTATACAAACAGTGGAACCGAACAATCCTAAGCAGCTAAGGCATGTTATCTTCGGGCCTAACCTCTGCAACAGTTATCAAGGAATTTACTTTCCTCGGGTGAATCATGCCGTTGAAATAGGAAGAAAAACGGGAGACTGGGAACCGGTCAGAAAAGAAATTTCTTTGTTGACATTTTCGGTCAATTCTGCTGCAAGTGTTTTAAAACACATCTAAAATAAAAGTGTTATAAAACTGAGTGAAATGAAAGTTCAGTATTAGAAGCACTTTATCGTTTTAGTTTTTATTTCATTTAGTTTGTGATTGAGTGTTGACGCGATACCGACATTATGTAACCGATAAAAGAAGACATCGGTCTGATTTAATCCCTGATGATACTTGACACTGTGTATGAAGGATCTTGATGATTAAAGAAATAATATGTTGTTGTTTTCTAGTGGAAGTGTCAAATGGATTTCCTCGTTGTGATAACCCAATTATCGAGAAACTTAATAATTATGTAACTGATTGTTATTTATAAGTTTTAGCTATTAAACTGGGGTTAATGAGCTCTGAAGTCTCTGTTTTGCAACAGTCCATAGGTCATTGCCTGCCTGAAGTAAGTATTGTACTTTGACCAAGTTAAATTGTAGGTCAAAGCTCCCAGTGATTTCCCACTTATGCTGTCATGTGATTGCTGTTTTCGGTAACTAGCGCAATAGTCTACTAGGTTTATGGTCTATTGTGCAACAGTCTTGTAGGTTAATTTCTAGCGTGAAGTAATATACATTTACAGTACTAACTTGTACGACAAAGCTCCCAGTGATTTCCATCTCACGTTCTCATGTTATTCTAGCATGTATCCTGTTCCAGGCGTTCAGTTAGTGGGGCGCGAAAGAAAGATCGGCCGCAGGAGAAAAAAACCGAGGAGAGGCTGGGGAAAGGGGCCTCTCTTCCAGTCTTCCCTAGCGCCGACCCTAGCGCGGCGCGCCGCTTGTCGCTGCTCCCCACCATCTAAACGCCTGGAAGAGGCTATCTAGCGTGTCGTTTCGGACACTAGTTAATCTACTGTACACGAACCATCCCACATTTGAGTTTCACTCTTCTAGCTGGTATCGTGTCCGCATATTTTCCTTTCCTCCCACCCAACATTGGTAGCTTTGTCATCCCTTAGGTTCTGCGATGCAATTCCTGTAGTAGATACACGAGAGCATTATATATAATCGCTTAGCACTGTAATTCAAAACGGCTTGTCCTTGCTTAGCTAACAAATCATTGGTGGTAGGGAAGTGCACCCTTGGCTGCATTGTATCCCACAGTAAGTGCTATAGCTATCCTTGGAAATAGGTCCGGATCTCCCACTCCAAGCTGGCACCTCCGCTACCAGCTACGCAGGCCATACATTTTGTCGGAAGAAAAGTGAAAATGACCGCTGCCTGCAATTTCAAATCTTTGAAAGAAAAAATGCGTGAACTGTTAGAAAAAAAAGGGAAAAGAAAAAAAAGAAAAGAAAAGAGAAAAATTTTTGATTACATGATTGGACAAAAAAGGCGCGATATTTTCGCGTTGTGTCGCAGCGTTTCTTGGAGAAGTTGAATGAAAGCAGGTTCAACGTTTCAACCGCTCGACACGGAGTGAATGAAGGAGCACAATGTTCGGAAAATGACTTATATATTAGTTATCACTTCTGGAATATAATATAGACTTGATACTTCCCAGAAACGTTTCTTTTCTTTAAGTCATGTAATAAACCAGCTGTCAACAAATAATACGGAAATGAAACTTTGGAAGACGAATGCAAAAGTCCCCTATATTTTCAATTTTATTTCGCGAACGTTACTTAATAACTGGTTCAATGCGCTTGACATTTACAGAGATAGTGCATTCAATACATGTTAAACTTCAGATCCAAAGATTTTGAAAACATTTCGTATCAAGATCGAAAAGTGGCTCAAATTCGACAACAATAGGTATTGTTATATTTGATCGTTTTTGACCATGTAAAGGCAGAAACGATCAACGTTCAAACATTGGCTTATAACACAGAGGGAAATTCAAAATTTCCGATTAAATATGTCGCGGGAGATTTGAATCTTCGACAGGACCGAAGTAAACAGCAATTTACCCCTGGGGGAGGGTTAGGGTTATAATTGACGCGACGAAACTGACGACGCTGGGGTGAGTGGTAAGCGAAAGTTTGTCGAATATCGAGTAAGAAGTCTCATTCCATGGAAAGTTTGTCAAACGAGGCAAACCGATAGTTGATCGGATAGCGAAGTTTGTTTGAACAACCACTTTGGTTATGATATTTTATTACCCGCTTCGACCCGAATTGAAAGCATTTAAATCTAGCGCCGCGCAAATAATTGTTTATGTAAATATGTATCTTCATTTGCGGTGTCACGCTTTAAAAATGCCCAAGCCCTTAAGTAATTACTCGGCCCACTTAGAAAGTATAAAGGTAACTTTTATTTATGAACGAGCTTTTTTTCTAGACATTTGAATGAAATGAATCAATGACCGAAAAACTATTTCTCAGGCTTTGCATTTTCAATCTGGAACAAGAAGAGTAAACAATAGATTGAAAAAGTCACACCTCCCCTTTAATTGTAGCGGCGTTTAAAACACGCTTAATGCTCTGTCCTTAAATAATCCCTCGCGCACCTTTGGAAAGTACACACGCGCCGTGTATTTGAGTATAAACATTTACTCCTGGACATTTTAACGAAATGAATGGATTCTTACTTTTAAGTAGAAATAATGTTGATTGGTTTCAGTAGACGATTCATTGTTTCCTGATGAATACGCCGACGTGCAATTCTTCCCTTCGGTACCCCAGTGAAAATATAATTCCCCAGCGCAATTTACCTCTCCCTACCTCCCTTAATAAGACACGTTTGTCACGCCGAAAATTCTACGATCATTCACGAACTCTTCGGGTTGGTCTCGGCAAGATTCCCAAGGTGCCGCTGAGGACAAAAGGCTATTGTTTAAATCTTAATGTGAGAATTTAGGCCACTACAATATACCATTTCTTGATACGTTATCAACTAGTTTTAAAATAAACGCTTCCCTAACATAAGTGTTACTTCTGTAAATAAAATGAGCATATTGAAGCCATGTTAAAATAAAGATTTGAGATTGAGATTGAGATTACTTTTGATCACATTAAAAGGGTTTACCAGAGTCGCAATAAATGCAAGGCGAAATTAAGAAAAATATGAACTGGGTGGTAATGCACGGCTGAGGAACACAAATGATCTTACAATATGAGTGGTTTTATTGTGCAAAAGTATGCAGTACGTACAAACTCAAAACGCATACGAAAATTATAGAACGGTTCAAATGGTATCATAACCTCGGTGATAACTCTGCAAGAAAAATATAATACACATATCAGAGATGCAAACAAGTAAATAAGGAATAAACAAGTGTTTCTTTAGCAATCCGGTCGGTTATCTTTTGCTTTATCATTCGACTGTGACGTCATTTTACCTTATAAGGGAAAGAGTAAACGCAAAATCAGTCCGAGCGTAATACACAGTAAATTGCCGTATTACACCTTAGCATCCCGGTTTCAAGACACAATCTATTATAAATACAAGAATTTCAGTCGAATAATAAATCCCTTATTCGATGGTTTAAGAGTGACTTTCCCTAAATATCAACTATAGCCGTGCAAGATAGAAAAATCGAAATTGCCCAAACTTTGCCAAAATAAAGACCTTAGAAAACTATTTTAGAAAATATAGGCAGCTGTTTTGGATTTATATATTCCAAGCAGGACAATATTTTAATATTTACTCCTGCCAGAGGCCTCAGACAGGCGAAAAATGCCTTTTATAGGTGGCCTTGTGTGTAATATTTAGAAGAGGCTGGATCACTATTTTACTACTTAAGAATCTAGCGATCCTTTCTTTACCTTTTGCCGTTATTAGAATGTAATAACAAGTAAAAACCTTACGTGTGCAAATGGTAGCCCTTATTACTTCTGGTAGAGATATTTTACAGCGCTGTGTCCTCGTTAAGATCATCAGAAGTCACTGGTTTGAACTCCACTTCTTTGTCCAATCCGTACGGCACGCTGGCTTCGTAAGCGGGATTCTGGAAGGAACTCAGAGTTTTTGGTTTCTCACTCTCCTTGCTGTCCTTCTGTTCTTTCTCTGTACCAGGCGGAGTTCCTTGCTTTGTTTTTGGTTCTCCATTGGGCTGCTCGTAGTCGACGGACTGATAAACCCCTTTGCTTTCGATAGACTGGTAAACCCCATTGCCCGACTCATTAATCTGTGGAGAGGAACACTTTCACTTGATAAACTTGTTGGGGGATCGTTATTTTAACTTCTATTCTCACCAGGACAAGCCGGAACTAAAAGAGGCTTGTGGTGTTGTTAATCACGCTAGCTATACAAGGTGATTTTAACTTATGAGTCTCACGTGGATGAAATCCTAAAGTGTGACCGTTCAAATGAAAGCTACTGAGCAGTATTTCCTGTGGTACTGTTTATTATGCTGTACAAGGTGGTTCTAACTTTTGAGTCTGTGAATGAAATCCTAAAGTATGACCATTCAAATGAAAGCTACTGAGAAGTACTTTCCTGTAGTACTGTTTATTATGCTGTACAAGGCGTTTCTCCGTCACGAAGGGGTTACCACTTTATCGTGGTGGGGCGGTTTGTGTGTCTCAACGACCCCTAGAGCTATGTCGGCTGGAGTCTTGTACTCCTGGTAGGGCCACCTATGGTGAACAGGTCGAAGGGTAGAGACCAGACGAAGTGTGCTCCCTTAGTCCTCCAGGTTGGGGGCCGGGTTGGATTGGGGGCTAACAACCCACTTCCGTCAAAATAAGATTATTACAGAAACTCAATTAACATCGGTGAAGCGACGAGTCCCCACACTAGCAGGATGATGCATTTGGGACAAAGCCGAAAGGAAACCCAAAAGCCGACAGTTTCGATCGTGAATCTGAAGCTCACAACCAGGATAGGATGGAGGAGAATGGTTGAGGAGGAAAGACAAGCAGCTGGATGACGGTCATGGGCGAGTGTTAGAGCTCTAACAGCCAATCGAAATGGATGGAAGGAGAAGTACAAGGTGGTTCTAATTTGTAAGTCTGTGGACTCGGATGAAATCCTAAAGTGTAACCATTCAGATGAAAGCTATAATAATAAAAATAATAATTTAGTAATTTATATGGCACATTACTATAAAAATAATCTAATGCGCCTAACAATATATGAGAAAATTAAAAATAAAAACTATCACTTAACTTGTAAAATTTGATAAAATGATTACAATAAAAACTAAAAATATAATATAAATTAGATTAATCTTAATATAAAAATAGCACTAATATTAAAAATAAGCCTGATTAAAAAGATGCGTTTTCAGTTTCTGCTTAAAAGCTAGTGAGCAGTACTTTCCTGTGGTTTTGTTTATTATTACATTTGAATATGTGGATGAAATCCTAAACTGTAACCATTCAAATGAAAGCTACTGAGCAGTACTTTCCTGTGGTGCTGTTCATTATGCTGTACAAGGTGGTTCTAACTTTTGGGTCTGTGGATGAAATCCTAAAGTGTGACCATTCAAATGAAAGCTACTGAGTAGTACTTTCCTGTGGTACTGTTGATTATGCTGTACAAGGTGGTTCTAACATTTGAATATCTGGATGAAATCCTAAAGTGTAATCATTCAAATGAAAGCTACTGCGTAGTACTTTCCTATGGTACTGTTTATTATGATGTACAAGGTGGTTCTAACGTTTGAGTCTGTGGATGAAATCCTAAAGTGTAATCATTCAAATGAGGCTACTGAGTAGTACTTTCCTATGGTACTGTTTATTGCGGCTGTGCAATAATGTGGATTGTGGATTGTGGATTAAATCGTAAAAAGGTTGTGCAATAGAACAGCTTGCGTTTTGTACTAGGTAACCAGGGAAAATGGAAGTGAAAGGCTCATCTCTCGTGTGTATTATAAGAGGGAAGACATACTTTCGGACATACTGTATTCATCTAACCTTAAGGGTTTCAAACTGTGCCGGTGGAGCCTCAGACTGGCCACTCTCTTCTTCGGAATCTATTACCCCTACTTCCCTGAAGAATAAAAAACAACATTTAATTTTGCGTCTGGTACATGATAAAATGAACAAAACGTCAAAGGAATAAAAGACGCCGCAAGTTAAGATGCCTGCTCGAATGTTTACAGAAGCATCTTGGGTGTAAAGCAGGCCCTAAAACCACGAAGATAAAGGTTATTTATGCGAGATCTGCCTTGGCGCACAACGAAGCGGCCATTATTGTGTTGCCTCGCGACCCAAATAGATCCAACTGGAACTTTTTAACGGTTTTCTCTTAATAGTTTTGTACCCTGAAGAAGGGCAAGGAGAGAGAGCTCTAGCTCCTTTCCCCTCCCCCTATGCCAACCCCTGAGGCTAATAGACCCACCGTTTTAGTTTGTTTTAGACTACAAGCAGTCTCTCTTTCCCAGCTTAGTCCGTCGAGCGAGAAACGAAAAAACATTAGCGAATGGATAATGGCCGCGCGACGGACTAAGCTGGGAAAGAGAGACTGCTCGTAGTCTAAGTTTGTTTAACATTTGTTGAGGGCAAAATTGGTGCGGCCTGGCGTAAAGATATTGATATCTTCACATGTGTTGAGATATGCTTTTTCTTGAATTTTATACTGTAAAAAAAAAAACCTTGTATGGAGTATTTTTCCACACACCTGGATCTTTTCTTTTTTTTAGTTAAGGTCACGGACGCAATTACAATGGTGACCAACAGTAATACGGCGGCCAACACGACTAATACGATGCTAATAGTCAGCAAATTCTCTGAAATAAAAAGAAAAGACACAAATATGATCAATCAACCAATCTATCAATCAATCAATCAATCCATCAATCAGCTATTCAATAAGTAAGTTTATCGATGAACCAACCAATTTAAACAATAAATCTTGCAGTTACGCAATCAGCCGTTGAATTTTTTTCTTACTCACTCACTCACACTACTCAACACTCACTCACTCATGGCTTACTTGCTCAATCAATTAATTAATTAATGAACCAATCAGTACATTTGTCGATGAACCAAACAAACAATCAGTACGATTAAAACTTTTTCTTACTTACTTACTTACTTACTTACTTACTTACTTACTTACTTACTTACTTACTTACTTACTTACTTACTTACTTACAGTGTACTTATACTTACTTACTTACTTACTTACTTACTTACTTACTTACTTACTGAAAATCTCTCTAAACACGCACATGTAACTGACTCTTTAGGAGAGCAGTTTTTCCCGGTAGGGTCGTACCTCTCATAAACCTCTATTTTCATTGGCCGTTCTAAAACAGTACCTGCTATTGTTTATAGGGATAGGGGCATTGTTTAGGTCATTCATCTATTGTTTTGGTGAGCCAATAAAACAACTCGTTCAAAGGAGGTACGACATGACCCGTTTTTCCTCGATCTAGCCCGCTTATTAAAAAGGCAATGATTTTTTTGAAAGTGATTTTAAAAGTAAGCAAATGTATTACGTTTTACTTACTATCCGCTTCCTTCCCAATGATATAATCATTGTCAGCTGAATAAAAAAGGATTTTAACCATTACAAACGTAATATAAATTATTAACAATGATTTAGAAAGAAATACAAAGACAAGTAAAAACAAGCGATATAATATCCCAACGTTTCAGCGACCTCATGACGCCATTATCAAGGGTACAAATGAGAATAAAATTAACAAATGCGAGTTCAAGATAATGGCGTCACGAGGTCGCTGAAACGTCGGGATATTATATTGCTTGTTTTTACTTGTCTAAATATAAATTATATTTCACTAAAACCAGCTTTCCTTTGAGTATCCTGGCCACTTGCTTTGTTTTTGATTGGTTAAAAAAAACTCGCGCTACTTCCTCAAATAATCAAATTAAAGTAAACCTCAAATCATTCTTGATTTGCCCACAGGCGTTTTCTCGCGCTCTGCACTGATAATCCAAACGTTAATCTTGTACCCAGATCTCACTCGTGCTTGTACTTTGGAAGATCTGGGTACGAGATTAGCCAAATGTATCTTCTTCAGTTGTTATTACCCAGAATGATTATAAGTTTTACTGCACTCAATTGAAAACCGCTCCTACTGAATAAAAATACAGTGGACCTCCATTAAAGAGATACCATCGGGACCAGATAAGCAAGAAACCAGTTCGAAATCAGTAAAAGTAAAATTCTCGGCACCAGTGTTTAAGGCTTTAAGATTTCGTATTGAATATCCCACATTAATTAGTATATACTGAAACAGTGGATAGCATTGTTGGCGCGCTCTGATTGGCTACTGAAACTCGGAATACCAAGTGTTATTCACCTCCCAGCAATTTGCGCGCGAAAATTGTAATCGTTGACAGGAATAAATGAGTTAATAAGCATCATTTTCGTTATATTGTCTCACTGTTTCAGTATATACTAAAACAGTATATACTATATCCACCACTACCCACCTCCACTTCGGTGAATAGTTGTTAATTAAGACATCTTAAAATATGGTATATGGCATGTACATTTTGCAAGAATAAAAAAAATTCTGTATGTTCCATTTCAAATAAATCGCAACAACATTTTAAACCTTACTATTTGTATACTAGTTATAAATTGATCAAGAGATTAACACTGGCTTTGTGAAATTACTTCAAGATAGTGTCAAAAAGTAGCTTGATGTTATGTTTGCACATCATACAATTTTGAAAAATGTAGATACGGTCTCCAGAAAACTGTATCGAAACTCCTTAATAGAGGTGATGTCTTTTTTCAACTTGTGCCGCCTGGCTTACTGGTAAAAACTGGCCAGGAACGCCCTGGAGGTGATAATTACAAACTAAGATTATATGAGCATTTTGTCGGACGGGACCAGGAAAAATCTCCCCAGAGTGGAGTTTCCACTGTATAATAAATACTACATAATGTTTATGACGAAATTCAAACCTTTCACAGGCCAAGGCAAACCTAGAGCCATGTCTCATGATAACCTTGTTCTAAATGTTTTGTATGCTGTACAAGGTGGTTCTTACTTTTGAGTCTGTGAATGATTTCCTAGCGTATAATCATTCAAGTGAAACCTACTGTACTGTACCTGTGGTGCTGTTTATTATGCTGTACAAGGTGGTTCTATCTTTTTAGTATGTGGATTAAATCCTAAAGTGTGACCATTCAAATGAAAGCTATTGAGCAGTACTTTCCTGTGGTACTGTTTATTATGCTGTACAAGGTGGTTCTTACTTTTGAGTCTGTGAATGATTTCCTAGCGTATAATCATTCAAGTGAAACCTACTGTACTGTACCTGTGGTGCTGTTTATTATGCTGTACAAGGTGGTTCTATCTTTTTAGTATGTGGATTAAATCCTGAAGTGTGACCATTCAAATGAAAGCTATTGAGCAGTACTTTCCTGTGGTACTGTTTATTATGCTGTACAAGGTGGTTCTTACTTTTGAGTCTGTGAATGATTTCCTAGCGTATAATCATTCAAGTGAAACCTACTGTACTGTACATGTGGTGCTGTTTATTATGCTGTACAAGGTGGTTCTATCTTTTTAGTATGTGGATTAAATCCTAAAGTGTGACCATTCAAATGAAAGTTACTGAGCAGTACTTTCCTGTGGTGATGTTTATTATGCTGTACAAGGTGGTTCTGACGTTTGAGTTTGTAAATGATTTCCTAGCGTATTACCATTTAAGTGAAAGCTACTGAACTGTACTTTCCTGTGGTACTGCTTATTATGCTGTACAAGGTGGTTCTTAACTTTTGCGTCTGTGAATGAAATCCTAAAGTGACCATTCAAATGAAAGGTATTGAGTAGAACTTTCCTGTGGTACTGTTTATTATGCTGTACAAGGTGGTTCTAACTTTTGAGTCTGTGAATGAAATACTAACGTACAGTATAACCATTTAAGCAAGGCTACTGAGCAGAACCCCGAGCAGTACTTTCCTGTGGTGCTGTTTATTATGCTATACAAGGTGGTTCTAACTTTTGAGTCTGTGGATGAAATCCTAAAATGTGACCATTCAAATGAAAGCTACTGAGCAGTACTTTCCTGTGGTACTGTTCATTATGCTGTAGCGAAATGAATGCGTGACATTATTTGTGACTGTGTTGTCGTTGCGTAACTATCACGTCATTGTAATTGAATCCCAGACAAAAGGGGATCGGTTGTCGAAGAAGTAATAAACTCGTGTGTAGAACGTCTGTCGTTTTGTGGGTGATCTGTTCGGTAATTTCGGCACGTTACATTGGTGGCAGCGGTTAAAATCACCTAGAGACAGAGGAATGGAGAAATATGACGATGGCGAAGTGAAATTTGGGCCGCTCATCGACCTGTATGCGGAGGAAATGCGTCCCACGGCCAGTGATACAGTACTGGCGAAATCACCGGAACCAGTCGCGACCAGCACTCCAGCAGGACAAACCAGCGACTCAACTGTGGATCAAGTCCTAAAAGCGATATCGGCGCTAAGTGTAGGGATGGACAGACAAAATAGTGTTGTAGAGAATCGGCTTAGTGTACTGAGCGAATGCCTCGATGCCCTTCAATCTAAGCAGCGTGACTGTCACGTTCCAGTAGGCACCAGTCGTTGTGCGACCTCGCCGAGTGTTCCCGATTTGTTTGCAGAGCCCGAGGATGAAGATTTTCGCGCTCTACCGGCACCTCTTTCAGCTAGTCAATATCGCCAGCCTTCTCAGCAACGAGAAAAGCCACGTGTCCGTCCCTCGGCTTACAATGGTTCTCTTCATGGGAGGATTATAAAGCCCAGTTTGAGCTGGTTTCCGACATCAACGGATGGGATAGGCGGGCAGTGCTTGGTGATCTCGACAAGACCCAGCGTACTAGCTATTCAGACCTTGTGGCGGCGCTCGATAGTAGGTTTGGGACATCCAACAGAACAGAAATGTTTCGGGTTTCTCTACGAAGCCGCTCTAGACAACCTGCAGAAACCCTTCCAGAACTGGCCCAAGCAATCCGGCGCCTTACAAGGCAAGCCTACCCCGATGCCCCAATTTCCATCAGAGAGTCAATCGCCAAAGACCAGTTCATCGAGGCAATGGGTGACCCCGAGCTACGTTGGAAGGTTCATCAAGCCAAACCAGGCACTCTCACGGAGGCATTGGATGCTGCTGTTGAGGTTGAGGCGTTTTTCTCGGCTGAAAAACAAGGCGGAGGTGCAACAAAGATAGTGCAGGCGGTAACTTCGCAGAACCCTCAGCCAGTCGACTCAGCACTCCGGCAAGAGGTTAATGAGCTTAAAACCATGGTGCAAAGGCTGGTCCAGCAACCAAGAGGTGGATCAGACAACTCGCAACGGAGTTGGCAGAGGACCTGGACGTCCCCAGAGTGTTGGGCCTGTGGCGATAAGGGGCACATTCAACGGTACTGCCCTAAACGGCCTGGAGATCGATTGCCTATGCCTTCGGGGAGGTCAACTTTCCAACAATCTCAGGAGCGTCCGGGAAACGAGACGCTGTCGGGTTCAAGGGCCGGAACCCGACAGACCAATCACCACTAAGGCCCGCGTTACCTTCCGTAAAAACAGATTCAGTGGGTGCTAACACAGATGGCCTGTATGTCACGGGGTTTGTGCATGACATACCTGTCAAGTTCTTGGTGGACACAGGTGCCAACATCACCATCCTTAAGTCTACAAAGTGGGAAATCATCTCTCGCGCATCAGCATCAACCCCTGGAAAACTCGAAAACGTTCATGACACCATGAAATTGGCCGACGGACGTACTTCGTCATTCCTGGGACGTGGGAGAATGACACTCAAAATAGGCGACCGGGAACTCGACCATCCGTTGTGGGTCGCGGACATTGAACCCGAGGGGATCCTTGGTTTGGATTTCATCCGTCAATATGACTGCCAACTGGTGCTTAAGGGTGGCCTCTACGAGTTACAGTTTGGGAATGCCACGGAAGCTAAGCAAAGTAAACCGCTTACCCCCAGCTGTTTTCGAGTTTCCGTTGACCGTACAGAAATCGTACCCCCTAGAAGCGAGGCACTAATAGCTGGCAAAATAGTTGGTACGTGTGCCCCTGTTCTAGGACTACTTGAACCCACGGCAAGACTGATGGAAGTCAACCAACTGATGTTGGCTAGAAGCCTGGTAGATACAGCTTCAGGCGTTGTCCCATTGCGAGTGCTAAACCCGACGGATTCTCCTTGCACCTTGTACAAGGACACCGTGGCGGCGATATGTGAACCTGTCGAACTTGTAGACCAACCTGACGGCAACCACAACAGCGTGGCTCTCTGCCAAGTAAAGGAGGAGGGTGGTGAAGTGACATTTGCAATAGAGCCCGATAGTGTCCCTGAGCACCTGCTAGACCTGTTCGAGCGCAGCACACATCAACTGGACCCCGAGGAGCGCTCTCAAATTGCCCAGCTGTTGACTGAGTTTGCCGACGTATTTGCCGTCTCCTCTGATGACCTTGGCCATACCAGCTTGGTAACACACAAGATCAACACTGGATCCTCGCAGCCCATCCGTCAGCCGGCAAGACGCCTTCCGTTACATAAGAGAGCTGAAGCCGACACTCTTATCCAGGAAATGCTTCAGAAGGGAGTGACTGAGCCGTCGTCAAGTCCCTGGGTGTCTCCTATAGTCTTGGTCAGAAAGAAAGACGGGACCACCCGTTTCTGCGTTGATTATCGGAAGCTGAATGAAGTGACAATCAAGGACAGTTACCCTCTGCCAAGGATCGACGACTGCTTGGATGCGCTGGCCGGCTGCAAATGGTTTTCTACCCTGGACCTGTGTAGTGGTTACTGGCAGGTTGCGATGGACGAGCATGACAAGCTGAAGACTGCCTTCACGACTGGAAACGGTCTATACCAGTTTACGGTTATGAGTTTTGGACTCTGCAATGCCCCGGCAACATTCGAGCGTCTGATGGAAAAAGTGTTGTCCGGTCTCCCTTGGGAGGTCTGCCTTCTCTACTTGGACGACATCATAGTCCACGGTCGTCAGTTTCGAGAGGCCATTCAGAGGCTCCGCACGGTATTACAGCGATTACGTGATGCAGGTCTTAAATTAAGCCCAAAGAAGTGCGTTCTTCTTCAGCGATCTGTTCCCTTCCTTGGCCACGTAGTGAGCGACCAAGGGGTGTCTACCGACCCCAAGAAGATCGATGCGGTACGTAATTGGCCTCTCCCACGAACAGCCAAAGACGTCAACAGCTTCCTGGGCCTTTGCTCGTACTACAGGCGCTTCGTTCGTGGTTTCGCTGACATTGCCAGGCCCCTTTACAAGCTTACCGAAGAACAGAGAGAGTTTCGATGGACCAGCGAGTGCGAAGACGCGTTTTGCCGGCTAAAATCCTTGTTAACGACAGCCCCCATTCTGGCCTTCCCAACAGTTGATGGCTCGTTTATCCTGGACACCGATGCAAGCAACACTGGTCTTGGTGTAGTACTGTCCCAAATCCAGGAGGGGGAAGAGAAGGTGATTGCGTTCCACAGCAAGTCACTGAGCAAGAGTGAGAGGAACTACTGCGTGACCCGCAAAGAGCTTTTGGCGGTTATTGTGGCAGTAAAGACTTACCACCACTACTTGTGTGGAAGGCAGTTCCTCGTCCGTACAGATCATCGTGCTTTAAAATGGTTGCTTAAATTCAAAAACCCAGAGGGCCAACTCGCCAGGTGGTTAGAACTTCTGGGGACTTACGACTTTAAGATCGAACACCGTTCTGGTGTACACCATGGGAATGCTGACGCCCTTTCAAGAAGGCCATGCGGTGACTGCCGGTACTGCGATCGTCTCGAACAAAAGAGGGAACGCACATTAGAAGACGATTCTAATACAAGCTTAGACGTCATACCCTGTTGCGCACTTCAAGGTCCAGAGAAGCCCATGGGGGGCAATGGTAGGACTGCTCAGCCCGATCCAAAATCTGAGCCCAGGACCGAACAGAACCTCACCGGAAGCGACAGCTCCAAGCAGGCCTGTGTTGCTATGGGTAACAGGAGTGATTTTCGGACCAGTCAGTTGGCCGACGCAGACTTAAGGAAAATAATCACGTGGAAGGAATCTTGCAGTTCTCGTCCTTCATGGGAAAAGGTGTCGATCGAAAACAAATCAATCAAGGCTTTCTGGAGTCAATGGGAACGTCTGTCACTACGAGACGGTGTCCTTTATCGACGATGGGAATCTGAAGCCGGAGACGAGGTCCGTTGGCAGCTTGTAATACCGTCCGGTCTCAGAAAGGATGTCCTTTACGACGGCGAAAAAAAAAACCACACCCCTCCACCCACAGTCCGACGGAATGATTGAAAGATTTAACCGGACCATAGAAGGCATGTTGTCCAAGTTTGTAGCGGAGAATCAGCGAGATTGGGATAGCCATTTGCCAATCCTCATGATGGCTTATCGCTCCGCTGTTCACGAAACCACTTCCTTTACCCCATGCGAGCTAATGTTTGGGCGGCAGATCGACCTACCAATTGACCTTGAGTTTGGACGTCCTGATCAAGAAGTGCTAATGCGGACAAGACCGAATATGTCCACCACCTACAGGCCCGACTGGATCGAATCCATGCATTTGCCCGTGAAAATCTAAAGTTAGGGAGTGAGCGGCAAAAACGGAACTACGATCATAGAGCACAGCAGCGTGGCTTTAAGCCTGGGGACCCCGTTTGGCTACATAACCCTTCGCGCAAGAAAGGAAGAACCCCTAAGTTCCAGAGGCCATGGGAAGGACCATACCTGATAACGTCTCGCCTTGATGACCTGATCTACCGCATCCAGAAAGGGCCCAGGTCGCGACCGAAAGTCGTCCACGTTGATCGACTAAAGCAGTACCAAGGCCATAGTTTCGTCAACTGGTTAACAGAAAGTAAGGCTGGCAAAGGAGAGGTACGATCCACCAAGGATACGGTTTCTACTCATGGCGATTCAACCGAGCAGCAGGACTCCGACTCTGTGCCTCCGGCCAAGAAGGCAGTACAACGAAGACCACGTCGAGCACTGAGAAGACCAGTCTGGTCAGCTGATTATCACATGGACTAAGACTTTGTTTTACTTTAATACCTGATTAGCAGATTAGTGACATTTTAAAGACTCTAGTAAACTTTTTGTGGGTTTTGTTCCTTTTGTAAGGGGGGATAGTGTAGCGAAATGGATGCGTGACATTATTTGTGACTGTGTTGTCGTTGCGTAACTATCACGTCATTGTAATTGAATCCCAGACAAAAGAAGTAATAAACTTGTGTGTAGAACGTCTGTCGTTTTGTGGGTGATCTGTTCGGTAATTTCGGCACGTTACAATGCTATACAAGGTGGTTCTAACTTTTGAGTCTGTGGATGAAATCCTAAAGTGTGACCATTCAAATGAAAGCTATTGAGCAGTACTTTCCTGTGGTACTGTTTATTATACTGTACAAGGTGGTTCTAACTTTTGAGTCTGTAGATGAAACCCTAAAGTGGTGACCATCCAAATGAAAGCTACTGAGCAGTACTTTCCTGTGGTACTGTTTATTATGCTGCACAAGGTGGTTCTAACTTTTGAGTCTGTGGATGAAATCCTAAAGTGTGACCATTCAAATGAAAGCTACTGAGCAGTACTTTTCTGTGGTACTGTTTATTATGCTGCACAAGGTGGTTCTAACTTTTGAGTCTGTAGATGAAATCCTAAAGTGTGACCATTCAAATGAAAGCTATTGAGCAGTACTTTCCTGTGGTGCTGTTTATTATGCTGTGCAAGGTGGTTCTAACTTTTGAGTCTGTGGATGAAATCCTAAAGTGTGACCATTCAAAAATGAAAGCTACTGAGCAGTACTTTCCTGTGGTACTGTTTATTATGCTGTACACGGTGGTTCTAACTTTTGAGTCTGTGGATGAAATCCTACAGTGTAACCAAACAAACGTGGTAATGGAGTTAAGAGAAGATGATGATTTTTTTTTACTTCCGCTTATAAAAAACTATTTTCATAATTGCATTAGACCTTTAAGTTCATGGGTAAATTGACCATTGTTTTAGTTACAAAGGAGGGGTAATCATAGCATATTTTGGCTTGTTTGGCGCCCATGGCCAAACACATTATAAACATAGACATCATCTAATAAAAATGCAAAGCTGAAAACTGTGAAAACTGCGATAATAAACTGAACATGAAAACTGTGATAACTGATAAACAGTTTAGCTGTTTCAAAACAAAACTCGAACGATTATTTAAAATTGCGTGTTTACTATGACTATTCCATTATAAGTAAAATTAATGCTCAATATTTTAGCATAAGCAATGTATGAAATCACGCGAAAATCGTTCTAAATGCTGTTTAGGGATGAATGGAAGTGTTTATAGAAGTCTGAATACTTTTGAGATAGAAAGGCGCTTTTCTGAAAATTGATGTCAGCAGCCATAGAGCTTTCGTGAATTCACGTTCCCATCTTTATTCATAATTTTCCGTTTTAACCGAACTTAATTAAGAAACAATTGTCCTAAATATAGAGTATGATGAGTTATTTATAAAAACCTTTTAACTCCTAAGAGTGCCAAAAATAGAAATTCAAGAAAAATCAACCTAAATCTCATTTTGTGAAATATTGAAAAACAAATGGAACCATGCAAAAGTACTGCTGAAGAGGTTCCATTTGAATGGTCACACCATAGGATTTCGTGAACAAAATCAAAAGTTAGAACTACACTACATGCAGCCATAATTGACTCTGATAGTGAAAGCCGGGGTTAAGAAATGTCGCATGGTGGTTCCAACTTTTAAGTCTGTGGATGAAATCCTAAAGTGTCACCATTTAAATGAAAGTTACTGAGCAGTACTTTCCTGTGATACTGTTTATTATGCTGTACAAGGTGGTTCTAACTTACAAGTCTGTGGATGAAATCCTAAAGTGTGACCATTCAATCAAAGAAAAGCCACTGAGCATAACGTTCCTGTGGAACTGTTTATTATGCTGCACAAGGTGGTTCTTACTTTTAAGTCTGTGGAGTGAAATCCTAAAGTGTGACGATTCAAATGAAAGCTACTGAGCATAACTTTCCTGTGTTACTGTTTATTATGCTGCACAAGGTGGTTCTTACTTTTAAGTCTGTGGAGTGAAATCCTAAAGTGTGACGATTCAAATGAAAGCTACTGAGCATAACTTTCCTGTGTTACTGTTTATTGTGCTGTACAAGGTGGTTCCAACTTTTAAGTCTGTGGATGAAATCCTAAAGTGTCACCATTTAAATGAAAGTTACTGAGCAGTACTTTCCTGTGATACTGTTTATTATACTGTACAAGGTGGTTCTAACTTACAAGTCTGTGGATGAAATCCTAAAGTGTGACCATTCAATCAAAGAAAAGCCACTGAGCATAACTTTCCTGTGGAACTGTTTATTATGCTGCACAAGGTGGTTCTTACTTTTAAGTCTGTGGAGTGAAATCCTAAAGTGTGACGATTCAAATGAAAGCTACTGAGCATAACTTTCCTGTGTTACTGTTTATTATGCTGCACAAGGTGGTTCTAACTTTTAAGTCTGTGGAGTGAAATCCTAAAGTGTAACCATTCAAATGAAAGCTACTGAGCAGTACTTTCCTGTGGTACTGTTTATTATGCTGTACAAGGTGGTACTAACTTTAAAGTCTGTGTATGAAATCCTAAAGTGTAACCATTCAAATGAAAGCCACTGAGCAGTACTTTCTTGTGGTACTGTTTATTATGCTGTACAAGGTGGTACTAACTTTTAAGTCTGTGTATGAAATCCTAAAGTGTGACCATTCAAATGAAAGCCACTGAGCAGTACTTTCTTGTGGTACTGTTTATTATGTTGTAAAAGGTGGTTCTAGCTATTGAGTCTGTGGATGAAATCCTACCGTGTGACCATTCTAATGAAAGCTACTGAGCAGTACTTTCCTGTGGTACTGTTTATTATGCGCTGTACAAGGTAGTTCTAACTTTCAAGTCTGTAGTGAAATCTTAAAGTGTGAGCATTCCCCAATGAAAGGTATTTAGCAGTACTTGTATATTATGGTATTGATAACTCGGTGTGAAGTTGTCGCTTGGGTTCTCAACAGTGTCTCGATCCCGTCACAGAGATCTTATCAACTGTAATCGGCTTTGCCTACTTTTAACCGAAACTCGGGGATACCTTTAGAGAGACTTAAAGAGGATTTGTCTGAAATGTTGTGAGAGAAATAAAAAAGTTTCACACTTACCTGCCGAAGTTCCTGTGGCGAGAACGAAAAGTATGGCGATGTAACACGCAATTTTCTTGAAGTTAACCCTCATTCCGTATGACAACAATTGCCTTCGAAGCATCAATATTGTAAATCTGAAAGTCTTAGTCTTTTCCAAAGAGCTAAAAGCTTATTGTAGTACTACGGGTTTTTTTTTGGAAAACGAAATATGCCGAAGAAAAATAGCAAAACAACCGCGGTGTCGCAACGCTGTCTGAAACAATGAATGCCTATTATCAAAGCACAAATGGAAAATGGAAATAGTGTCCAGACAAAGCTACGTGATCATGCTTTGATCAGGAGCCTTCTGATTTGATACATTATTGAAAGCCTCCATAAATTTTCCGCATCATAAAGAAAAAAAAACAAAGAGCAAAACATTCTGTCATCCTCTTGTTGTTGTGTAGTTTGTAGCTTCGGCGGTATGGTTTACACGATCCAAACTGGCTAAATTATAGACTACGCGCAGTCTCTTTTTCCCAGCTTAGTCCGTCGAGCGAGAAACGAAAAAATATTAGCGAACGGATAATGGCCGCGCGAAACTGGAGGCGTGACGTGGACAAAGCACCACTGGACACAACGTCAAGTGGGATTATTTTGATATCTTAGCGTCGGGCAAAACTGATTTCCACTGTAAAATCAAAGAAACATTGTTTAAATAAGAACTCAAGCCAGCTTTTAATGCAAACGTCAGTAGCAAGAAGCTGATGCTTTATTAATTAGCTGTTTCTTTTTTATAAATCAACTGGTCCCAGTCCCTTTTCACTACTATATAAGTACAGTTTTTAACACTGTAACGGTCACTTTTGAAAATGTATGTAGTAGCACACGAAACGTCAAGTTTTACTGATCAAAAATGAATAAATTCAATATATTTATTACCGCGGTTTGTGTTCTATTTCTCATCAAGCTACGATGGCCCAAGAACAAAAGTCTTTACAATACTGATCTTGGTCTGGAAACCCAGATGCGACCATTTGCAACGTTTTGTTACAGTGATCGTGCATTCTATGTTTCTTTTTATTGTTTGGCAGTCTTGCCCAGGGCATCCTCCGCCAGGCCCGCCATTTTAAAAGCAGAGAATGGCCTGGGGAAGAGGAGTGTTTCCAATAAAGGTCCTGGGGCGAGGTTGTATATGCTAAAACGTTTACTAGAGTTGCGATAAATTCAGGGCGAAATTAAGAAAAATATGAATTGGGTGGTAATGCACGGTCGAGGATCACAAACAACCTCGTTCCCAGGACCTTTACCCTGGCTTGGGGTAAAGGTCGTGGGAACGAGGTTGGATCACAAACGGAATAACAATGTGAGTAATTTTATTGTGCAAAAGTACAAAAAATTATATCTTGCAGTTCAAACTCCAAATGCATACACAAATTAATGAACGGTTCAAATAGTATCATAAACTCGGTGACAACTCTGCAAGAAAAAAGATAATACACATATCAGAGAAACAAACAAGTAAACAAGGAATAAACAAGTGTTTTTTGACAAATTTGTTCCGCTATTTTTTTCGGAAAACGCCTGAAATTGGCGTTGTACTGTTTTCCATATCATTTTATAATGCCTTTAAAGGAAACTATGTGAAAACTACCGTGTTTATTCAATTAAGCGCCCAACCTCGAATAAGCGCCCACCCTGTAGGTAGGAAATAAGCGCCCAGCCTCGAATAAGCGCCTACCTCCCCTCCCCCCAACCATCAAAAAAAAAAAAACTGAAGTGCACAAGAGTAGTATTGATTATTTCTTTACTGGCTTACAATCTTTAAATTCATTGTCTGACAGTCTATGAGAATGTTGGCATTTTCCTCAAAGTTTCAACTGCAGACCGATTTTTCTTAGTATTTTAAAGAAACTTTCAATGAACAGTTAAAATTCTGCTTTGTTACATCTTCGAGTTTTGTGATTATTTATCGTTTTGTTGCAAAATAAACTTACTACTTTTTGAAAATTGTTAAAATTTTATAAGCGCCCAGCCTCGAATAAGCGCCCACTCCTCAAGGTCTAAAAATTTAATAAGCGCCCAGGGCGCTTAATCGAATAAATACGGTATTACAGTTTGTTTCAGCTGAATATTTCAGAGGCAGAAAATTTAAGGAAAAGGAATCTTTTCGCCGAATTTACTCGCTAATTTCTCCTTCCCAAAAATCGTAGCTGACCTTATTTCTTATCCAAAACGACATTTTTTAACCCTCCGAAATCTGAAGGCGTTAATTTTTCCTGTGTTTACGAAAGTTTGAGGCGATATTTTACAAAATAAAACTCGTTTTTTATTCTTATTAATTAGGAAAACACTTGGAATGGCGTTGTAATGTTTTTTCTTTCTCGTATTTTAGTGCCTTTAAAGGAAGCTATGCGAACGCTAATTTAGTTTGATCTTTTCTGTTGTTTTAACTGAATATTAACCCTATTTTGTCTGGGCTTTTTTTGAGTTCCTGAGCCTGGGTGGAGGGGGGGGGGGGGGGGTGGGGTCACACGATGTGCTTCCCCCTCGTAACCTCAAGAATATAATGCTATGAGAGTAAAAACTAGAGGGTACATGGTACATGTACCAGAGCACATAAGCCTCGAAGAGAGGGACTACTCTCATTTTGGTAAATGTAAATGTAAATGTAAATGTAAATGTACGTCCTTTGCGGTCCGCACAATGGAACGATGACGTCAAATGACGTTGTTATTAGGTTATTAGTTACATAAATATATCTTGGATCCGCCATCTTGGATTTCTGAAATTTTTCAAAACCTCTTAAAAATCCGTCCAAATTGACTCAAAATTAATCAAAACCAATAAACAAACGCTAAATGACGTAAAAATGTAAAAGTTATACCAATAAACATTGTTTTTCTGCATTCAAAGGTAAAAATATGCAAATTACAAAAAACATGGCTGTCAAAATGTTGTTGCTATGGAAAATCAAGTCACGTGATCAATAAATTGTCACATTAAATTGTTGCCAAATAAATTTTAGGTAAAGTCGCAAAGTTTGATGGCGAATGAATACATATTAAGGAAGTAATGAATGTTGAAAGTTAACCTCCTCCACCCCCTCCCCCCCCCCCCCCCCCCCGGGCAAAATAGGGTTAAAGCCTGCTGGTTCACACTTGCGACATAACGACATAACGGCGAGGTCACGCACAGGCAAAACACGACGTATATCGATGTTTTATGTCACCAGTGTGAACGGCACAACATAACGACATAATAGGAACATAATGACATAAACACAACGACATAAGGAAAAAACTGATCTTTTCTTTATGTCATTATGTACATGTTCTTATGTCGTTATGTCGCAAGTGTGAACCAGGCTTTATGCTGCAGAAGTTGTTATTTTATTTATTGGATATTTCGTCGGCAAACGCTAGGTTGTGTGCAGTTGTCGCTGTCAGATATCCTCAATAAAGTACTTAAAGCACTTTGGGTTAATAACTAGCGTCTACAATAAGGGAATGCTACCCCACCCCTGGGTGGGGGATAGACAGAAGATAGGTTGGGGGTTGAGCCCAACCCCGCCCCCCCCCCCTCCCCTCCAGGCCCCTTCCTAGATCCGCTACTGTAAAACTAAAAACCTTACGTTTGCACGTGAAAGCCCTTATTACTTCTGGTAGAGATATTTTACAGCGGTGTGTCATCGTCAAGATCACTTGAAGTCACTGGCTTGAACTCCACTTCTTTGTCCAACCCATACGGCACGCTGGCGTCGTAAGCAGGATTCTGGAAGGAACTCAGAGTCTTTTGTTTCTCACTCTGCTTGCTGTCCTTCTGTCCTTTCTCTGTACCAGGTGGAGTTCCCTGCTTTGCTTTTGGTTGTCCATTGGGTTGCTCATAGTCGACGGACTGATAAACCCCATTGCTGTCGAGAGACTGGTAAAACCCACTGCCCGACCCATTAATCTGTGGAGAGGAAGACGTTTACTTGATAAACTTCTTGGGGTGTTAGTTCGTTATTTTAATTTCTATTCTCCCTAGAACAGAGCGGCGAAGTAACAATATTTCGCCAGAACTAAAAGCGGCTTTTGGTGCTGTTTGTCAGGCTAGCTGTACAAGGTCTATGGATGAAATCCTACAGTGTGACCGTTCAAACGAAAGCTACTGTTTATCGAACTGTACAAGTTGGTTCTAACGTTTGCGTCTGTGGATGAAATCCTACCGTATGACCATTTTAATGAAAGCTACTAAGCAGTAGTTACCCGTGTTAGTGTTTATAATGCTGTAAAAGGCGGTTCTAACGTTTGAGTCTGCGTTCAAATAAACGTTCTTAGGTAGTACGGATTGCATTTTGAGCTTACCTTAAGAGATTCATAGTTTGACGGCGGAGCCTCGTACTGGCCATGCGACTTGCCAGCATACATGCTCTGATAGCTCTCTTCTTGCTCCTCTAAGTAATACCCTCCTCCTGACCTGAAGAAAATAACATCAGATGTTGCGTCAGCTACACGATAAAATGAACAAAACTTTCAAAGGGCTGGCGAGCACCGCAAGTTGAGATATCTTCTCGAAAGTTCACAAAGACATCTTCGGTGTTAAGCAGGCCCTAGAACCACAAAGATTAAAAATAAAGGCCTTAATGCTTATTAATGCGAGATCTGCCTTTCCGCACAACGAAGCGGCCATTGTTGTGTTACGAATATGACGTCATCTTCCTCTTCATCCAACTACGATCCAGCTCTCTATGTGGCTCTTGGCTATTTTTGAATCGAGTAATGGCAGCAAGCCGAAGCTGAAATTTGCATTTGAAATAAATGATCTTCCCGTTGGAATTTAAGCTTAAAATTTGGCATGGTAAATGTTCAGAAATTTTTATCATAGTATCACTTTAAAGGGGCGGTATCACAGGGAATTTGTTGTGTTTTTATCAAAACTGTACAAATTATTAACTAAGTACTTTTGCTTAAACATGAAATTGATCTTAGAACATATTCTCTATTTTCTAATTGCCCATAATACACTTTGTTTGCCCCCCAAATTTTGCATAAACTATTGCTTTGAAATGCTCTTGGGAATATGCAATCCTCCCTGGCCCTCAAACAATAGTTTATGCAAAATTTGGGGGGCAAACAAAGTGTATTATGGGCAATTCGAAAATAGAAAATATAGAGCTTAAAGTATCGAATGGTTGCAAACTTAACTTTAATTACTTGTTAGCGATTTTTTTTTTCAAGACACATCATGGGGAAAACTTGAAAAAAATTGTCCATTTTTTTCAAGTTACAATCCACTTCCACCCTGGCCATTCACAACAAACTACACCCAATAAAGTACTACTTTCTGTGCGTTGGTAGAGTAATTTTTAACAAAAATGGACCATTATTTTTAGGTTTCTAGTTATACAAATATGTTTTTGGCTTTTCATATGTTAAACGACTCAAATTTATACGAAGAAGTAAGATTACGAAGATTTTCAAAATTCTCTGAATTTTGTCCAAAGGTTGTACGAACGTTTCCGAACACTTTCAGAAAATGTCCGAAGACTTTCGTGAAAGATCCTAAGATGTTTTAATCTTCTACGCAGCCGTTATTAGGGATCGTCACGCAACGCTACAGGGGAAGGAGCGTTGCGTGACGAGCCCTAATAACGGCTGTCTGGGAGACTAAAGATGTTTCCAATATAGTCCCAACGTATTGGTTCGTTTGACATTTGTTCAGGGCAAATGTGGTGCCTAATATAACGTAAAGATATTGATATGAAATGTATTGATATATGCCTTTCCTTTGTGGGAAAATATTGTATTTCACTGAATTTTATACAGTAATACGTTGTTTTGAGTTTTTTCACCTACCCGGGTCTTTTCATTTTTTTAATTAAGACCACGGACATGACAATGCTGACCAGCAGGAATGCGGCGCACAACACGACGAATACGATGCTAAGAGTCAGCAAATTCTCTGAAATAAAAAGAAAAAAACAACATGATTAAAAAGGTTTTTCTCTGTGAATCTCTGTAGAATGGTAATTATATTACGAGCCCTGATGCATGGTGGATGCTTGCCGGCCTTTCGGAATTAGACAAGGTTAACTCGGTTGTGACGTTCTAGTTCTTCCACATACATATAAACAATTAATCAATCAATCAATCAATCAATCAATCAATCGATCAATCAATCAATCAGTTAATAAACCACTTAGTCATTTAGTGAATTTATCGATGAACCAACCAAACCATACATGTAAGTTAAGCAATCAGTCTTTGAAACTTTATCTTACTCACTCACTCACTCACTCACTCACTCACTCACTCCCTCACTCCCTCATTCACTCACTCACTAACTCACGTCACTCACTCACTCAATCATTCATTCATTCACTCACTCATTGGTTTTGCTTGCTCAATGAATGAATGATAGAAACAATCAGTCGATCAATCAATCAATCAATCAATCAAACAATCCATGTCCATCCATCTTACCATCAATTCAATTATTCAATTATCATCGCATTTTTTATTCCAGTTTCTATGATGTATCTTAAAAGCGAACACATGTATTAAGTAAAATGCGTTTTACTTACTATCCTCTTCCTTTCCAAGGATGTAATCATTGTCAGCTAAAAAGAAAAGACTTTAACCATCAAAACGTAATGCAAATTACATTTCGCTAAAATAGTAAAAGCAGCGGGTGTCCCAAAGTAGAGTTTCCACTGTATAATAAATACTGCATAATGTTATGATGGAGTTCAAACCTTTCACAGCCCAAGCCAGACCTCGGGAGCCAGACTTTGAGCCATTTATAACGTTGTTCTAAATGTTTGTATACTGTACAAGGTGGTTCTAACTTTTGAGTCTGCGGATGTAATCCTAACGTGTGACCATTCAAATGAAAGCTACTGAGCAGTACTTTCCTGTGGTACTGTTTATTATGCTGTACAAGGTGGTTCTAACTTTTGAGTCTGTGGATGTAATCCTAAAGTGTGACCATTCAAATAAAAGCTACTGAGCAGTACTTTCCTGTGGTACTGTTTATTATGCTGTACAAGGTGGTTCTAACTTTTGAGCCCGTGGATGAAATCCTAAAGTGTAACCATTCAAATCGGAAAGCTATTGAGCAATAATTTCCTGTTGTACTGTTCACTATGCCGTACAAGGTGGTTCTAACTTTTGAGTCTGTGAATGAAATCCTACAGTGTGATCATTCAAATGAAAGCTCATTAATGAGAAGTACTTTCCTGTGGTACTGTTTATTATGCTGTACAAGGTGGTTCTAACTTTTGAGTCTGTGAATGAAATCCTAAAGTGTGACCATTTAAATGAAAGCTACTGAGCAGTACCGGTACTTTCCTGTGTTTTTTTGTTGTTATGCTGTACAAGGTGGTTTTAACGCAGTTCGAGTCTGTGAATGAAATCCTAAAGTGTGGCCATTCAAATGAAAGCTGGTTCTGACTTTTGAGTCTGTGAATGAAATCCTACAGTGTGACCATTTAAAAGGAAGCTATTGAGCAGTACTTTCCTGTGGTGCTGTTTTTGCTGTACGAGGTGGTTCTAACGTTTGAGTCTGTGGATGAACTCCAAAGTGTGACCATATTCAAATGATAGCTTCTGAGCAGGACTAAACTGTGGTAATGGAGTTAAGGGAAATGAAAGGGAAATATTCATGCATGATTATTATTTATTTATATTTATTTTTTTTATCTTGTTTTACTTCTCTCATTAAAATATGCATTTGCATAATTGCTGAGTCGCTAAGATGCTCGCGAAAAAAGAATCCTTGCTAAATAAAGCCGAAACAAAAGGTTTTCTAAAAATGTTTCATTAATTAAAAATCCGTCCAAAAGGAGGTTTCTAAACTACGTATGCAAAGGTTATATCTTTAAATTTAGCTTGTGGCTCCCTTTCAGTTCAACAAGGAAAACCGACACCAAACGTCAGCCGATATTCATACTTCCGAGCAGTTGAAATGAAAAATTAATTAGAAACTGATCAAGACTTTGTATACCAACAATACATATCTTGATTTCTTAAAAAAAAGTACCACATGAGCATTAGACCTTTAAATTCATGGATAATTCATTGTTTTAGTAAACAAAAGCGGGGTAATCTAAGCATATTTTGGTTAGTTTGGCCCAAACACATCTAAACATAGACATTATTTATTGAAAAACTCAAAGCTGAGCTACATGAAAACTGTAATAAATTGGTTAACCGTTTAACTGTTTCAAAATAAACTCGAACGATTGTTCGATTGTTCGTGTTTACCATGACTATATTCCGTGATAAGTAAAATTACTACTTAATATTTCAGCATAAGAAATATGTGCTTTATGTTTAATTATAGAATGGCTTAAACGTCCATCACTATTCATTAAACTGTTATCAGGACAAATGGCGAAGCAAATCTTGCTCACGTCACCTAACCAGGACAACCAGCGGCTGTTCGTGAGTTTATCCTCCCCCCCCCCCCCCCACCCCACGGGGGTGAGAGTAGTAATGTTCGATTCAAACACCCTTAGTGGTACCACACCACGCATTTTATTTAACCCCGAAAAGGTACAACTACCACCCCGTCACTTTTGTATGAGACCCTTCCCCACCCCCCAACCCCGGAAGTTTGCATGAAATCACGCGAAAATAGTTTTAAATGCTGTTGAGGGCTGTCGACAGAAGTGTTTTTAGAAGTTTGAATGCTTTTGAGATATAAAGGCGCTTTTGTAAAAATTGCTTTTGATTTAAACAGCCATGGAGCTTTCGTGAATTCACGTTTGCATCTTTGTTCATAATTTTCCGTCTGGTAACGGAACTTAAAAGAAACAATTGTCCCAAATATAGAGTATGACGAGTTAACCCTTTAAATCGTAAGAGTGTCAAAAAGTAAAAATTCAAGAATAAGAATATTTTGTAAAATATTGAAAAACAAATGGTACCTTGCAAAAGTACTGCCGAAAAAAGTTTTATTTGAATGGTCACACCATAGGATTTCGTCAAAATCAAAAGTTAGAACTACACTACATGTCTCCATAATTGACTCTGCATGACTCTGGGAAAGCCTCCGCTCTACTTTTAAGCTCCTCTACGACAGAATATTTACAGACTTAAACTTCTATTTCTGTCTTACCCTCTTACAAATTGCCCACTGATTGTATGAACAAAATTGTTATATTTTTGTTTCAATCTTTTCTTTCAATATCACGGTATTGATAACTGTGTGTTGTCGTTTGGGCTCTCGATAGTTGTCTCGATCCCGTCACAAAGATCATATCAACTGTAATCGGCTTTGTCTACTCTTAAATTGTACCGAAACTCGGAGATACCTTTAGAGAGCCTTGAAGAGAATTTGTCTGAAATGTTGTGTGAGAAATAAATTAAAAAGTTTCACACTTACCTGCCGAACTTCCTGTCGCGAGAACGAAAAGTATGACGATGTAACACGCAATATTCTTGAAGTTAACCCTCATTTTGTTTAGCATCAATTGCCTTCGAAGCGTCAATGTTGTAACTCAAAGTCCTAGTCTTTCCCAAAGAGCTAAAAACTCAAGTACGTTTTTTCTTTAGAAGGAAAACGAAAACAGCAAAACAACCGCGGTGTCGCAACGCGGACTGAAACAATATAATGCCTGTAATCCAAGCACAAATGGAGATATTGTTCAGATAAAAACTACGTGATCATAGTTTGAATACATTATTGAAAGCCTCCATAAATTTTCCGCACCATTAGCGGAAAGAAAGGAAAGCTGAAACCACTGTCATTCTCGTCTTGCTGTTGAGTTACTAGCTTCGGTGGTATGTTATTGCTATAATACGGTTCAAACTGAATAAATTATGACTCATTTCTTCAATATCGTTTTCTCCCGTATATCTTAATACCTTTCAAATGTATTGGATCGGCGGATTTTGTAAATAAACTTGCCCGAATTTCGGATACAGAGAAAAATTTAGCGTATTTGTAGATCCTACTAATGCAGTGGGAGTTACGCGGATTTATCCCATGTTTAGGCCCAAATTTTGGCTTTTGCTTCATATAATTCGGATCTTTGATTTTTAGTTAACCCTTTACAGACTTGTTATTCTTTTTTTTTTTTGTCGTCACAACAGAGATCTGGTTGTGTCCTGGTTTACCGATACCAGCACAAGAACAAAAACAAAAGACTAAACAATAGACTACACGGACATATTACCCTACTGAAACAAAGGGCGCATGTTCATAGATTAAAATGCTTCATTTGCTTTCTTATCAATTTTATCGGTTAAAAACACTCACATTTACTTCAATAATCACATACTATATAACTAGTCCAAACAAAGCGAAGGATCACCAAAATTCACAGAAAATTTCAACGGATCGACACGGACAAAGTCGACACTGAATAACACCTTTGACGCGAAGGATTTATTCTACGCTCTGATGGTTTTCAGGGCGCACAACCGTGCCATTTTCACGGACAAATTTCCCGCCAGAGTTATCTACTTGCCTCCGATTGGTCTAAACAATGAAATTAAATGGGTTACGTCATAGCTTGCACATGCGCCGAACCGTGAAACCTGCCCTTTAAATATTTCGTCCATGTTTACTCGCAATGCGTGAGAAAACTCAGGAAGACCTTTTTTTGAAAAAAAAAGAAATAATACCCAGACCCTCCAAAACAGAGCTGCCAGGGTGATAACCTCCTCTAACTGCGATAGACGATCAGTTGAGATACTGGATGACTGGTGGGATAATCTTGAGACACTGGAAGGACAAGACATTTAGCCATAATAATGTATAAATTGAAAAATCGAAATGTACCTGATCATTTGGCTCAAATTTTTAATAGTACAAACTCTATGTATTCTTACAATCTAAGAAACTCAACACATAATATATTTGTACCAAGACCGTATACTGAGGCTGGAAATAATAGCTTCCATGATAGAGGGGCGGTTCTCTGGAATAGTCTATCAAATACTATTAAAGGACAGACAAGCCTGAAATCGTTTATATCACATTTGTAATTTAGTATAATTTTAATGACCATATTTATTTAATATTGTATTTTTTATTGCATGATTTTTGCACGGCTCTCTGGAAGAGCATATTTATGAATGAGATTCCGTGACTAAATAAAGATGATTGATTGCAATTGATTGATTGAATTCCATACACAATATTTGCAAGGCCTCAAGTAAGGAGATGTTTATCACATAAAATAACAGCTACATCTAATGCACTGGAACTCAAGAAGGGTGACAAAGTTTACTCACGACGTGTGGATTTTGATGGCAATAAAAAAATTCGGTACCTTCGTCTTTGAAATTAAACGCACAGTTAGTGAACTAATTCGGTGAGTTTGTTGCTCGTCATGAGCAGATGATGAATTATTCGATTCCACTCTGAGAGTTCCGAATGGCTCCCGAAATGTGTTTCTAATCGTTAATACATATTCAGAGCGTCATCACCAGAAGCCGACCCACATCCAACTCCAGTTCCGCAGATCTCCCTGACTCCCTTCCGATGAAGGTCACCTACTATTCCCATCACGGATTGGCTTCTTTTACACAACGCACCTACAGCGCCCCACTTGCGCGTAGGAGGGGCCACCTCGGCAGCAAATGCTGGACCAGATGACTATGGCCGCTGGTCCGTCAGACTGTTATCGCGGATATATACGCACCCCTATCTCCAGCATATTACAGCTTTCTTCTAAAATCATGTTCGCCAAATCAGGAGACTCTAAGTACTCTTGCGCAAACCCTTATGACATTTAATTTTTATTACTATTTTCATTTTTATACTTCTTGTGTCTTTTAGCTTTTTGGGGCAGTAAATAGGTTTGACCCAGAGTCCCTATCAATTAAGTCTGCCCACGTTTTGACCAAACACTGTCGTAAAATTATTATGTGCATGTAATTAAGCGTACCAAAGCACCTTGAAAATAAAGGTCTGTGAATTCTCTTATCCGCAAGATTGTGCAAAAAAGCATATGTCATGCCTTTGTTTCAACATCGATCATCTTCGTCACACATGTCGCACTTCGTGCCGCTCAGAACGCAGACTTTCCAGTTTAGTTAATGCGCCGAAATGTACTATATTGTTCGTAATAAAGGTAAAAGCTTCTTCTCACCGTAGGATCTCATATTTTATGCAAAATAACAAGATAAACAAACACACGGCTATACCTAAACAGAGCGGCGAAAAGTCTGAAATAACTGCAGCGAGGACAGTATGTCTTACAAAAATTCACAGCTAAAGAACACGATAAACGTTTAAAACAGCGTTACCTGTAGTTGATGTGGCTTTTTAGTCCCTTCCATCCGCACCAAATTTTCAAACATCGAAGTACGAGCTGCCAGAATCGATCGCTGTTGTTATCAAACTTCCTCGTTTTAGATCATACAGCCGTAATGGCGAGATCGTTTAACTTCAACCGCTTAAAACAAAGATTAAAAACTTTTCTGGGAAGTAACAAGTCTATATCATATCCCAGAGATGATTACTATAAGGCATTTTTCGAAAATTGTGCTTCTTCATTCAGAGCGCATCGAGCCGGGTGAAACTTTGAACCAGCTTTGTCAGCTTTCATTCAACTTCGCGACACAACGCGCAAATTTCGCGCCTTTTTGTCCAATCATGTGATAATAATTGTTCTCTTTTCTTTTCTTCTCTTTTTTCTTTCTTGTCCTTTTTATATTTAATAGTTCACTCATTTTTTCTCCCAAAGATATGAAATTGCAGGCAGCGGTCACTTTCACTTTCCTTCAAAATGTGACTGAAGTTTACCACTATCGCTGAATATGCATCATGTAGACCTACGGATATCGAGAGCTTTGTGGTCATATTTGCACAGTGTAACAATATGTTGAAAAAAATTATAGCTGCTGGATATGTATAACCAACGAAACGCCAGCGTAGCGCCGAGTTGGTTATATTCAGCTCATATCCGGAAGTCCGAGAAGAATAACTGTTTTAGTAAATTTTCAAACACTCAAGAACATTTTTTCGTAGTTTTTTAAAGTTGCAAACCTCGAGAAAATGAGTAAATAAAGCAAGCTTTTCGTTTTTAGCCCAAAACGTTTTTCAAAATTATGATGGCGTGATTAGCGCGCGCACAGCACAGCTCAATATAAGCAAATGAATATGTTTGAAAAAAGTTATAAAAGCGCTTTTGAAACTAAATGTTTGAACATTTAGTTTCAAAAGCGCTTTTATAACTTTTTTCAGACATATTCATTTGATACGATTGGCGCTACACAGTTCATATCTATTATCAATATAAGCGAACCGTTCAAACAATTCGTCATCATTTTTCCATATCGTCGTTGCGAATCGTCCCGTGTGATAATGGCTCAGATCCATACCGGAGGACACCAATCAGAAATCTAGAAATTATTATCCAGAAGTACAAATTTACTAATAGAGAATATAGAATGGACATTAAAATTTAATCTCATAGGAAATGTTTGCCGAGAGAACAAACTAAGAAAATGATATTTTAAATTGATTTATAGATTAACCGTTTCTAAGAAAGAGCTATGTACATTTGGTCTAGAAGACGTAAACAATTGCATGGCAAAAAATTGGGTGACATTTGCCTATATAGTATTTTCACTCGTCACCAGGCTCCCAATTTGACCCTAAAATAAAAGCAAAATGGCCATTTTTTTGAAAGGAAAGTCAAAATTTCGCGCATTTCTGAGTTACTTTCCTGAAATCCATACTCGGGATCCGAGAGCTTGCTCGCAGGCTAGAAATACCACTCCACCTTTCTCCAACGCCTTTGGAAAAACTCTTTGGGATAGCAACTAACGATGACGAGACTGTGCTTAAATTAAACTTCTGACTATTATTTGCAAAATATTACTTGTACTATCAGAAAATGCACTAAGAACAATGCAATTTCGACTATTTCGAACAAAAGATACACATTGAAAATTACACACAGAAAAAGTAAATGGTGTGAAGATGTCGCGATCTTCCGTGCTACTTATTCCTTGTTTTTTTTTTTGTTTTGTTTTAAATTGACGTAAAGTTTAAGATATGTTGTGTTCGACTACTTCTACTTTATTCTGTGTCATCATTATTATTATATATTATTTAAATTATTATTTCAGTGTTCAGGCCGTCCTGTTAGTGTAGCTGTTATTATTGTAACACCCGTTTGTCATATTTCATAATCCTACATCAATTAGCGAGACTCATCAGGACGCGTAAACAAAGTAAAAAGCGTTTCATATTTCATAATCCTAATCAAGCTTAAGCTTGTTCCCAGTGTCCTCTCTCTGAGAGGGATCATGACAAAACTCACATTTTCTCATAACCACGTCATGGTTAAGTTCACATCAGAAACATTACATTTCTTCAAGCTAAGCAACCACGGTTCAACAAACAAGCAAACAAAACCAATTAGTAATCCGAAAATCAAGATTCAGACTATGAGCAGAATTGGGATGGCTGCCCTATGAGGGGAACAGTAAAAATAAATGAAAGACTGAAATGATACTGTATGTATTTTACACTAAAGACGTAAATAGTCCGATCCAACGACAACTCTTGAGATTCTACATGATTAGTTCCTTCCTGCGTCACTTAGTCGTTACTGAAGTATCTTTATTTCTAATTACAAGTAATCATTAGGTTAGAGGTTAACTGATGGCGCAGAACTATGCTGTTTCTAATGGCTACAAAACAAAACAGTTTACACGAACTACGGCAGTTGGTCGTTTCTTTAACCGACTAAAAAGGCGGGTTGCAGAGAAACGCTGGGACAGATCAAAAAAGACATACAGCATACGCAGGATTGCAACTGACGACCGGCTGTTTTGAATATCAGTTTGGATAACAAAAGGAAGTATCGTGAAGGTAGTATTTCGTTTTCGTACTGATTTCTCCAATATATATTTTTTAAAAAGGTTAATTATGATTGAAAATTTGCTGTTCAGTAAACTGTACTGTTGCAGTTTAACCATGCAATTGTTATAGTAGCTGCCGTCAATTTGTATTCCCTTTCTGGTACCCGGCCCAGCAAGTATTTCTTTCAACATGTACTAAGCAAATGTTACACCGTTCAAACTCATTCAACATTTGTTGCTCAATACATGTTGAACGATGTGCCAACTCGTTGAATTATTCTGCGAGTTCTTCGGCAGCCTTGTCCATTACAAAAGAAGGCCTGGAGAGGAGGTTGAAAAACGCCAGCAAGTTTGAAGTTCCACAAATACAACTTCCGTATATTATATTGATAATTTCAGTTTCATTTCATTCATATATTGTGAATAAGGGTCTCGCACAACAGATCGGGTAGGCTTAAATGGAGCAGACATGGTTAACTAGACTCTTTGTTGAGGTAGAGTCTACCTTCTATAGCTCAGAAGGAGGCTGGACACTTATTGAGAATTATATAACGTAATGTCGACACTCAGAATTTTATTTTCAATAAATGTTTAAGTGTAAAAAAGAAAATCTGAAATCCCCACTCAGGATTGAACCTGTGACCTCAGCTAGGCTTAGGCTTACATAGCCTACCGTACCACTGTACCATCTAGCTTCTCGGGTTGCTTAGTACTAAATTTAACTATATAAACTGCTAACCCCAACCTCAACTGAAAGCTAACCAGTTACTCCTTTGTATAAGTCTCAATAAGGTGTCCGACCTCCTTCTGAGCTATGGAATCTAGACTTTTCCCTTTGTTGAAGAGTTGTTTAACAATTTCAGGTGTTGTGATTAATGAGTTTTTGTGACAATAAACACTTAAAATTTGCTCAAGTTTTGTTTGATAAGTTCATGTTTCGTTAAGCCTTCGAGGCTGAGTAAAATACAACTTTAGTTGAAGCTCTCGTTTATAGCGACCATCTCGGAAATTCCAAAAAGTGAACTTCACTTGATTAAAGGATATAAATTAGCGAGACTCATCACGACTCATAAACAAAGTAAAAAGCGTTTCATATTTTATTATCCTTCTCAAGCCTAAGCTTTTTCCCAGTGTCCTCTCTCTGAGAGAGGTCATGACAAAGCTCACACTTTCTCATAACAACGTCATGGTTAAGTTCACACAATCCTGCAATCATTGTTAAGCCACAGCTAGTGAGATTCATAGGGTTCTAATTAAAAGCAATAAAAACTTTTCATGTTTTGGTTCTTTGGCTTCAGGGAAAGAAGATACGTGACTGGCTCTGAAATTTTAAAACAGCTATTTACATAATTTAACCTATTAACTTAATGGCTAAGATCCATAGCGGAGGGAACCAATCAGTAATCTAGAAAATTATTATCCAGAAGTACAAATTTACTAATAGAGAATATAGAATGGACATCAAAATTTAATCTCATAGGAAACATTCGCCAAAAGAACAAACTAAGAAAATTATATTTTAAATTGATTCATAGATTAACCGTTACCAAGAAAGAGCTAAGTACATTTGGTCTAGAAGACGTAAACAATTGCCTTTATTGTGAAAGACTTGATTTCATTACCCATACTTTTGTTGTTGAAAGTTATTCGTCTCAAACGTTCTTCGATAAAATTATCCACTGTTTTGACAATAAATACCACTCCACCTTTTCTCCAACGCCTTTGGAAAAACTCTTTGGGACTGCAACCGACTACTGATGACGAGACTGTGCTTAAATTAAACTTCTGCCTATTATTTGCAAAATATTACTTATACTATCAGAAAATGGCAATTTCTTGGTGTTGCGGATGGTGTGATCACCAAATGACGTAAAACAAAACATTCAAAAGACACTGAACAATATCCACACCACAACACAAAAGCTAACCAACAATGGCTTCCGCAACACCAAGAAACACCCCAGAAAATGCACTAAGAACAATGCAACTTCGTCCATTTCGAACAAAAGATACACATTGAAAATTACACACAGTAAACGTAAATGGTGTAAAAATGTTTCGATATTCGGCGCTGCTTATTCTTTGTTTTTTATTTTAAATTGACGTAAGTTTAAGATATGTTGTGTTCGACTACTTCTACTTTATTCTGTGTCATCATCATTATTATATATTATTTTAATTATTATTTTCCCGTTTAGGCCGTCCTGTTAGTGTAGCTCTTATTATTGTAAGCGTTTGTCATATTTCATAATCCTATATAAATTAGCGAGACTCATCAGGACGCGTAAACAAAGTAAAAAGCGATTCATATTTCATAATCCTAATCAAGCTTAAGCTTGTTCCCAGGGTCCTCTCTCTGAGAGAGATCATGACAAAGCTCACATTTTCTCATAACCACGTCATGGTTAAGTTCACATAACAAACGTCACAGTTTCTTCAAGCTAGGCGACCACGGTTCAACAAACAAGCAAACAGAACCAATTAGTAATCCGAAAATCAAGATTCAGACTATGAGCAGAATTGGGATGGCTGCCCTATGAGGGGAACAGTAAAAATTAATGAAAGACTGAAATGATACTGTATGTATTTTACACTAAAGACTTAAATAGTCCGATCCAACGACAACACTAGAGATTCTACATGATTAGTTCCTTCCTGCGTCACTTAGTCGTTACTGAAGTATCTTTATTTCTAATTACAAGTAATCATTAGGTTAGAGGTTAACTAATGGCGCAGAACTATGCTGGTTCTAATGGCTACAAAACAAAACAGTTTACACGAACTATAGCAGTTGGAGGCCTACTCTGGGACCTTAAGTCGCCTAAAGTCGCCTAAAGTCGCCTTAAGTCGCCTAAAGTCGCCTTAAGTCGCCCTTTGTCGCTTAAGGTCGCCTGAAGTCGTTAGGCTTAAAAAAGGCCTGCACACCTTAAAATTGCCCTAAAAGGTTTCACTTTTACTATTTCTTGAATATATAATAATTTTATTGCCCCAAATCTCTTTTTTATTTCCCATATATGATTATATACTGCAAGGGTATGGCCCCATGCAGTACAACACATGCTTCAATAGTCATGCACCATGCCCTACGTTGCTTCAATTATATTTGCTGAACCCTATAAAGGATGGACCATTTTATTTTTGAGAGGGGGGGAGGGCAAATACCAAGAAAAAAAATTCACGCACAGATAAAGTATAGAAAAGTATGGAAAAATCACAAAAAAAATTCTTGGACAGCCTCAAGATGGTAAAAAAAATCCATACTTGCTAAAACAAAATGTCCAACCCCCCACCCCTAAAAATAAAATGGTCCATCCCCAAGGAGGGTACACTCATTCATCTTCAAAACATTGACAGCTATTTATATAGGTTTACTTATATTTCATGGACAAAGTGTTGCTGAAAGGATGAAGTTGTGACTTATATTATAATCAACATTTAATATGAGCAACATCATAAAAAAGAAACACTGCTGATCAGCAGTCAATACTGATAAACTGTAATGGTGCAGGCATTCCTTCACCTTCAGGGTATTATAACAACAGTGAGAGCTGTTTTGGATCACTAAGATCACAATAATTTGAAAAGTATTTTGGGGTTAAGCCCAATTATTGCTTATCACTTTTACATTGAGCAAGTAAGCTTGAAAAGATCATAAGCTTAACCAAAGGCAATGTAACTGTATACAAATGTACTTAACTTTTAAGCTTACTTACCCAACGTGAAAGAGCAACCAAAAATCGGCCATTTCTCCCGCATACAACCTCTAAGCTGCGTTCTAGCCATCCAACATTATTCTATTTACAACCAATCGTAACTGAACGTTTGAAAACTTGAAACTTCTATACAACTTGTATATGTCATCTTCTTGACAGTTTGATGAAGCAAAGAATTTAAGGTAATTCCCTGGAAAAAGAATCTGTCATAGATTTGTAATGAAACTTGGCACAAATATTGAACAAGTCACGAAGGTTCCAAAATTGCAACAAAAATGAGGGGTCACCGTGCTCGTTTTAGTGGTATACTGCTGACGAATACAGTGTTTAAAGGCATTTTCAGGCAATAACCGCGTGAAGCTAATATGCTCAATATTTCCACTGCATATTGATATTTCGCGTATAAGTTGACTTTATACATATGTATAATCGTCTGTATCATAGAAAACGTGTCCAAAAAGCTTCAAATTTACTGAACACTCGAACAGTAGATGGTTGCTTGGTGTGCGGTCCTCTACCCAAAATGGCTTTCTTCGTAGGATTTCTATAAACTGTGCAAAATCTGATCATAGATTTTTGCCCACTTTTTAAATTTGCGTTGGGAACACTGTCCTGATTGAATTTATGCAGTAAAAAATGGGGGTCACCGTGCTCGATTTTGCGCTAGCGCTCACAGAGTCCTTTTCTATCGTGGGAAAGGCCGGCTTTCCTCACAAAAGCCGCCATTTTTTTCAATCTGATGTCGCAATGTTTATGCGCAGTAGGGATGCGCAGTGCAAAACCAGGGAATCACCTTAAATCAACCTGTACGCTCAAGATTGCAAAATTTGCGTTGATTATGTTACCATGACGGCTCTCTGTCACAAAGGTCAAAAGGATTTCTTGTTATCAACCATTAAGCAGAAATTTGCAAAGGATTTGCAGCTGCTTCCAGCAGGAAAATTTGCCTCACTCGAGCAAACATGGCCGCCACATGTTTTGACCACGTGACATCTTTTTGCATGGATGCCCACGCGCGCGGGCGCTCGCGCACTCATGTTCAGGAAATTAGCACTCAATTGATTCGGCAAACAAAGCCAAAGCTGAAGTGTTGCTGTTTTTGAAATTGAAACACATTCCCACTTTACAGTACAGCCTGACTAGGCTTCGTGGCTCCCTCTAGGCTACCACTCACGTGCTTTACCTTCGTGGCGTAGATTGTCAATCAAGCTGGCCTGGAATTTTTGAAATCGTTCTTGTAGCCATTGACTGGCTTCCTGCTTATATTGCGAAAAGAAAACTAATTCCGACAACTCAATTCAAGGTAAGGTAGATGTAAATTTCTGAAATTTATTGGTTAAGCGAGCGCGGGCCGGGAGCTAGTCGCGCGCGGGAGGAGAAGAAACGCGCGAAGCATGGAAACCATCTACGATTGGAAAGGAATTCTGGGAGAATCAAAATGGCGGACGCCAATGTAAATATTGCCAACTCTGTCATTTGCTGTGCATTCATTTGTGATCCATTATTTTCTGGATATTTTTGAGGTAATAATTAACTTCTACACGGGTAAATCTGTCAACAGCCTCATCAGTAACACTATTTAGTTTTGTTTTGACAGGTTAAATTAAAATGTTGCCAGGTGGAAAAGTGTGAGAGCATTTCGGGCCTGGAAGCAGAACTAATCAACCCTGCTACAAAGTCTCCTACGAGGGTTCGGTTCCCTGTCAGTGGAACATCCAAGTTTTCAGGAGCCGGAAAAATAGTTGGAGAAAATGGGAAAGATGCGCTATTGAGAAGGACCCTCGCTTACGGTACCAAATATGATATTGGAATTTTCTATTGGACTAAGGCAGGAGAACAACAAATTGGCTGGGTGCCTGACCAAACAGTTTTGGATGTCGTTTGTCAAGCTTTCGAGCCAAAATTGACTGTGCAACTGCCACAACAGTGGCAGATAAATTAACCAAATTTATGTAATTTGTGAAATCGAGAAGTGATTTTGAATTAACTAATTCGATGCCTTTGTTCATTGTTGTATAAATAAGTCAAGGAAAATGTATGTTAGTTTGATTCAAATCAGGTATCCATTTTTAAGTGAAAAAGTTGGATTTTTTTTCCCAAGATTTTGTTTGGCAGTGTATATGATCTTTATATTTTTGTATGATCATTGTTTTTATTGCAATATCTTAAAAACATTTAAGCAGCTAACTGAATTTTTTCTCATTCTAGATAAGTAATATTGTTCCTGCCTCTTGTTTGGCTAATTAATGTTCATAATACAATTTAGCATTCATATTATTTATATAATGTTGTTGTTGTTATTGTAATAATTTGAATCTCAGTATAGCTAAAAGGGGCTTTAAAATCTGGAAACTGGAGATTTACGGTCACTTAAGTCTATCTGAGACCAAGTGAACTGATTGTGATAATTTTGTTTATTGAAATATGAGACAAACTATCATGAATGCCAGGATTCATGTCAGGACTCAAGCTGTAGCCCTAACCCTAACTCTGTCTAACCTGAACTGGCGTCCTTGGTCGCAAACTGACTTAAGTCCTGACTCAATCGGACCTGGCTTGAATCCTGTCTCATATTTCTCTCCAGAGACCAGTGGCTTGGTATTTAGGTATAGTGATGAAGAGACTGTCAATAACTTTTGTTTCATCACTTTTTAGAAACACTTTAATGTTGTCTGAAGTTGCCTTCAGTCACCTTAAGTTGCCTTAAGTTGCCTTAAGTCGCCTTAAATCGCCTTAAGTCGCCTAAAGTCGCCTTAAGTCGCCAATATTTTAAACTAATTTTTCCTTAAGTCGCCTTAAATCGCCTTAAATCGCTTAAAGTCGCCTAAAGTTACGGCGACTTAAGGTCCCAGAGTAGGCCTTTTGCATGAGCCAGTCCTATAAAAACAATGAAGAGTCCTGTTTGTTATGGAGAACGCGATCCTAGCCAACGCAGCAAGGTTGCTCAGAGAGCTTAAAATGATATTGAAGCTGAGTTACACGAGATACCTCTGCATTCTCCAGATATCAATGTTATTGAATTAATTTATCCATGTCCTGAGTTGTAAGCTCGAGGAGAAAGCAATTTCCAATAATATAACATCAGAGACATTTGAACAAATTTCATGTGTTAAGCACATTGGACAGACTACCGGTGGATTTTATCGATCGTACTATTGAGAGCATGAAAAATAGGATTGATGCTATTATTTCCTCAAAGGGGTACAGCACAGAATATTGAATACCAACGGCAAATATTAGAAGCTATTGATTTTCATAACTTGTTACAAATTGTGATTGTGTAATGTTTGTCACATTGTAGACATTGAATTGGTAATGCATTTACAGATCGCAACAGTACTCACTTCAAGTGCCTACAAGCAGAGTTTAGGTTCCCACCTGAAATCATTTAATCAACTAAAAAATGCTAGCTGTTTTTGGCATGCAATCAGTCAGAAATATTCTGTTTTTCAAGAATAGCAAAAATTGAGTTGATTCACATAATTTTTTTTTGAACGTTTTACATTGAACGTTTTAAACGCAGTTCAGGTGTTAACAGTTTTAGGAGTTTGTAAACAAATGTAAGTAGAAAAATAAACTCATTAAATAAAAACATTTATCTTATTTTTATGGATAGACTGTAAAATCAATAGAAAAAATTGATTTTTAATTCTGTGAAACGGCAGAAACCCGTAATCTGATGCCACAGCAACTACACACGATTGAATAAAGAGCCTCGCATTTCCGGTCTATCTGGGATTACTAGTCCACGCTGAAACCAGCAAAAAAATGTTGGTAGAAAAGCTCTACAGATTAGGACTATTGATTTCATACAATTGAGTGATGCAGATTTCAGCAGACCTTGGAAACAGTGTATGTGTGCAGTTTGAAGAGGAAGGGGTGGTGTGCATGGCTCAAAATAGTAGCCTGCCAATGGCAGGCCAAATTTCAGGTTTGGCAGGCGAAAATAATGAACTGCCAAATGGATAATAAAATGGCAGGCAAAATTACTGGACTGGTTCTGTGACACTTTCTACTCCTCTTGCTATGCTCCTTTATCTACTATTCCTTTACACGAATCCATCGTCCCCAATGAAAAATATTACTGGTTAAACAGGGTTGTCAAAAACACTGGTGACCAGCGATATCGTCAGCTATGCAAGATTTTTGCCGGCTAAAAATCACCGGGAAAAGCGGGAAATAAAAGATTTTATAATGAAACTTCGGATGCGCTGATTTTCGTTTGAAAATATTTTTGCCTGGTTTGCCCATGCCGGTTCACTTTACTTTCGCATGGATAGTATATAATCTGAAACCATGAACCAAACCAAACCGTGAATATTTGTGGTGTTTACTGTCTGTGTTTACGATGTTTACTGGTGGTGTTTACTGTCTGGAATAAAATCTGTTATTTCGCTTAAAAAAAACTCTCTAAATTATTTGTTTATTTACCAATTAAGTCTTCACTCTTAACAGAGTATTGCAGACTGCTTTAAATAATAAAATTACAATAATAAATGGCATGAAAGTCGGAAGCTCGAAAGTACGAAAAAATAAAAATAAAACAATGCTTCAATGTCTTCACTCTTGGTAAGGTTTGATGTAAACAAATGTAACTTAAAGTAATAGGGATCTCCCAAACTAGTCGATTTTCCCATTTGCAAACTCTCTGATCGGAGTCTAGATTTAAAATTTGTTTGGCCTGCCAAAAATAAAAAAAGGCGCAGGCTATAATTTTTTTCTATTTCGAGCCGAGTGTGTCCCTCGAGGTAAAAAAAGTCACTGTTTACTATGGGTGGTGTGGACAACAGACCACAACCCAAGCTCACTAAGGTGTCATTCTATGGAACAGCAATTTCCCTCACCGAGCACCCTACAATAGACTGCTGGTATTGACAAAAAATCAAGTTCTAATCGATGGCAGAAGTCAAAGGCAAGCAATCTGCCTGAGCTGTGCAAGTCGGCATCATGCTACTGTATAAGCACAATTGGTTTTTGTGATGTCAAAAGGTTGTTTTCTGCATGAAAAATGCAGATCCCTTGATGAAAGCACGATCAAATCTTTCCATTTCTTATTTGGAATCTTTGGGCAAAGTCATCAAAGTGAGCAAGAAAGGGAACATGTAATGTATCCTCCTTGCAACAGGGAAATGGAAGGGGGAAGAAGTTTCCAAGTTAGCAGAATAAAACTATGGAACAGTATTCCTATAGATATACGGAAAATAGACACTGGTGGTTCTTTGAAGTCTGCTTAAAAAATATTTTCAGCCCAGTCTTTTCCAAATTTTAATTTAATTTTGTTTTAATTATTATTTAGTTTTAATTTATTTTGAAATCATGTACATATTTTCTCATCTTTTCGTAACAGCACTATATCTTTACATGTAAAATATTGTGAGATAGAGGGCCACTGGTTCGTCAGTGAAAACTGTTGTGTCACCCTCTATAAAGTTACTTATTTACTTACTTACTAACAACTAGTGCACCTTTATAAAGCAACACTCGGGAAAACACTTCTAAAGAGAATCCAGTCCCAGGCGAAGCAAGAGCAACTAACGAGTCTCAAAGTCACTCCTAAAGATCCAGAATGGGAGAAATGGTGCTTCGCACAACTGTCCAAAGCTATTTATCTGTGGATAAGAAATCCTGTAGATACAAGCCAATGCCAATGTGAACAAGAACAACAAACAATGAAACAGAACATACGCCCATCAAGAATTTACCGGTATGTCTGATCACAGACAAATTCTCCTCAACAAGCGTCTGCTTTAACTGCACCACAGGAAATCATCGCACCATCTATTGTCCCAGCAGATCTGCCTGTCAACAATACCACAAGCATCACCACATGTCCATTTGTGACATGTCCGCCCTCAAATCTAATCAGCCAATGCCTCACTGGTGGTCGTATTCACATAAGCTGAAAATTACAGAACTGAAGTCCTTTTGAAACATGCCTTTTCTTTTGTAGAAGAGGTCGAGAAGGGCAGAGGAAACTGAAACCATCCAGCTTCAAGTTTGAAGTCGATCCAAGTGGCAAAAACGCGACAATGGTGCATGATGAAGCGACAATGAACCACCCAGGCAGTGTTGGTGACGTTGAAAGCACAGAAAAGTACACAAGGATGTACGAGGCAGAAGATATAAATGATGGTTACAAAGCCTTAAAGCTGTACTTATCCAGGCTGAACCCAAAGTGCAACTCATTCTTTCAGTAACTGAGAAGAAACTGGAGTTCAGAAGACAGCATATGGTACGAAGCACGTCCGCTCGGAGTAAACAAGCTCGATTCCATGATGGACATCAGCGAAGCAGCAGCATTATCCAAGAATTACGCAAACCACAGCCTCAGGGCAACAGCAATTACTCTGTGGTCAAATGCAGGCGTCCCAAACCGTCATATTATGGCGATTTCCGGCCACAGGAGCGAGCAAAGCTTGGCCCACTACAATTCTCGTCCTTCCACTGCACAGCTTCGAAACTGTAGTGAGGTCCTGTCGCACTGCATGGTTCCTGGTTATCACACAAAGCATTCTGTGTTCTCATTATCTGCAGCTCGCCATTGAAGAACAATCGACTAGCCGGTCCAGACGTTGTACTAAATCAAATGAAACATTGTATTGAATGGCCATTGATCTTGAAAACACGACTTAAAGTTTTGGATTCATCGGCTAGTGATGCACAATACAAAACTATCACGTCGTAGTCGGCAGCCATTGACTCAAATGACCCATTGTGGTCATCACATACATAATCTTTATTTACCCACGGTTTCTTCATTCATACATAATGCTCTTCCTGAAAGCCATGCCTATAAATTACCTAATAGAATACAAACAATACAAACAATACAATACAAACATGCGGCTATTTAGCCACGATAGAAAACAACCAAGTTGTTGTACTTGGCAGCTATTGAGCAAAATGACACGTTATGGTCAGCTATTGATCAAAATGCCTTGTGGCAGTCATTACACTATGTCTACAGTACATCCATTGAGTGAAATGCCGCATTCTTGCACATGCGATCCAATTCAGGCTTTGAAATATAAGTTGACGAGTCGTATTTTACTGCCCACTCATACTGATTGTTTTGTAGTAAATCTGTACACAAATCTTACAAAAACTAACAGTCAAAAACAAAATTTGCCGGAGGAAAAGGGACATGGAACCATCATGAATTGCGTAAAAAAGGTTCTCAGGGCATTACAGAAAAAGATTTATCGAAAAAGGATAGATACTTCAACATAATTTTATTATTCCCAGCAGCACATTTATCACTAATTTGCGCAACAATTACAAGGCATGGCGAACCAAATCTGTTTTTTTTTTCCATTAAAAAACAGAAATCTAATTAACAAATTTACACCGGTTTTCCGTGGTGTGGACTCTTATTTACCACGATTTACGTCATCACATGGTCAAAATGTTGTGGACTCACGAGGCACAGCCGAGTGAGTCAGCAACAAATTTTGACCATGTGATGACGTAAATCGTGGTAAATAAGAGTCCACACCACGGAAAACCGGTAGAAATCTGTTTTTTACCACAATATTTGAAGAAATAATACGGGGAAAAATCGAAGTTTCGTTACAAAACGTGACTGCTAAGAAAGCGCGAGCGTTGTCTATAACTTCCTCGCAATCTGACTGGTTTATTTTTTCAAGCGCGCGCTTTTATAGGCATTGCGTGATCTTAGCGTCAGCACCGTTGTCTGTACTCTCATTTACCACCCGCATCGACCAATCAGATTGAGAGTTAAGCGGCAATTGTGGTAAAAAAGGAGATTTAACTGCATGACAATTGCAAACAAACATGTGTGCAGTGTTCTCACCAGGCCGTGGCCTTGCAGGATTCCCACAAAAGAAATTGAGATGGCGCACCAAAGGCCAAGAAGATGCAGAAGACACAGGAGCAAGCTTCAAGTCAAACAGACTTTTGAATAAAAAGATACTAAAAATGGCTACTACTGGCTAAAAATGTTGTGTTGGACGTTTCGGCAACTACTGTTGCCTTCTTCAGCAAAAGATAAAATGCAAATGCTAATGGCGTCCTGATGGTATACGACATATGCAAATATTAAATCGCACCTCGAAAGAATATTTTGAGGTGAAACAAAAAGTCTCTAGAGCATTCTTAATTATTTCTACAAATTCTTAATGTTGTGTATGTTGTAATTAAGAATGCTCTAGAGACTTTTGTTTCACCTCAAAATATTCTTTCAAGGTGCAATTTAATATTTGCATATATCGTATACCATCAGGACGCCGTTAGACATTTGCATTTTATATTTTGCTGAAGAAGGCAACAGTAGTTGCGGAAACGTCCAACACAACAATTTTAGCCAGTGTCAATTTTTTCAAATAAGTAAAGATTTGGTAAAACATTTGACAAAAATCTGCGATAAAATATTATAAAACATAACACGTTTCGACGTTTCCAGAACGTCATTATAAAGTGAGAATAAAATAATGAAATAGAGTATATATAGTAAAAAGATGAATAAATTAAAAGGCATTGAAAGTCAAACAAAGAGTTTGGCCCTAATGGAGTCGCTCTGGGTGTTTAAATTGGGTCTTATTGTTCTTATGTACAACATTTCATAAACAAGACAATCCCATTTCGTGCTACATTTTTCAAGCATTCTAAACTGGCTCTCATTGAGTAAGTCAATGTTCCCATGGGTATCTCTCAGGTGGCGACCAATGGCAGAGTATCGATGATCAGGAATGCGTTGAAACAAATGACGCGTCGTATATCTGACGTAATTTGAATCACACAAATCAAATTTAAAACAGTAAACAACACTATGCTGATTTACGATGCGTGGCTTGATTTCTTCAAGCTTTAGGTCCTGTTCAAGTTTCTTACTGGTGTAGATTGGTTGCACATCAATGCCGATTTTTGAACTGAGATCGCTCATTTGCCTTTTGACCATGTTCGCTGAGACTTGATCTTTGAACGGAATACTGACTCTTAAAGTTTTATCAGATTTTGTCTTAGCTTCTGGTGTAGAGGAATAATCACGTTTGTCGATGATACAATTCACCAAAGAACTAGGGTAACCAAGGTGATGAAACAGATTTTAGATGTCTACATTCATCGACGAATGCTTGATGCGAAGAGGACAATTCCTTTGCATGATGAACCATTGTTTTGATAAGACACTTCTTGTAGCGCAAATCGCTGTGACTTTGAAAATGAAGTAAAAGGCCCATATTCATAGGTTTACGATAGACCTGAGTCTCCAGCTTGTTGCTGTTCTTTGTTATCAACGTTCCAATAAAAGGAATTGAGTCTAAATATCTTTTTATTTTTAACATGCCTGGCTACACACCAAACATTTTTGGACTTTTCAATGTTTATGCCAAATCATGTTAAGTTAAGTCCAACTTATTTCGCATTTAAACAAAATTGTACCACTGTTCTATAGATAGTCACATTTTATTTTAATATAGATATAATTTATTTTTTATTTATTTTTATTATATAATTGTAATATAGAATTATATTTTATTGTATTACTATATTTTTATTTACATACTGACTTGATGCGAGAGCGTTGTTAGTTAATAAAGTAGATGTAGATGTAGATGTAGATGAGTAGTTTAATGGTCAATCGAGCATTTTGCAGCATTTTGCTTGTTCAAATGAATAAAAACATTTATCAAAAAAGTTGAAGCCTTTAATTTTATTGCCTTTACCCTCGTTCGTCACACAAACGTGAAGTTTTGCGTAAGCATCGCTATCAAATCGTAAACATCTTGTCCGCCATGTTGGATCAGGTAGGTACTTCATATAACAGACCTTTTGGAATGACTTAATCCCTCTAATATTCTTACAAGGCCCCAATTTTTCAGCAGAGGGGGTCCTGCAACTCCCCATGGCAAAATCCTGGTGAGAACACTGTGTGTGCATTTGCTACATACTAAATTAGATTTCACACAAAGCAGCACTGTTTCTGCTGATGATCATTCTATATTGAAAGGAGGTATGCTGTCTATAAGGATATGAATTATGATTCACCTTGGAATCGTTTAAATGAACAACTTTCATGCATAGGCTTACTGCCATATGACGTTGGTGGATGTGGTGACAGTTTTTACAAGTCAGTTTCTCACCAGCTGTATGGAACTGCTGACTTGCATTTTAATATCCGTATGGCTGGAATTTGTCATTTGAATAACCCAGAAATTTATATTGAGTGTCTCTGATACCTGGGGCAATTACATTAAGACAATGTCAAACCAAGGCACATGGTGTGATCATATAATCATGCAAGCTGTCGCTAATGCTCTCAATTGCGTGATACACGTTACTGAGTCTGATCTCGACAAACCTGAAGGTACCATTATCACTCCTGTAATTCAAGAGGGACATGCAAACAGAATATTTCTTGGATACATTAATGGCTTACACTATGTTTCAACAGTGGCAGACAAGAACAGTCAAAACAAAAACAGATTTAAGGATCGAGTTAAAGAGAAAGTTAGTAGAAACTGATGAAAAAAGACTAAAGAAAAAAAAAAGAGATGCTAGCAAAAGGTGGAGATCAATGCAGACGAATGACATGCTTCCAAACAAAAAAAGTCCTCTGAAACCCATAAATTCAAAGAAAAGCAGGATAATAATTGTTTTAGTCCAATTCATAAACAAAACCATGTAACCAAAAATATTGATAGGTTTCTTAACTCTATATAATGAGTATTCAGTGTGCCAGTGCAGTGTGCCAGGAGGCATGGCCTCTTAAATCCAGCTCAGTTTCTCAAGTTAACTCTGGTTATCACAGTACTTAAGGTGTAAAAGAGATAAACAACAACCAAAGAAATTTTCAAAAAGAAAATGACATGATTCCTTCCCATGTCCAATCAAAAACCCAGGTCACCCAAAGTGCTGTCAGTGCTGATTTGCTTCCATTGGATGTACCTGCTGATTCATATTCAATATTCAATATCTTCACTTCAGAAGATTAACATTGAACAACTGGTCACTGTCAAAGCAAAAGTCATCAACCTCTGGAATCAAAATGATCAGCACCCTCCGTGGAGCAAAGTTAAGAAAACAAGAGGCATCTCTTGTAGATCCCAATGGCGATATTAAAATTCTCCTCTGGGAAAACGCCACTGACAAATTAACTGAAAGAAAAACTTATCAACTCAGCAACATTCGACTGAAGCAAAACCATGGACAGCGTCACTTAAACCCCCCTAGAAGTGGTGAATGCACCATAACTGAAATCAGGTCATTTAAAGAAACATTGCGAAGTGTCACCTCTGTTCCAGCAACCATCATCCAAACAACAGCAACAGTCATAATTTATGGGTGTACAATCAATCATGAAATCCTATTGTTGCTGTTCCTGCCGTAAACAACTGACAATTCCACAAGGCAAAACCGTTACACAATGTCCACACTGCAAAATGACACAGAAAACAGCAGCTTGTTCAAGTCATTGGTTTATGAAGATCTTCTGCATAACACCCACTCAAAATCAGTTAGTGCTTGCAGTCTTCCATCCCCAATTTCTGACACTAGCCTAACTTTGAATGCCAGGTTAACGTTAAAGGTAAGGTAAAGTCGCACTCGGGCCACGATGGCCCACACGGCCGGAGTTTAACCCGGTTTCCGTAGCATGAAGCAACTAGGAATGTTGCTACTCCCCCCTGGATGGGATGCTATTCCATCGCAGGGTTACCCCCAGCATTTTGTCGCTGGTACCCATTTATACACCTGGGTGGAGAGAGACAGTGTGGAGTAAAGTTTGTCTAAGGAAACAACACGACGGCAGAGACCAAGCTCGAACCACCGACCTTCAGGTTGAAAGTCCGACATGCTAACCACTAGACCACCGTGCCGCCCATGTTAACGTTAACCAGTTTAAAAACAACTGGGAGCCAGCTTGACAACACTTGAATCCTTTTTTATATATATTTAATATTTATATTTTATTATTTTTTATTTATTTTTTTTAGTTATAACATTCACATTGAAAATAGTTATTGGAAACCAATTAACCCATTTGCAACTATGACACTTCCCTCAATATCTCGAATATTGGAGCCCTTTGACAAACTGAGGCTAAATTTTTGTGACTATGGCTCTCTCAAGTGGGAGCGTGAACAATAACATTGATCATGGTGTAAAAGAACAGTATATGATCCTTGACCTACCACGCTATGTTTGTTCTCGTAAGAATCTTTTTTAAAGTGAAGAATGGACATAATTTTATTTCCTCACTCGCTGGCAGGATTATACCCAGGCAACCCAAGTGACAGGAAAGGACAAGGTAATGCAACTACTTGAATGATGCAACGAACAATTACTTTAAGACCTCACATGTAATGCTAGGCGTTCACTCAACAACAAGACAGTGCTGTGAGAGAGGAAAATACTATGGTCACTATGTGCCAGGACCAAGATGAAACCACAGTGGGCATGCGGGACAATTTTATCTGCGCACTAGGTAGGGGCCAGGGTCTTTTTGTCGCCACATATTTTTTTATATGGCCTCTTTTGATGTCCTTTCCAGGGAAGTGTTGGGCTTGTTGTTGCTTGTTGTTGGTGGGAACGTATACAGTATTTGTTAAAAGAATATAACTTAACAGATAACAAAAGGACTTCGCCTAAACTGGGAAATTTACATGCTTTTGACAAATTATGTACAATCAAAATCACATGAGGTAGGGCCAGATTCATAAAATACAGATTTCAAAATATAACAAATTCATAATCAATTCATTTATCATATGATTGTGACTCTTTGATCTGTAACATTCATGAATCCATAAACAAAACTTAAAGAGGAGAAGGAGGCTCTGGTACAGAACCCATCAGCAGTAATTAACAGAAAGAACAGTCCAACCAGTAATTCTGCTTGTGATGTTGCTATACCTAAGAGAACATTTACCAAAAGATGCACTGAGACATTTGAGGCATCACTGAGAATTCATGGAGGGACAGCTTCCAATATGGCTCCTGCTACTGTTGGATTGGTAGAAACATTGGCAACAAAATTTTCTCGCCATTTCCAGAAAGAGAAAATTATGTCAGTTCCAAAAATTTACAACAAGGCAGTGCAGGAATTTGAAAGCTTGGAACAAAACTGATTACATAGCATTTCTGTATACTTCTCAAAAGGAGTCATGGATAAGAGAAAGCATAGGTCAGTATATAAAATACTATCAATGGCAAAAAGCAAAATCAAGAGCAATAACTTAGAAGGGCTAAAGATCATTTCCTGTAATATTGCCGGTTACTCCCATATAACAAAATGATGGAATTTGTTGAGTCTATTGATATAGGGTGGATTGGAAGTATAAGGGAAGATTTTTGTAATGACTGTGATTTAGATGAGAAAGTGGATGGGTGTTAGATCTTTAACACAATTTTTGCCATTCATGGCAGAATTCTATTTAAAGGTGCATCAGGGGGGATCTTTTATGGTTTCATGGTGAGGTCAACACCTTTCATGTTGTTCTGGGAGGGGATGGGGCCCCTTTTGGGAAAGACAACACTGCATGTGCATGGCTTGTCAGTTTCCTTAATAGGGGCAAGCATATATTACATGTAAGTAGCAGCGAAAATTTACTTATCTTTGGGGCAAACTGTTCAGTTAGTTCACTTGTAGTACAAACTCAGTTTCTTTTTAATGAGATCTCAGAAATTGAAAAGAAGGCATTCCAAGTTAATGGGATAGAAGTCAAGTTTACTTTTTCAGAATTTCCCAATGACCTCAAAATGCTAGCATTTTTAGCAGGGGAGTTGTCAGTTAGTGCAACTTACTTTTCAACTTTTGCCAACGTCAACACAAAGAATTGCGATGATGTCAATGGGACATTTGGACCAGGTCCTTATACCCACACATGGCAGCCATGGAATTACAGTCGAAGGGTAGCTGTATCTAAGGAGGTTGATAAGTTGAAGTTAAAACTTCAAAAGCAAAGGGGTTCTAACAATGCAAAGAGAAGCAAGGTGACCAGCTTTATTGCAGAAAAGAAAAGCAGGCAGGAATTTGTGTCCTCAATAGGTCCTTTCGTTGATAGGGCCCAATTAGAACCCTTACACCCCAAGAATAATTCCTGCCAGCAAGTTTTCAGACTAATTCTTTATGAAAGTATTGCCAAGTCAACTCTTGACAAATCAGTGGTACATTTTGATCATGTTCCCCATTCCTCACCTTTCAGTAGACTACAGTCGAACCTCTCCACAACGGCCACCTTGGGGACAGGAAAGTGGCCGTTGTAGAGAGGTGGCGGTTATGGTGAGGTAGGGGTGTAATATGACACCCATTTTTTTTCGAGGGGTTACAACACTTTACTTTTAAAAAGTGCTTATTGTAGCATAGAAATACCTAACACAATCAAAATATATCTATAAAACAGAAATTGAAAGTTAATGTTCACAAGAAAAATGTTAACAAAACAAGGCAGTGAGTACATCGGTTTCTACAACGTTCACTCTTAGTAGTGCAGACATTTTATTTTCTCTTTAGCTAAATAAAGCTGTCCAGGGTTGTCTGCTTTAGCGAGCTGTCACGCATTTTGCTAAGCAAAGCAGTCACTTTGCTTGTAGCTTGGACGAGTTCTCCTTTCCCATGAAACGTATACTCAGCAAACATAGCCATGTCATCAGCAGCTGCTAATGCTTCTTTCACGGAATGAAACTTTGGTTCACGTACAGGAGGGTCAAAATCATCAGCTTCGTCTTTGTACATGATTTATGAAAATAGAAATACAGTTGTGTATGTAATGACTCTTCCTCTGGTGGCTTTAACTGAATGTTCGTGATCCCACTCTAAACACGTGCCACAACTAATAAGAAAATTATTGTACAGACCAACGACGAGGCGAGGTACAGATCAATTTTCGTGACTTTTGGGGTTTTATATACACCGTTCGTCAGTTGTTGTTGATTAAGTGGCCGTTGTCGGGAGGTTATTTTGGCAGTTGGAACACAATTTAGTGGCCGTTGTAGGGAGGTTAAAATAAGAGTGGATGTATGGACCGTCCGCCGGGACCGAAAAAAGTGGCCATTGTGGAGAGGTGGCCGTTGTAGAGAGGTGGCCGTTAGTGGAGGTTCGACTGTAGTAAGTTGTCTACAAAAGACTGCAAAGTTGCCTCATCTTTCCAAAAAGATTAAGCGATGGTTCAATGACACCAAGGGCTCAGGTAAGGATTTTAAGTACAGATTTACAGGCCAGGACTCAAGAATGTATTTGCACAACTTTATGCTTGTCGTTGATTCACTGAAACAACCCACTGACAGTGACAAACAGTTATTCTCCCTTCATGTGTTTGCATGCCTTTGTTTGCAACTGAGACAAAGCATTTCAATCTTTTGCAAGTGGTCAATATTACCCTGCAAAACATGGATCAACTTAAGCAATATTGTTCCAACTTTTTCCGAGCATGTTTTTTGTTTACACGTTCCATTTCCCCAACAACCTGGAACATAGGTCATCTTATCTCATCTCATGCATTGGCTGTGTTCAACAAGTACCATTTAGGACTGAATGCTATCTCAATGGAAGGGCGGGAATCCTAGCACATGGCTATTGGAAGGTACAGCCAAAACACTAACTTTCTGGAAGATAGGGTCAGATTTTTTCCCATGAATTTGTGCAACTGTTTTGGTTTTGGGAAAAGGGCTTGTATACAGAGGAGAACCTTGAGCACAAGCAGACATACATTGTATTCCGTCAAGGGTAACCAAAGGGGAATCTTGTTTTTGTGGATTTGATATTGGTCCCCAGCAACAAAAGTGTTATTGCTCACACAAGTACAGGACTCAAATTGAGGAAAGTGTTAGGCTGGGAGAACTTCTTATTGCCAAGGAGTTTCTTCAGTGAGAGATTCTGTTAAATGTGGAAAACCAAACCAAATTATTTCTTTTAAGTCTGTCCATTATATTTGAAGCCAAGTTTAATTAGATTTGTTGATACATCTTATCACTAGGGGTCTATTGTAGCCTGATCAAATTGCATTTGCACTTTCCCACTCTTGCAACATGAAACAGGCTAGGTGTATTGGTATTACTTGTGCATATTAGAAATTGCATAATGTCAATATAGAGTGATTTTACTTAATAAGTTGCCTATATAAGGCAACAAAATATTTAGGGCACAATAAATGAGGTATATTACTCTAAAATCTGTTTTATGAGTTATATATTACTATTATAAACAGCTATTTATGCATGATTCAATTCCAGCTCTGCCCATCCCCCAAACCCCCACCCCCCAACCCCATACCCCTGGGCATTACTCAGGCATTGGACGAGTCTAGATTTGATGAAATTTTTTTCTTTTTTTATTGTACCCAGAGCATCTGCACAGCTTTCTGTCTCCACCATGGGGCATTTACTTTCACTAAATGCTAATATGCCCACGGGTTGCACTGCTGGAATTGACAGATGCATGAGCCAAACTACAATATGAACTGTAACATCAACAAACATTATAGAGCCACTTATTACCATTTTCTTATTTGCCAATTGTGTTATATATTGAACATTGTGTGGAATAAAAAAATCTTTTAAAATGCTTAATTTCAGTGTTTTCTCCAGAATTCTACAAAACAACTGAACCCAAAGTTCAGAAATCAACTGTTCCCTTTTCAGTTGTGAAGAGGAAATCCTGCCTTGTTCCACACTCCATAACGGAAACAAATCTGTAATTGTGAAGCCTTGTTCTTGTACATAAGAACAAATATCTTCATAGTGTTTACAATTACAAAGTCCTTTCCATTAACTCTTCCTGTGAGAGATTTCTTAAAGTGGCCTTTTACATCAGTTTTGCTTAAGACACTCAATTGAGAAAGAAAAGTAATCATGGCCTCTTTAGATGCAAGACATAACATGGCCCGCATTAGTATCTTCGTAGTTGACATGATCTTTTATCCTTGAATGCTGGACTATCTCTTTAGGAGATGAAACAAATCCAGTGGAATGTTTCGCACTAATATGGGCTTCTTATACTTGGTTTCCCTGTGAGCCGAGAGCTTATCTTTTGCAACTATAATTCGCTTTCTGTTTTAAAAAGTGAGCCACAGTTTAAGCTGGTATTCAGTAATAACTTCCTAAGATCAGTCGGTGGTTTAAATGCTCCATAGGAGCCCTTGATGTGCCTTCGAATGCTGTCCTTAAAAATATAGAGATTATCGCCTAAATCAAGGTTGATACCATTGAAAGCTTTCAAATATACTTCTTTTTGTTCTTCTAGTGCTAGCTCATTCCTTTGAAGCCTGGATGACTCTTCAGATTGCTCAGATTCACTTTCATAAGGTGACACCATTCCACTATCAGACGACGCCATTTTGAAACATCTATAATTGCAAAAGAATCCGCTAACCCGTGGCACGGCAGACCCTTGCCATATTTTAAAGCCTGCATGCCCATTGTGAACCATACACAGTTTTGGTGCCCGCATGCATGGCCAAACGCGTCTGCAAATTCATCATCAAATGCCCCAATTGTGAAGCAGATGTAAATTACACCAAGAATATCCTCTGCTACGTCCTTACATATGGGCTTGCTGACAGTAAAATCCAGCTGGATCTACATGGCTATAACAATCAAGAAATGATGGAAGTATTTCAGTTTACTGAAACAAAAGAAGCAGGTAAAAGATCAGCTGGTGGCCTCACAGAAACCCAGGGAGTCAATGTCGCTCGCAGCCAGTACCGCTAGGCAAGCAAGAGGAGCTACAAACTCACATAACTGGTAACAATCAATCAATAATCAATCAATAAACTTTATTTAAATGTCAAAAACCGCCTAGCCAGGGAGAAATCTCCCTTACTAATATGGGGACATTCTAAAAATTAAATTAAAATAAATAAATAATTACTAGTAATAATTAAAAAGCTATGTACATTAGGATATCTATTTACAATAAAATTACAATTTAAACCTGAAAAGCAATAAAATAGTAAAATTTCTTTAAAATTATTACTATATTTTAAGAAGAGCACAGGCCGCAACCTTTGCACCCATCGTCAATTAATTCACTTAAGTTAAAATCTCTTATTCGTTTTTTAAAAACATTAAGGGATTCTACGTCCCTATTATTCTTAGGAAGTTTGCTCCATAATTTTGGGCCTAAAAATCTAATAGAATGTTTTCCATACGTGACAGTGTTAAAACGAGGTAACGTAAAGTCAGATTGTCTTAAATTATAGGTATTCGGTAACAAAAATGAACTGTATGGCTATTGCGGCCAAAGTGTCCCACTCACGTTCAAAAAGAATGACTGTCTTGCCTATAAATGGCACAATCAGTGATCACTGCAGGTGACCGCAACATTTTAAGACTGTATGCCATAGCAAGGACAACCCAAGAAACCAAAAGCCTACTCTCTCAAGTGGCATTTACATGTATGCATATCCATTAGATTTTTTTGTAGTTTTTACATTTTTATAATATAACACTATACTGTATTTACTTGTTCATTAAAATAAATTATTCATTTAATATAAGGGTCACTGGTTTGTCAGCAGAAGCTGTTGTGAGTTTATACCATCTGTAAATAGATTTATCATTTTTATAAGATGTGCATTCATTGACTATGCAAACAGAGGAGTGCACCTCAAAGGAATATATAGCTGTATCATGATAGGTGTATTTTACACAATCACTTGTATCCGTTGTCAAGCTATGTACAACGAGGAAACTGGTTGTCATCTCATGGACAGATTCAGCAAGCACACCCACTCTGTGGAAGGTAGCTACCTTCGACACCGAATAATATTGTAAATTCAACCAATTTTGCAAGTGGTTTAATCTTGGAAAAGATCCACTAAGAAACATTAAAAAGCAGTTGCTTTGTTTGCCAAAATAACTACAGGAGTTAATGTATAAGCTTATATTCCATGAAATACACAGGAAGGATAATTTCAACTAAGGATTGTTAAGAGTAAGTTTTTAACGAAGATATTTAACCTTAATAGCAAGCTTGTAAACTGTAGAGTTTGCCATTCTATTAAGGTTTCTGTCTTCACTGTTTTCGTAAACTATAGACAAGTAGTTTTTGAGAAATATGCAAGAAATTTACCACATGCTAACCAAATTTGCTGGAATGGACAGATTCCTTGATGCAATATTATTACTCATGCGCGTAGCAGCATGAGTTATAAAATGGCCTCCGTTTTTCTTTTTTTGGGTGTGTCACGATTTTGCATGCACATTTATGCAGGCATATTTTAAATTGTGCATTTTGGTTCATAGCTTTGCCCTTTACACTTCCAGTTTAGTGACTTCCGGCTACTCTCATTTCCCGCAAAACATTGTTACTGAAGTGTCACGACAGTGTCTCCTACAACCCTACTGACATTAGTAATGTTCAGGTCAGGTATATATTACACTCACAAGAATGACTGGCTTCATTGAAGTACAGCCTACATTTATAAAACATTCAATAGTAACACGGTTTGCAGGAACAATGACTGAATGAAAGGTGTAACTCTTCTCCATGTTGGACGTCTTCTTATCTTGTTTAAAATATTAAAATATAAATTTTAATTATAATTTCTTTAATTATAACCAAACCCTCAATAACGATAATATCAATGATTATAGTAATACATCTTCATCTTGTGACTGCGCGTCTTCCACCTTTCGTTATGAGCCTCATGGCCATGTCATTACTGGAGATCTACGCATTGTTAAGAATAGAAAACTAAGACGTCTATTGGAGAAAGGTCCGAAGTATAGGGAGCAGAATACCGTCGATTGGAATCTAAACAAGAAGATATTGACGAAGGCTGTAGACGATTACACCAAGAACTGGAGTAAACGTGAAGGTTGCCATGTGTCAGCACTGGAAGAATGGTCGGAGACAGTAAAGCTGATCATCCAGAATAGAATCAACAACCTACAGCGTCGTAATTTTAGACCCAGTCATAAACCCTTTGAAGACAAACGTCATGGCACACTTGAAAGAACTACAAGAAAAGTACGTACTAGTGCCTGCGGACAAAGCTGGCAATAACATCATTTTTGTTTGCAAGTATTACTACATACATACCCTGATGGAAGAACTTGGCATTAACTCCAGCAGTACTATTAATTCTACATATGAAAAACAAGATGTTACAGCTGATGACATTATACGGACCCACACCACGACCTTAGAAAATGCATTCCACATCACCTTGCAACAGAAGGAGAAAAATTTGCCCAAAATATATTCATTTGGATACCAAAACTTCACAAGACACCATACAAAGCACGTTTTATTGCAGGTTCAAGTTCCTGCACTACTACTAAGATCTCTAAATTGATAACTGAGTGCCTTAAACTGGTCAAGAGTCACTGTACTTCATACTGCAAGACTATTTTAGAACGAACAGGAGTTAATTGCATGTGGGTCATCAACAATTCGTTGGATGTTATTCACACATTGCAGGACAAACAACTTTCGCTTAATCATGTGAGTACTTGGGACTTTTCCACTCTTTATACTAGCCTTCCACACGCCAAACTTAAAAATCAACTCCATGATCTACTTGAAAGGGTTTTTAACACCAGAGGAAAACATTTCATAGCAACCAATAATTTCCACACATTCTGGGCTAATGATAGGAAATCTACGAAGTACACTTACTTCTCCTGTAGGGAACTGTGCCTCGCTATTGACTTTCTTATCGACAATATCTACGTCCGCTTCGGAAACACAGTTTTTCGACAAATTGTTGGCATACCTATGGGCACTAACAGCGCACCTTTGTTGGCTGATCTGTTCCTCCACACCTTCGAGTATGACTTCATGCTAAGAACAATGAAGCAAGATATGACCATAGCTGTCCAATTTAGCAACACCTTTCGTTATATCGACGATTTATTGAGCGTTAACAATGAAAAATTTGGAAATTACATCAGCGACATTTATCCGTCGGACCTGGAACTAAAGAACACTACCTTAACATCAAATGAGGTGTGTTATCTGGACACGAGAATCAAGAATGGTGACAGCAACACACCTTTCCATCTCAGTGTTTACGACAAGGGGGATGACTTCTCATTTCGGATTGTCGATTTCCCTCATATGGACAGCAACATTCCAGCCAATCCGGCTTATGGTGTTTATATATCTCAATTGGTAAGATATGCTAGAATTTGCACATCGAAGTTGGATTTTATGCATAGACTTCGCCGACTTTCATCACGTCTCCTTCACCAAGGGTTCAAATCTTCACTCCTTCGTAAATCATTTACTAAATTCTTCAAACGCCACGGTGCTATCATTGAGAAATATGGCACTACACTACGAGAAATTGAACTAGCAATCCAAAATTGAGAAACACCGCCGTATCCTTTGTTATTTCAGATCCTTTATATTATTCTGGCGCCCCTATTAAATTTCTATATTGCTTCTATTCAGGTTAATGCTAGTGCGCGCGCGCAATTTTCCTTGAGTCGTGCGCGTGCTTAGCTTGTTTAGTTGACGTGTGTGCTTAGTTCGTTATTTAACGTACTACATTTATTTTGCATTGTTTTCCTAACTGATATGTCTTGTCAGTAACTGTGCTCACATTGTGGGTGGCTCCTCCTAAAATTTTCTGCAATTGGTATAGGATTTAATGGAGCCGAAACCAATTGTGGAATTGCACGCATTTTGG